>PVJH01001527.1:0-156781 GCA_004026705.1 Nesogale talazaci | reverse complement strand
AGAATCCTCTCTTTCTTGAAAAGTTTCATACCTCAAGGGAGATTGTTTGCCCTGCCACTTTCTCTCTGGACCACTGAGGAAGTTCCCAGAATCCTCACCTGCCTCACTGCGCTTCCAAATGCAGGTGGGTTCCTGGATCATTTCACTGGGAATGTGGGACACATCTTTCCCAAGGTCTCTTGAGTACCCACCAGAGGGGACTGTCTTCAGAGGCCATGAGTCACAGTAAGGGAAAGGAGCGTAGCGTCATAGACTTGAATCTCTACTTACTTTTTTCCTTATCCAAGATGCTCATCGTGCTGTATTCTTAGTGGCCACTGAGTCAGACTCCACACATGGTGACGCCGAGCACAGGGGGCTTTAATGCTGTCCGGTCCGTGATTGCGGATGGATCATTGTGATCCACAGGGTATTCATCGATTGGATTTGTTAAAAAAAAAAAGTAAGTTACCAAACTTTTATTCTTGGTCCGTCTTCGTCTATGAGCTCTTTGAAAGCTGTTCGGCATCATAGCAACTCGTATACCTGCCTAGACAGAAGAATGGTGACTGCGCACGAGGTATGGGGACCAAGTCTGCATCTGCTACAGAGAAGGAGAGAACTATTCCACTGAAAAGTCATTGTCCCTGCCTATAATTCTTCTGAAGGCATCGTGGTGGTGCAGTAGGTTAAGTATTCAGCTGCTAACTGGAAGGTAAGCAGTTCAAACCAGGAGCGACACCAAGGAAGATGGAGACAGCCTGCTTCTGTAAGACAGACCATTTCTGAAACCTTAGGAGCAGCTGTCCTCCATCCCACAGGATGAATATGCGTTTGAATAGATTCTATGGCAGTGGGTTGCCCCCACTGTTTTATAAATAAATAGAGTCGTGCCTGTTTTGCATAGTTGTTGAGATGAAATGAGGCCATGTAAGTGAGAGCACCTAGCTTTAGTTGTGGTATAGAATTGACACCACATGGGGTTCCTTGCTTTCCCCTCTCTCCCCCTCTTTAACTCTTCTCCCCAACCCAGAGCTTGCTCTCTTGGTGGTTCAAGAAAGGCTCCTGCAAGGTGACCGTTGATGATAGCAGAACCACATCCCTTGACCTGTCTAGGGTCCCCCAGGTCTCCAGAGGTTAACATTCTAAATTTAGCTTTGGAGTGAGCAAGGAAATACAGGCAGTCAGCAGCTCCTAGTGGCTTCACAAAAAGTGACTGGCAGGGAGCCCACAGTTAGTGTGGAGACGAGAATAGTACTCAAGGCTAGTTCAGAGCTCTTTCTGCCAGTTTCTGCTGCCACTGCACATGTGAGCACGGTGAAGGATTAACCCTTCCCTTCTTTCTGCAGCTCAGCGACAGTCTCTGAGAGGGTGTAAGCTGAAACCCAGTACTGTGTAGAGAAATTAGTTATCCATATACGAATATCAGGTGGCATAGGAAACACATTACGAACAACACCTTTGCATCCCATCCTCAAATTAGAAATCTCAATTACAGGCTTTTCAAGTTGTTTACCAAGCTGACCATGCACATCCGTTCAGGTGGGTTTTGTGTAAATCATCACCCAGGGAGGGTTAGACCTTTTGAAAAGGGAGAGTGTCTAGTTTAGCACATACTTGCTTAGCTATTCTGCCAGATACTTTTCAGGAGGGGTGCTGCCTGACCATGCATTCCCCCAATCATTTAGCTTTGTTGAAGCTGATTGCACCGACCTGAGATATCAGCTTGCATTTGATCTGCTACACTGCTTTAATATGAGTCTTCCCCTGACAGAAAATGGAGGTGGAGGTGTCTGGTCCCTCACCTTGATGGCTAGTGGCAGTTGATATAGGTCACTGGCTCATATAGCCAATAGGTCACTGGTTCATCGTATCCATGTGGAGTCTGAACAGCTCAGAATAATACTGGCTTTCCGGTTGGCAGCAGGAATAGAACTATGGTATAGAGATACCCAAATTTCTATTTGATTCTTAGAGTCAAATATAAACCCAGAACAGAGACCCAAAAGATTATTGAGGTTTTTATTTTGTTTGGTTTTGTTTCTTCACTGGACTTTTGGAATAGCCAGCTGTCATGTACCAGGCGCGAAGACAAAAGGAGTGATCCATCAATGGCATTCATAATTAAAATGAAAAACACTTACTTTTTGCCAGATACGATGTTAAATACTTTATGTGCACGATCTCGGTTGATCCTGAAGGCATCCCTGTGAAGCAGGAATAACAAATTCTATTTCACAGCTGAGGAAATGGAAGCGCAGAGAGGCAAGTTAATGGACCAAGGTGGTCTGGTTCTGGATTCACCCCAAGAAAAGCTTTTCTTTTAAAAAAGCACATGCTCCACGCCTTGTTTTTCAGTCTCCGTCACACACCCTGTCAGACCTTGTTGGCCTGATCCTGCCTTAGTTTATGAGTCACTGAAGAGGGAGGATTGGGCCACGGTCCTATTTTTCTGTCGATCCTTTGTAGCTAGGGCCTGGTCTAGAAGATCACAGCTGTTCAATGATCATTGCATGGAAAATAAAGTACTTTATACATCCTGACAAAATATAAAATAAAGACACGCTTAGTACTTGTAAAATAGAAGAGTCAGGTCTCTTTTTGAAAGCATTCTATTTTGGATTGGGTGCTGGCTTTCAGAGCTACTCTGCTTTCGTCTGTCAATCGGTACACATTTTGTTTTACGTCACTGGTTGTAGTCCCCATCTGTAACATCTCTTGTCCCACTAACTCCCTATGTGTTTCATTTCCATTCCTCCTGCATGCTGAACTCTTCTAAATGTGGCCCTTTTGAGGAAACGCTGTCCTTTTGATCTCAAAAATGATGGTTCGTGATGGGTTTTCATAGAAAGGCATGAATGCAAATTTTACTTTGCACCCTTCATCACGTGCCCCTTATCCCTGAGAGCAGTGCCCTTCTTTATCAGAATGGCTGTCTGCAGCAGTCAGCGAGCATTGCAGCTGGGCCTCTGGGGGACCAGAAAGTGTAGAGGATGGCTGGCTCTCAAAAGGAGGGCTAGGATGTGCTTTTAAAAATACCGTCTCAAAATGACCGAATTTATTCATGCCAGCCAGAAAGGATTGGGATGAGGGAGGGGTAGGGGCGGTGGTAAGCACTATGGTAAGATTTGCCAGAGTCTGAAGGAGGGCTCACGTGAAGGTTTCAATTCAGCCACTTCTCCACTGAGTGTCTGCGTCCTGTCTGTCACCTCCATTTTAGAGATAGACATGGAAATTTCAGGAAATGGAACATCCAGAAGTTACTTATGGGGATGGAGCGAGATTCCATTCCTGTTATTGTCTTTTCCCAAGTGCCTGCCAATCATGAAGAGAAAGGAGACGCTATTCTGGTTCGCACAGAGTCTTGACATTTACCTACTCACAGGATAGAATTTCATTTGTTTTCTTATCAGCAAGGTGCTCAGTGATGAGAGTCCCTATTCTATTTTTAGGATATAACATTCAAAACCAAGATCAAGTTCTTTTCTGAGAGACCACAGAAGGAATTGCTCTTTTTTTCATAATGGTCTTGAAATTAAGTCTACCCTGGTCTGTGTATACACATGCTAGATAAAAAATCATCTGGTGTTGTGCACAGTCATGCTGTGTCTTGAGGTTATAAATCTAGATCATTTGAGAAGACTCTGGTTAATAAAGGGTCTGTCCAATTCATGATCCTGACTTTATGGTTGGCACCAGGTTCACCTGTGGTTCAGGCATTTGTCAGGAAAGTCTCTCACTATTTCATGCACTTAAGCTCTTGACCCAGCTAGATTCTGGACTCTGTAAGGTTGCAACTTTTCTTTTATTGCTAATGTATTTTCCCCATAGCACCTGTTATACCATTCTGAATGTGGATAGTGTTCAATAGATATGTTGAAAGGACCCAGCTATTTGGAAACACATTTTGAGTGGAGACAATGTCAATACAACCTTTTACCATTGTGAGGAACAGAAAGATTCATAGCTGCTGGGCTTCAGCTGTTCACGTGTAGAATGGATACTGAAATGTCTTTGGAACATGAGAGTTTTGTTTAACAAAATTCAGTCAAAAGAACCCAGGTCCTACCTGTTTATCCTGTTTCATCTCAGTTTTGTCATTTGCAAAATGACAGTAGCGACCTTGTAGAGCAGAGATTTGAAAAGTTCCTGGTCTTATTATTATTATTTCCCCCCCAAGATTTTTATTGGCACATAATTTGCATGTCATGCAGTTCAACAGTTCAATCATAGTAAGGTGCATTGTACAGTCACCGCCGCATCAATCTTAGGGCATCTGCCCCTACCACGAATAACTTCCTTTAACATGAGTTGTGCAGTCAGTTCTTTTGCTCCCATCCCCTCCTTCATTCATTATTTACTCCTGGAAAACCCCTTTCCTTCCCTAACACCCACCCTTACCCCTGCATTCCCTATAACCCCATGTATCAGTTATTCTTACTATGCATCCACTCTCTCAGGGCTTCACATCTGGGAAAACCAATGGAAAACACTAAAAAACAAAATGACATTAGGGTGGCAGTGATAAAATCATAATAGTATATAGACAGAAATATAAATAACATGCAAGAAGGAAAAGATCGCCACTCCCCCCCCAAAATTTAAAAAGTCAGGGATAAAATTTCTTTTATGGCACAAGTAGGAGATACTTTCCTAGTACAGATTGAGGATGTGTCTCCAGGATGGGGGGAGAGGTCAACTGACAAGTATGGAGTTCGAGCTGGCATTATCAAAATTACAGTGGCCTCTGACCCGATACACTGCAGATGGGTTTGGGGCGCTACTCTCCTCAATATTCCTCGACAATTGAGTGGGCATTATTTTAATTCTAATTCTTTTCTCTTTACCATATTCGAATTTTGTAATTGTCGTTTTCGGATCACCACAAGCTGGTGTACTGCTTGCTTGTGGACTTAATTGACTTCTCACTTAGATGACCACTTGTTTGAATACAAACCTGTAAGACCCCAAGCATGATTCCAAGTCATAGCTGGACACCGTCTACTTTTGTCACCAAACTTTGCTACAGCACCCTTATCTTCAGTGACTATTTCATGAAGGTGAGTACTGAACAGGGCCATGCTGTAAGAACTGATTTTTCTTCGGTTGGGGCTAGGATGTAGTGTGAGCCTAAACCCTTTCCTGAATCAAGGCTTTTTTGTTTTTGTTTTTTGCTGTAACTCGGGGGTTAGTATATACGTCCTATCATTCCATGGTTCAGTCATGTCTGAACCATGTAAAACATAATTGTACAACTGCCTCCACAATCAGTCTCCTAGCATCCTTTCCTTTCCCAGACCTCTTGACATCATCTCCTTCTGATTTCCCTAGCCCTCTAGACTACCCCTTCTCCCAAACCCTCATTATATTTTCTTACTCTATAAGCTCAATGTCCCTGGGTTTCATTAACTGAAAAATTGAGAAATCAGTAACATCATTTCATGTGGGTGACCCCCTATTTGGTGCACCTCCAAGATACAACCTAATAGAAGCATGTATAAATATAACAGGATTGCCAAATAATATGTATCTTAATACAGCATATAAGGCATCGATATAGCCGGACCCTGTTTGTCCACCATCCAACAATATGCAACTCTTGGTAGTGGCTGTCTTATGCTTCTTCAGATACCAGGTGTTGTCTCACATGAGTCCTCAGGTTACAAGTGTGTCTGAGATAGATTCCAGTTCATCCAGTTGGGTTCCTGTATGGGATCTCACCAATGCAGCCTCTGCAGCCTGCTGAGAATCTCAACCATCCAGGATTCAGTGTCCCAGGATTCCATGACCCCTGCTTGGCCTTAATATTGACTGGCATAAAGGAACTCATTAACTGGTACCAACTATACCGTTGTTGAAAAATGTGGATGGAAAATGTATAACCAATTCACCAAATGGAATTTTATGCTCACTTATTTCTACCTTATTAATAGAAAATGCAAAAGGCTCCACTTCCTATCCCAAGGATGTTTTCCATTTAATTTTGTGGTTAAAAAGAATAGACCCACACAGAATACTCTACATATGTCTCTGGTAAACAAGCAACCCAGACTGAGATGAACTAGTCTGACAACAATACTCATGAACCACTCTTAATTTTTTGATAATAAATCTACTCATTTTTGTTTGTTTTTTAAATGTATAATAAAACCTAGTGAATTTATGGATCCATGGGTAAATGATAAAGGAAAAAAATTCTGGGAAATATTAGCTAGATCCTTAACCAATAGTTAGTATAAAACAATTTATGGATGTCAGAGACCTTACCTGTGTTCACTCCTTCCCTCCCTCACTCACCAGCTGCTCTTGAGTTCATCTTCACTCACAGTGACTTGAAAGGGCAGAGGAGAACTGCTCCTGTGGGTTTCTGGGAGGGTAAATAGTTTTCCCTCAGAGCCACTGGTGGTTTGGGACTTCTGACTTTGTGGTTAGCAGCCCAACCCTAGACCTATGCGCAGATAAGTGCAATGATTTGCTATGACCCCTCTAGCCATAGTCATTGTCATTCCCACAGTGCAAATGAGGTATAGAGGGCTTTAATTCCGATATTAGTCATTTTTCCCAACCCACTGGTATACAAGAAGCCAACTCAGGAGCTAGAAAAGAGAATTCCAGGACAGGCAGAAGGAGAAGCCGTGCTTGAGTACACAAGCTGCAGTAGCCAAGCTCATGAGACAGACTGGCAAGCTCCCTGGTCCACAGAATGAGTAATGCTTTTGGGTAGGAGCCTCTCTTACAGAGTGGGGTTCCCTGTGGCATTTATTGGTACCAAAGGAACTTTGTAACACCTGCCTGAGCAGTCAGGGGCAAAGAGTTGAAGAGAGAAGTACCTGTTGGCAAGGCTGAGATGAGGCACTGCTTTGGACTAAAGGAGTATATATTTATAATGCCTTCTGATTCTGATTTAGGGAAGCCTGTTAACTTCTGTCACAACAACCTACCATTGCAAATCTCACCTGTGAGTTCTGGATAACCATTGCCACAGAACCCAGCAAAGAAGGAAAGTAGCATCGGAGGGCGAGTTGGTGTGAGAATAGGATAGCGAAGGATGGATGATGGAGACATGCCTCGATGCTGCCTGCTAGAAACTGGCATTGAGCTGAAGTGCAGCTGTATACTCCTTGGTCCATGTGTAGTGGAGGAGGTCAGAGGTGGCCTCCCTGCTGTATTTTCCTCACTGTTTGACAAGTGGCAACCTGAGCAGGGCAAGTGAAACAATCAAATCATGGAGCATGATTACTCAGAATAAGAAAAACAAATGTCTCCAGCCTCATTTTCTTGATTACCGGTTTTCAGATTGATGTGACTTTGACACAGGATATTTCTACTTGGGGCTCAGCTCAAAATATCTTTCACTAATATAGACTTTCATTCAAGGAACTTATAAAAGATTTGATTCATCAAAAGGAAGTTTATTGTAGGGAAGAATATGGGAGTCTGTGCCAGGCAGACCTGAGTTTTAAAACGTGGTTCCACTATTAGCAATAGTTATCTTGAACATGTATTTGAAATTATAATGAGCTTTGTTTTGTCATATGTCAAATAAATAAGGTTATATAATCTTGACGGGAGATTAGCAGGAAGAAAGAAAACAATGTATATGTCTCAGTGACAGTCTTTTGTTTTTAATTTAATAACCATTTATACACGTTAACTCTTCTGCCTCAATTTTTTTAAAAGTAGTACTAGAAATTTGTGGTATTCTGTGTAGACTGTGATGGAAAGCATAACAACAAAATGACTCATGATGGCTTGACATGTCCTTATGACCGTCTAGCCCTAATCCCTTATGTAATGTACTCTAAATTCTAGCCTCTATGTCTGTGGCTATTATCCCTTTCTGCCCCCACCCCCTGGGGTTCTCTGTTATGCTAAAGGATGGTATTAAGGTGGGATGGATTCTCTGTCTCCACCATCCTCAATATCAAAATGGACTCCTATCAAGCAGAGGTAGACTCATCTTCTGTGAGTTTGGAGGATTGTAAGTGCTAATGGGAACCTAAGGCCCCATCTTTCTCTCTCTCCTTTACCAGAGGGTGTGAGTCTCCTTGGAGTGGTGGTCTGCTGAAAGGCAATATCCATGCTTCCTTCAGAGGTCCTCCCCTTTGTTTAAGAGCCTTCTCAGAAGCAGAGCAAGAACCCAGAGTCCATCAAAGAGTCACCACAATTACAGGCACATTGGAAATTCCTGCTTGGAGTGCCACAAGCCACGCTGAGGCCAGAGGTTGAGGCAAGGGGATCACGAGACAAAGCCCAAGAGCAGCAGGTTGACCATGCGAGTGTGAGACAGTGGGAGGTGGGTTTCCTGGGTCACAGCGCAGAGGCCAGGGGACCATGTGTCTGAGAGGCTGAGAACCAGGGGGCACTTGGATGTTACTGTAGATCAATGACTGGATCCTTACTGCTTATGGATACTGACTTATGGATCTGTTAACTTCCCTAATAATCTCTCTTAGTTATGAGTTTGTTCTGTGAGTTCTGGGTAGCCACATCAATGGATGGTCAAAATGCAGCGGAAGATTAGAGGGCCATCAGAAGAGCAGTTGATGTCAAATGAGGGTCAAGAAGGATAGAGAACAGAGGTAGGTCTGACATCTGGTAGTGGCCTTGGGCTAGAGGTAGTGTGGAAAGGGGTCCTATCTCTTTCCTGTGTAGCCAGAGGTGGTCAGCTATGACCGTCATGCCATTGTCGTCTGACTCTGCATCATAGAATGGTAATACAGAACATCGTAGAAACAACACCAAGTGTATCTGCTGCGGTTGGGTCTATTCTGATTCATGACAACCTTTTTGGACAAAGTAAAACTGCTGCATAGCAAAACCTGACTGACGTAGATCACCAGGTCATGATCCTGTGACATGCTGGTGGGTTGGACCCACTGACCTTTCGGTTAGCAGTTGAGCACTTCACCACTGTGCCACTTCGGCTCCTTAAAGATTGGGCACACTGCATGGTGCATAGAAATGTAGTGAGCCAGCTTTTGGACTGAAGTTCATAATTAAGCAACAGATTTGCTCCAATATTTATTAATGGCTTGATAAGAAAGATCTCATGGCATATCATCCCTGTCTTGTTGAAATTTTTCTTTTGGGTAATGAATTGAAAGAAGCTATAAAAGACTTGCTTCGTAGATATATTAGTAGAGAGAACTTGTCTGTTTGATTAATGAGGAGCTCAAGTAATTCTTAGTCCTAGAGTTATGGACAAAACCCCGAAGTTAGAAATCCCCTGCAGTAGATTGAATGTCTAGTACTGGCATCAAGGGTCATTGTAGACTTCTGCTTTCTGAACATCTAATCAGGTCTGTCTGGGGCAGCAGTTCTCAACCTGTGGGTAGTGACCCCTTTTGGGGTCAAATGACCCTTTTACAGGGGTTGCCCAACTCATAAGAGTAGCAAAATTAAAGGGATGAAGTAGCAACGAAAATAACTTTATGATTGGGAGTTCACCACAACATAAGGAACTGTATGAAAGGGTTACGGCATTAGAAAGGTGAGAACTACTGGGGTGTGGCAGGGATGGCACTTGCAGAATGCCACTGAAGGAGTGCATCAATGAGCAGTTTCTACTTATTACTATAGTTTCCACCACCAGCTGGGGGAGATCATGCAGCAATTTAAAATGAATTCCCATGGGCACTATTTCCCATAGCTATGCCTCTGAGCCCATTGAAAGGATTGTTGCATTGCAGGAACCCTCAGAGGCTGGGTCTGCGTCAGTCCGCATTACTCAGAGAAAGCCTCTGGGTGGATGGAGGGATAAAGAAGGAGACTATGAAAGACATGACATCTAAGGAAGAGTTAAGATATCCGAATCCTTTCTCGAAGGGAACAGGCACCTTTATTGACAGACTGGCAAGGAGCGAAGGTAATTCTGATCACTCTAGAAAGTAGAATTAGAATCAGTGAGTTTACAATACTGACAGGTGAAATCCAGTTCAAATTGTGAACCACATTCTGATACTTGGAGAAGTTCAAAGCAAACAGGTCATAGAACAGAGACAAGAGCTACTCATTGCAGCATGATCTTATGACAAAGAAGCTAAGTTGCGTCTCTTCTGTTGCTCACTAAAAATTCTTGAAATTACTTGTAAACTCTTGAACAGCATCAAAATTAAGGAAACACATTATCTGTACTTCAGCTAGCCAACAAACCACACTGCTTTTAGCCTCTATCCTATGCTGACCAAGGGCATCGCTGAAAACATATGCATTCTTTAGCTTTTTCTTTGACCTCTCTCTCTCTCTTTTTTAAAACTATTCACCCTCTTTAAGTCACTAAATCACTGTGCTCAATGTTGCCTATAACTGAGGGACCACATGTAAAAGACCTTCCTGTGGAATGTATATGTGTGTATGATTTAAAATTTTATTTGCAGTTTAAACTTCTCTTAGCGTTGAGACTGAGATAAAGAAGTCAGGGAGCCAGTGTGTGTTGAGGGCATTGTCTGAGGAAGAGACTGCTACTTGCCTGTCCTTTCTTCTATGCTAACAAAACCCACATTGTAAGCCCAGCTCTAGGCAAGGTCATCACTTTTCTTGCATCGAAAGGCAGTCATATGATACCGCTAAAGGAGATGTATCTGGAATTCTGCTGGGAGCTTTTCAAGGTCCATTCTTACCTTGTACTTGGATTTGTGGCTGGCGTTAGAGCAGTCATTTTGAGACCAGGAGGGCAAGGCCAAGAGAAATTTAGAAGCAGGAACCTTTCGTGATATTGTGGAGTCACTAAATGAATCACAGCAGCTACCTTCTTTGGATTTCTTTATTTTAAGAAAAGAAGCATCTAGTTAATCCTTTAAATCACTGCCCTTGGGTTTTATGTTATTTGCAATTAATGTGTTCCTGATAATTTGCCAGCGATTTTCACTTAACACTCAACAAATTCTAATAGATAATGAAATGAAATAGGGGCCTTTCCTTCAGGGGTTTCCTCATTCTCTCTCCTAGGGTCCCAAAGAAGTCAGGAGGTCTAACAGGAAAATGAAGTATTTGGCCCCCTTTCAATCACTTTTACTTGTGTGAGTGGGGAACTTGTGTGAGGTCAGGAAAGGGTGGTTTGGACTATGGACTACGTGCTCATCAAGGACTTCTCTGGCGCTTCTGGAACGGAGACTTCCATGGTATTGGTCCTTGGTGATTAGCAGTAAAAAGAGAATAGCTGTGGGTAAGTGTTCAAACTCATTTGGTGAGAATGCTCAAGTGCATTAATTTTCTGTGTACTTTATTTAGCTTTGTTTGTTTAAAAGGTACATTACCACTGTAAACTGTGAATGAGATATTTAGAGATTTCTGTTTAAAAATGTGGGTACTCTTTGGAAGATACATTTTTGAAGTGACAATTTATCTCCAAATACCTTTATGATTATGTAGCAATATTTTCAGGGAACATGATCCACATATTCTTTTCAGAAACTATATATACATTATGTCTTTAAAAATAACTCAATGGGGGGAACAACTTTAAAAAGAAAAAGCCTCAAAAGGAAATGTACTACATGTTCAACTAAGGCTATTGAATGCGGCCACTTTGTGTGATCAAGGAAATCTGCCTTTTCCACTTTCTTCTAATTGCATTATAATTAAACAGTGTTTTTTTTGGGTACGCTGAAAAGAAATGAGAAGAAGGAATTATGCATAAAGTCATGACAAATGGTTTGACATCAGAACAGCGGTACCGTTTTAATGTGTTTATATAAATAGCACTGTATAATTATCATTAAGCATCATAAGCAGATACTGCTAAAAAGAACAGCTTTATTTACACAAATTGAAGTTGAATTTTATTATAATATATAAAACAATAAGTCAGATGATACTCTATAGAGAGTGAGAAAAGGGTTCTATTAAAGCCATTATATGAAGTATATATCTGATGGCTCTGTCGATTGTGCTATGTATCTGTGTGCTAATACTGAGGAGCTGTGGGTTACATGTTGGGCTGCTAACCACACATTCTCAGTTTGAAACCACCAGCCACTCTGCAATTGAAAGATGAGGCTTTTGGCATCCGTGAGTATCTGCAGTCTCAGAAATACAATGGAGAGCACGAAGAAGCCCGTATGGGTGGGGTAGGGAAGGAGCAGTCTACCTGCCCTCCAGGGTCACCCTGAGTCAGAACTGACTAGATGACAGTGAGTTTGGGATTTTTAGTACAAATGACCTGTCTATAGATTCAGCAGAGGTGTTACATACAAAATGCAGTTGTCAAGAATCTAAAAGTGCCGAAGCCTTGGGGATTTGGAAAGGGAAAGGAGACTGTAGTCTCATGATGTGTATGTGATAGATTCCAGACTATTTCACTGAATGAGTTATTGCCTTGAAAGAGGAAACTTGATTCTTGATTCTATAAAGCTTCTATAAGAAGATGATGCTGTCATAACTTCAGAGTTGGAAGTTCAAACGTTGTTTTGGAAAGGTGAAGAAGCCAAAAGACAATGAGAACACATTTTACTCTTATTTAGTCAGCAATTGTTCAACTCTTATTTGAAGTAGAAATGTGCTTAAAAATTGGGTCCTCTTTTTATCTATATTGAGTGGTTCAATTGAGCAAGAAACCGGACAATGTGGTTCCTAGGGCTACTAAAGGAGTAAAAGGTTTCCAGGCTAAGACCAAGTATCCCCTGGATGCCTCCTCTGACTGGATCAGTCTTCATTTGTGTAAATTCTGAAACCAGCTAGTGGAAGAAAGGAGAAGCAAGGAAGGGGAAACACCGAATCTAGGTCATCTTCAAAGAGAATGTTGGGACCAGGATTTAAGTCTCTGACTCTTGGATTATTACTCATTCTGTTTAAGCACATTAAAAGTTTCACGAGTGAAGAATTCTATCTGTAGATAAAAAGTTAGTAATACCCTATTTTATATTCCACACAATAACAACATATACAATCTCTGTAACTTTTTTGGCAGACTTTTTGACCTGCTTTCATCACCGATTGTAGGAAGTGACTCTTTTTGGCATGGAAGGACCCAGTGGAAAACAGAGACCCTCATTTTGTGTTTGAACTTATTCAGACACAATGGACTCACAACCAGTTCTCTTCTCTAATGACCATTTTCAGTATAAAAAAAGGACATATCGAAAGGTAGCTTATTATTTCACACAGCTAATATTTAAATTAGAGTAATAAATGAAGTATACAAAAGATACTTTTTACAGTATACAATTAGTATACAAGATTGTCTATTTTAGTATATGAGAAAGTATACAATTCTTATATTGTCAGAATTTTAAAATACTAATAAAAATATTAAATAGTACCTGATAAAACAATACAAATAATTTAAGATATGTCCGTATTGCTTCTTGATTGACATCCTCACTTGCAATATTCTTTGCTTTTATCCAAGCATCATTAGCTGTGTGCTTAACCATGTTTCTCTGTAGAAGTAGGATCCTGTTTCCTTTAGAGGCCAATTAGACAATAATCATTGTATTTGATATACCTTATTTGTTGGACCATAAGACTTAGTTGTTCCCCACAAAAATAGGGGGGACACGTGGGTATATCTTATGGTCTGAAGGTGTAGTATCCCAGAATGTTTGTTTGTGAACTCATGTGCCTGCTTACTGTCAGCTGTTGTTTGCATGCTGTGGATTGCTGTGCGTTTGGGGGAAGTCCTGCCTCCTGGAGTCTCAATGTCAGTCAGGTCACATGATCAGCACAGCGCAGGCCTCCCCTCATTTGTTAATGAAATGGATGATGGTTCTTACACCACTGTTGAGTTTATGCTGTTAAATATTACCATATTTTGCTTTATTTTAACAAATATTTTAGTATGCTGATACTATTTGGTCTAGAATATTTTGTTCCTGCTCTAAAAACTGGGTGTGTTTTATGGTCAGGTGCATCTTATGGTCCCAAAAATACAGTATGAGAAATAGGTGACTTCTCTCTGAGTACATTATATTTATCTTTGCAAAGTCCCCTTTTGCTTCTTCTGAACTTAAAGCAATTGTTCTGACAATAGTTTTAGCTCTTTTAACACTTTCAGTAATTGCCTAATTCACTCATTAAAAACTTGTGGAAATTTAGGGCACAGCACAGAGCTGAATTTAATGACAACATGTCACCCTATGGTTGTTTGGCACTTCTTGACATTATATGTTGGTATACTAATAAAATACATCAAATAAATCAAAAGTATAATGAGTCTTATGAAATGAATAAATAAATGTCACAAGCATAGTTTGGCCTGATGTCTTTTATACCTATGGATGGAATGAACATCACTACCGACACTTTGAATATACAGATGAACATCTAAAAAGTGTAAGGAATGTAAATTTGTGAATACCACATTAGAGAGAACCCAATTACAAATGCCATTTCAAGGACTGCTTTGATGAACTCAGCAACAATTAAGTGTCAGCTTTGCCGAACCCATGCAAACTGACTGCGTCTCACCACGAACTCAAGTATGTCAACAATCATGACGATGACACAGGACAAGCTCTGTTATATGAAAGACTGCTGTCACTCAGAGCCAACCCAACCTCCACTGATGAAAGCTTTATGTACTTTTGTGTTTTTGGATATTGCCATCTGCTTTATGTACTTTTGTGTTTCTATACATTGTCATCTTCCCCCTATCCTATCCTCTGTTATTTTAACTAAGATGTACAGCACTCGCCATCAGTCTTTTTACTGCCTATACCCCTACAGACTACTTTCACTCCATTTTTCAGTCACGTGGAAGTTCCTGATGCTTTAGTTAACTGGCTGAGATTCTTATCGTCACTTTGTTGTAACTGATTCACAGTGACCCAGTGGGAGAGGGAAGGATTTCTCCAAATGGGTTTCTGAGATGGGAGCTCTTTAGGGGAGTAGGAAGCCTCATCTTTCTCCAGCAGACAGGCTAGTGGTTTCAATCAGTAACCCAATGCATAACCACTATGCCTCCGAACCTTCTAGGTCAATGAAGTCAAGCAATGTATCTATCACACTGGGTATATCGGCTTCAAAAGACCTCTGTGAAGCGGTAAAGCATAAAGTGCCACTGAGTCAAGCCAAGGTATTTTCAGTCACCTCATGTTCATGTAAAATATGGACAATGAATAAGGAAAACCACAGAAGAATTGATGCATTTAAAACAATGGAAAGTACCATGGATGCCAGAAGAACAGATAAATCTGTCGTGGAAGAATTGAGCATGGTGGGACTTGTCCTCATGCGCTCTGGACCCGTCTTTGGAGAAGGGCATCATGCTTGATAAAATAGAGTGTCAGTGAAACAGAGAAATATCCTCACGAAGCTGAATTTACACAGCGATGACAATAATGTGCTCAACCTTTGAAAACCTTGTGAAGACAGGATAGGCCCGAGCAGTGTCCTGCTCTCCTGTTTGTTGGGCAGCTATGAATTGGAATCTTGTTCAAGTCAGGAAGACTTATGAGTGCACAATAGAGAAGCAACAGAGGTGTGGTTCGGGTTGCATTCTCGTTCTTATTTACTTTATAGCTTGTTCGGTCACTAAAGGAGTCACAGGGATGCTCATCCAGTGAAACCATGAGCACGCTGCGCCACCAGGAGCGTCTGGAGATGTTTTCCAGTTATGGAACATGGAGCAGTCATGTTCCAGTTTGCTCATCAGTACTTTCTCTGCAGCATACACCTCTCCCCAATAGACAAGCCCCATGTCCCCTAAGATTGATCCCACTTAAGTGGTGTGATATAATCCTATGTTCCCCAATAAAACTTTAAAAAATCTAGACTCCCTGTTAAAATAATTCAGTGTACCTTATACCTCTTATCTCACATTTCACATCATTTTCATATAAGGGTTGCAGGTTCCTATTGTATATTTGAGAAATCTGAGGATAATTAATACTCAGAAGATGGCAAGAGTTATCCTTTATGAAAGGGAATTGAGGACAAGATTTAGAAGTGACTTAGAAACCAAATCTATATTTAATAGAAGCAGCTTTCTGTGGGTGCTCAGCATGAAGGAAGCTGTAAATGTGAGGATCACGGTGATTCTTCATAACACTCCATCCGGGGTCTTGGAGCTGATGCCTGACCTGGCGATATGGAGCCTCAAACCAGTGCACTTTCTCACCCCAACCCTTCTTCTTCCAGATGAAACCGAGGGTAGAGCATGCTAGACATGCCTTGCTATCTCTAATGATTCTATAGTTCTGATTAAATTTTTATATCTCTCTGTTTGTCATGTTGTTTTAGATAGGGAGGTAATTAATAGAAGCATGAACTCAATTCCCCCAAACATACTGTGTGCCATGATTCTTCTTCCAAGACGGAAAGAATACACAGGGAGGCACCATATCAAAAGGAGCTCGCTGACACCCCGCCATTTCTGGAGTAGCATATGAGCACGAACAAATAGCACGGAAGGAAGAAGTTCAAACTTCACTGACTGCTTCCATCAGAAACAAGGCTTTAGAAATTGATAGAATGCCTATTGAAATGCTTGTAGCAGGCTGACGAAGCACTAAAAGCACTAAAATCATCTATGCCAGGATATTTGAAAGACAGTTACTTGATCAACTGATTGGAAGAGATCCGTATTTGTGCCCCTTCCAAAGAAAAGTGATCCAACAGAAAAATTCTAAAATATAGAATGATATCATTGATACCACATGCAAGTAAAATCTTGTTTAAGATCATCCAACATAGGCCTGCAGCAGTATGCTGACAGGGAACTGACAAAAGTTCAGGCTGGATACAGAAGAGAGTGGGGAACAACAGGTATCATTGTTGATATCAGATGGATCGTGGCTGAAATAGAGAATAACAGTAAGATGTTTACTTGTGCTTCATTGACTATATGCAAAGGCATTTGCCTGTGTGTACCATAGTAAACTGTGGATAACATTGAGAAAGAATGGGAATTCCTGAATATTTCATTGCACTCATGAGGAACTTACACGTGAAGCAAGAAGCAGTTGTGTGACCAAAACAAGGGAATCCTACGTGGTTTAAATCAGAAATGGTGTGCGTCAGGTGGTGTACTCTCACCACACTTGTTCAATCTGTAGGCTGAGCAACTCATCAGAGATGCTGGATTATATAAAGGAACATGTGCATGGTAATTGCCTTCTTTTTGTTTTGGGATGCCATTGAGCCAGTTCCGACCCATTTCATTCCTCTGCAAACAGAACCAAACAGAACTCTACAGAACTAAACACTGCCAAATCCTGTGCCTTCTGCACACTTGTGCCTATGCCCGAGCCCATGCTGCAATGCGTCAATCCAGCTCATTGGGGATCTTCTCCTTTTTGCGGCTTCTCCGCTTTTTAAATGATTATAAATAGATCATTTTATTGGGGTCTCTTACAGCTCGTTTTAACAAGCCATCTATCGATTGTATCAAGTACATTTGTGCATATGTTGTCTTCATCATTGTAAAAATATTTTCTTTCTGTTTGAGCCCTTGGTTTCAGCTCCACTTTGCTTCCCTCCCTCCCCCATTTTCTACCCTCATGGAGCCCTGATAAATTATAACTCATTATTTTCTTCATGCCTTACACTTCCCGCTGTCTTACTTTGCCCACATTATTACTGTTGACTCCACTGGGGAGGGGGGCACATTATAGGTCATTGGAGTCAGTTCCCTGATTCTCCTCCCACTTCTCCCGTATCCTCATGGTTTCACTACTCCCATTGCTATTCCTGAGGGATTTATCTGTCCTGGATTTCATGTGTTGAAAGCTCTTATCTGTACCACTGTACCTGCTCTAGTCTAGCCAGATCTGTAAGGTAGAGCTGGTGTCATGATAACAGGAAGGAAGAAACATTAAAGAACTAGAGGAATGTTGTGTGTTCCATTGGTGCTGTGCTGTACCATGGCCCTCTTGTTCTTTCTTTGTGACCCTTCTGTGATGTAATGTCCAATTATCTACAGAAGAACTTTTGGTCTGCACTCTGACCCTCATCATTTGCATCGATATATTTGTTTGCTTGGGGTCTTATGATGCCTAATACTTTATCCCGTTGACACCTCGTGATCACACAGGCTGATGTGCTTCTTCCATGTGGGATTTGTTGCTTCCCCACTAGATTGCTGCCCCTCTACTTCAACAAGCTTGATGTCCTTCTTCAGGCAACTGGTCTCTCCTGACAACATGTCCAAAGTATGTAAGACAAAGTCTTGCTATCCTTGCCTCTAAGGATTTGTGAACCGTTTATTAATAACCTGTGATATGCAGGTGATACAACTTTGCTTGCTGAAGGTGAAGGACTTGAAGACCTTGAGGATGAATATCAACAATTGCAGATTTCCGGACACATTACAACTCAATGCAAAGAAAGCAAAAAAAAAATCCTCACATCTGACCCACCCAATAAATAGCATCATAATAAACAGAGAAAAGATTGAAGTTGGCAAGGATTTTGTCTTGCTTGGATCTACAATCAATGCTCATGGAAGCAGCAGTCAATGTGTTTCACTGGATAAATCTGCTGCACAGAATCTCTTTAAAGTGGAGGGTTTAAAACACAGAGTTTACTTTGAGAACTAAGGTGTACATGACCCAAAGCATGGGTAATTCCAATCACTTCATCTGCTTGTGGAAATTGGACTTTGAATAAGGAAGATCAGGGAAGAATGGAAGCATTTGGATTATGGTGAAGAATCATGAAAATTGCTAGAAAGACCAACAAATCTGTCTTGAAAGAAATACAATCTGAATGCTCCATAGAGACATGAGTGGGAAGACATCATTTCACTTGCTTAGGATAAGTTGTCTGGAGAGATCAGTTCATGGAGAAAGGCGAATGCTTGGTGAGATAGGGGGACAGTGACAAAGAGGATGGCCCTTTACAGGAGTGTTTGACACCAGAGCTGCAGCAATCGCCTCGAACATAGGGACAATTGGGAGAGTGATACAGGGCTGGGAAGGATTCGTTCTGTGGTACAAAGTATGGAGTCAGAGCCATTCGGATAGCCTGTAGCAGCAGCAGCCAAGATGTGCATGCACAGTGATAGAAGGATAATCTGGCAGTTATGAATTCTGTAATCACCTCCAGGATGTGGTCTGATCTGAAAGGCCCATCAGTGGTAAGGGGATTAATCAAAGGGGATTAGAGTGTGCCACAACACCCTTCCTCAGTTCAAAGTCCTGATATGATGTAACCAGACCTTCCTTGGAGTATGGCCTGCATAACTTTTAACATCGAAAGAGAGAAAAGGATGAAGAGGTGAGTGGGTTAGTAGAAACTCTGGTAGTGTAGTGGTTATTTGCTGGGCTCTGATCCACATGGTGAGTACTTCAAAACCACCAGCAGTTTCTCAGAGGAAAGACTGGACTTTCTACTCCTATAAACAGAAATCATCTCAGAAAACCATAGGGGGCACATGAGTCATCCATGACTTGCTGGCAGTGAGTTTGGTTTGGTTGCTCTCCAAGAAGGAAGTCTAGGAAACTGAGTGTGCATTTGGATCCAGAGCTCCTCTTTGACCGAGGGGACTTCTTAGACAGAGCCAACAGCAAAAGGAAGCCCTTGCCCCACATCCCCTCCACACACACACAATTTCGCACTTTGTGTTCGCATGCTTTGCCTCCTTAACTGTAAGAGGATATATTTCTGTTTGTTAACGCCATATATTTGTGATATTTCTGTGATTTCAACACTAGATAACTAATATAGAAAGATAAATAAATTGCTTGTCTCTAAGTCTCATCACTTTAGCTGGGGTTAATTTAATAGAAATTCTTCCATTTTGTCTTTAATTTAAGTACTATTATGTCCCGATGAAAAATTAGCGATCACAAGATCCTGTATTTCACAAATGAGGAAGGTTGTGAAGAGACTAAGTGATATGTTCACACTCCAATCTTTCACCTAACTAGTTCGTGGGATCTAGCATTCAGCTTACTCAGAAGATAGCTTCCAGATAGTTGTACAGTGAATAGAAGTAGAAGACAGGTATGATAACCTACTTTCACATATGCCTTGCTTTAAAAATGCTGTTCAGCTTTGAATTTCATAGTCATCATTGAAGTATCTGTCAACTATCAAACTCATGGCTCCTTCTTCAGAAGAAACAATTTTTAAGATATTACAAAAGGGCTATATGAGAACTCAAAAGTGTTGAAATGTAAGGATAATACTTTGAGGACTAAGGTATGCCCTTTGAGGACTAAGGTATACTAAGGTATGATAATACTTATGAGGATTTAAAACATGGTATTTTCAAATTGCCTCATATGCACATGAAAGTATGGCGTTGAATTAGGAAGACTGAAGAAAAATGGATACATTTGAAATGTTGCCAAAGAAAACTTAAAGTACCACAGACTGCCAAAAGAACAAACATCTCTCTCTCAGAAGAAGTACAGCTTGCATTCTTCTTAGAGGCAAAGATGGTTAGGCATGTCTCATGCACTTCAGACATGGTGTGAGGAGAGATAGTCCCTCGAGAAGGATATCATGTTTGGTAAATTGGAAGGGCAGAGAAAAAGAGGAATCCCTGGAGTCTTGGTGGCAGAGTGGCTACCTATGAGGTTGCTACCTGGGAGGTTAGCAGTTTGAAATCACAAGTTTCTCCTGGGAGAAAGAGAGTCCTTTCTGTTCCAGTAAAGAGTTCTAGTCTCAGAAACCCACACAGCAGTTCTGTCCTGTCTTAGGGTCACTAAGAGCTGACATGGACTCGATGGCAGTGAGTGATGACACTATGATGTAACCTTTCTTTTCCATTCTGAAATTATGATATAAATTACTGAATGTGAGAGGAGTGGCATATGTCTTTTTTTCAGAATGAGATGAATTGGATAATGAACATGTTAGTGGATGCAAGGATATTGTTTTACTAGATACTATATTTTCTTTAGAGTACTCATATATTCTACAGCAAAGAAAATGAGTCAGAGAACTTAGTTGTTTCAACAATCAATGTACAATTCTGTTTTTCTCCCATGGCAAAAAAAAATGACTTTCACTAATTTTGTTCTAAATGGCTCATATTTCAATTTTGATGACTATTTTGTAATAAATGCTGTAATTATAAATGAACAGATGGTAGTGTTATAAAAGAAAGTTTAACGATCAGAAAAATACTCATATTATAATAAATTATTATATTTTAGTTTCAGAAACAGTTAGACTCAGCAGCTTGTCTCACCTCTTGTTATTAGAAAGAAAATTATGCTCTCCAGAGACACCCTTTTCCCCCTTTCTGAAAGATACGAACTTGATCAAGGGTCTGATAGACTAAATAGCCTTGCTTCAGGCATCCAGGTCACCCTGGGTGGATGTTCGCGGTGGCACTCACAATCTCACGCACTGGGACTGGCATCACTTTCCTTGAAGGCCTTGTTGTGCCCTTCCACTGTGGGGCTCATTTCTTCTGGTGTCCTATCTGCTTAGCATCTTTGGGGTCCTTGCTTTGGACAACTGGCGCTCTGTTCTGCAGAAACCCCGAGTGCAGGCTTTACCTTACTCCCTGGAGAAATCCTTGTAGCTGGCGTGTATAGGAGCTACTCCATTTTCAGTCCTCATCAAAATGCCCCCTTGGCATTTTGAGAACATATTTGCATTTTGATCATCTCTGCTGTTTCTCAAATTTGATGTAGATTAGATGCATAGGACAATAACTTCCTTTAGCAGTGTAGAGAGACTAAAATTTATTAATGATTACCAGAGGTGGGCCAAAGGGAGGGATAAAGGGACACTCAATGATCAGGGGTGACTACGCTTCTATTAATGGTCATAAAGAAATATATCTGGGAGTTGAAGAATATGATGAATATAAATTCATGTCAATGAAGCATACTGGTAAAAATATTGGAGTTGGTGAATATTTTTTACACATATATTTACCAGATAGTCATACTCTCTCACTCTCTTTCAAAAACCAAACCAAACCAAAACAAAAACCAATCAGGTAATACTTTACAATACCAGAGTAGCAGAATAAGTCCTGGAAAAATGTAATTTTAGGTAGCGAATAACAGGGAACACTTTGGAGATATCACAGTCATTTGACATTTGTGAAAAAACTGGGTAATCTAAGTGGATATTGCTCATCAAGAAAAAGTTATCAGCTAGCAGAGTTGGGTGATGGATAATCCCTTGTTACTTACATTCTGATTTCTTTAGCATAGAAGTCAGTCTCAGAAGAGACTGCTGAGAAAAAGCAGTTGAGAAAAAAAACTGTTGCAGGAACAGTTTTGGTTTCTCTTTTCCTTAAACTTTTCATTTGAAAGGTCCTTTTAGATCACATGAAGTGAGAATGTTGAAATGGCATTCTTTTTATTTATTTTCAGTAGTGTCTCTATGTATGATCTTTCCAAATGATTCATGGAAAGTAAAACATTCACATGATGGGGTTGGGAGTTTCCTTTCCTTATTTTTAAAAAAGAATTTCTGAGAAGCAGTGGTTCCCCATTCGATAGGGTAGCCAGTGTGACTTTAGACCATGACTCTGGAATACTGCAGAACTTGTTCCCCTCCCCTCCAGGGTGATTGATTTTAACCTTTCTCCCCTGCCAAACCTTTGTTCTGTGCATGACATTTCAACCTCCACCACTTCCTATGTTCTATTTTGCTAAAGAAAATTGCATTTTCTATTTCTGGATAAAGCATGGTTGTTTGTATCAGTCAATTTAACACAATACACCAGTTCTTATTTGTGCAAAGGAAGCACTAATGAGATTCCAGCAGGAGATGGGTCCTGAGCCCACGACCGAGCCTCCCAATGGATCCGGAAGACGGAAGCCACAATAATCCCTTACCGACAAGACTACTTAACGGTGATGAAGCATCTTTTGTCTCAGTGACCTCCAGGTAGTCTGAAGTCTCGTTTCCTGCTGTACACATTCATCTTGCAAATGATACATTCACAGGGCAAGGATACGGCTGTGCTACAGGCATTTCAGAGAGCTGACCCAGCTTTCAATCCACGTGCCAACATTAACCAGCTCTGAACCTCTAAATGTATTGCCTAGCCTTGCTGGGCCTCCAGATTGTCATCTGAAATGGGGATCAAACTATAATCCATAACTTGCAGGGTTGTTGGGAGAATGCAACACAACACAACAAACACACAGCTCTTGGCAATGCATGCTACGTGACAGGCACTCAGTAAGTGGTGACTATTATAATTAAATAACCCCTGAAAGTTAAAATAAGACATAGCCAAACAAAACAAAACAAAACAAAAAAAACAGATTACATTTTGACGAAGTCCACAGTTCGTAATATGAGATGTTTGTTGTCTGATTAAAACATGGTATGAAGGCTATTTTCAGAGCCACCCCAAAAATAAAATAAAGACATGCTATGACTCTTCCATCTTGGAAAGTTTAAGAATGTTTGCTGGCACTGCTATCTATGCCTTAATTCATTAAGCAATCGGTTAATGAATGTGCACTGGATGTCAGACACTATACTGGATGTCTGAGTTTGGAAGGAGAGGAAGAAACAAAGACATGACGTGATGAAGAAGAAAGGGGAAAGGCTCTGAAGGTAAGCAGATCAGGCTTGCATTCTGATCATGCTATTTCTAACCACAAGTTAGGGCAGGTTACTTGCCTCTTCTGAGCCTAGTGTCTGTAGCTCTGGAAGGTAGATCAGAACACGAGCCTCACCAAGTTGGGAAAAAGTAGATAATAATACAGTAGATAAGGCCCAGGCAACATGGGATGATATTAAAACTATTTACTAATTAATGTGTCACAGGTATTGTTCTTTGGTGATCCCCAGGATTTCCATTGGCTGATTTTTTTGGACCTTGCTCCCAGACCATTGTTCATGGCCTGGCTTAGGCTGGAAGTTGCCGTGAAATCTGGCCATTCTGGGTAAGACAGCTGGTATTTGAAATATGGTGACATAGCTTCCAAAACCTTAACAACGTCTACTACTACAATGCAGCAAGTGATGGATGGAGCATCGTGTCTGGTGATGTAGAGGGCCTCCACCAATAAGGGAACCTTAATGAGATAGATGGATGATGGACTAAAATACACTGATGTCTGTGAAGATGGTGCAGAACGTGTTGTTTTGTCATACAGAGGGCCCCAAAGTGTGTCACTAACTCAATGAAATGAACAGCTACAATGTGGGATGGTCACTGATGAATCAGAAAGGATCAGTTGTTGAAAAGCAGTCATATTCCACTTGCCCATCAGTAGAACATTCGCCATGCTTATAAGAGTCGAAAGTATAGAAAGCCCCGGTTTTTTGCCCGAGAGCTGGGCATGGACACAGAGGCAGACATACACAGACAGTTGCTATACAGAATGAAGTATGCTACAAGGAACATGCTTAAAAGGGCAGAGAGCAGCAGTGTAGGCAGCCGCTATATTCTATATCTAGGAATGATGACGATGAGCTAACATATGAGCTGAGAGTTGACAGAGGAGTAGGCAGGCTTGTCAGGGACTGGAAAGCTCCATGCACAAGGAAAAAGATACACCATGACCTGAAGACCCCACATTCAGCATGTGTTTCAGGGTGTACCAGGGGATGGTTGACTCAGAGGTGTGTGTGTGTGTGTGTGTGTGTGTGTGTGTGTGTGTGCATGTGCCAATAGATAATACTGGAAATGTAGGTAGTGACTTAATCTTGAAGGGCCTTTGAGACCATGCTGTTGCAATGAGAGGTACAACTGGGAACTGGGGGAGATGGAAGTCAGTGAGTGACATAGGTGACTTGAGACTACAGAGTTGTGTGCATCCAGCAGTGGTGGAAGCATCTCAGTGCTGGCAGGGGTCTCTCTGTGGCTTTTCTGGCTTCAGAGGTCTGGTTCCATCAGGATAGGCTTGTGGGTCTTCTCTTCTGGCTTCTCCAGTTCCTAGGACTCAGAGTCTATGGTGCCATCTTGTCTTGTCTGTTGAGCGTTTCCCAGGAACTCACTCAAGTCTCTCACCTCCAACTGGGAAATACTGCGAGATTTCCCAGAATTCTCAGAGAAAGCCATGCCCCCACAGAGGTCTCATTGGCTATCTCCAGATTGACAGGCTAGACTCTACCCCTACACTCTTAGTCAAATTGGCACCAGAGTACATGACTGCCATATGCATCAATGCTCTGGTCTTTTTTAGTATTGCCTACATTCCCCATGAATATGAGACAATTGAAAATACCATGGCTTGGGCCAGGTGCACCTTCGTTCTCAAAGTGATCCCATTGTTCTTCTCTTCTTTAAAGAAGTCTTCAGCAGTAGGTTTGCCCAATGCAGGAGTTCTGGGGGTGATATCAGGTATGAACTGAGCTGCGAATGGTGAGGTCAACGGTTTAGACCCACCAGCTTCTCTCAGGGAGAAAGATGAGTCCGTTTGTTCCCCATTAAGACTTACAACCTTGGAAACCCCGTGTGGGGTCAGAATTGATTCAGTGGCCATGGCTTCATGTAAGGATAGCCATGTTTATGTCAATTACTAGATGTGCGGGTGAGGCAGGGGAGTAGCTGATGGTGGTTGGACTGTGGGGGTACGTAGAGATCCCAGAAGGGAGAACAGCTTTAGGACAAAGCATTCCAGGTTTGTGTAACTGCATCAACCCCCTGCTGATGAGGTCAAGTAAAGTGTTGTTTTGGGTTATTTTTTTTTTGTCTCACAGCTGTAAATATTTCATGCCAGTGGCCATGTTTTTGTTTTATTTTGGGGAATGACACTTTAACTGGTTTTCAGTTTAAACGGCTCAGGAACTGAAGGGCCATTTTTGTCCTCAGGGATATGTTTGGTTCTGAAGATGGTAGACAGTTGGGTGTGGGTGAGGACAGATAGCGCCTGAGGTCTTGTAGTTTAGAAGTAACATCTTGTCGTGGGGAGGATAACACTGCCAAAGGTGTGTGGGTGTAACTTTGAAGAAGCACAAAGGAAACCGCATGGCCAGCAATCTGATCTGGGCTAGATGTCTATAAAAATCATCATTTTCTTCATTGCTTTGACTCCGGGAGTGGCCCCACTAGCCACGGAGATGTGCCTTCTTGGAAGCAAATGGCTCCTGTATTCTCAGGGGATGGGTGAGAAGTCTGCCTGGTGAGCCTTTTTTGTTCCCGACATGCTCCTGTGTTTGCTCTCTATACATCCTTGGCAGTAGCGAGTCATTATCCAGCTCCAGGCCTATGAAGCTCCATCAGCCCTTGGTCCTTGTGGTGCGTGGTCTGACAGGCATCCATGCAGAAGCTGGAAGTCACATGCAAGTGGAAAGAAAGTCTCCCTTTTGACTTACTGATCAGTTAGCCCTGAAATGATTTCAGTGGGAGAATGGGTTCACAAGAGGGATCCTTTCTTTGCGGGACAAGTGAATATCCCTGTTTTTAAGTCTTTGGAAGTGTGCAGTAGCCTTGGGTTTTATTAACAACACACTCTATAGTTATTTAAAGTTACCTTAAAGAAAAAAAACCAACAGGTGTGAACCAGGATTTTTATGTCCATCTATTGTTTATTACTGGAGTCCCTGGGTGGTGAAAATGGTTAGCACACCCTGCTGTTAACGGAATGTTTGGTCCTTTGAGTCCACCCAGAGTTACCCAAGCCAAAGTTCTGGCCATCTAGTTCCACATATCAGCCAATGAAAACCCTCTGTGCAAAGTTCTAGTCTGACCCACCTGGGACCAGCACCAGTCAGAATGGCCTCGCTGGCACTGATTTTTGATAAATTATTTGCTCCTCGTGTGCCTGCACTATGAAGACAACGTCAGCTACAGAGAACCATTAATGGAACATTTATACGTGTCAAATTCTCATGTTTAGCACTTTACATGGATACACTGAATTCATCTTCACAGCAACCCCTGGAGGTAATCCCGTACTTATGCCTATTTCTTAATGAGGAAACTGGGGAGGAGAACTTGCTTGTGCAATTTTATTCAGCTATAAGTTGTTGGCTTGGGAGTCCATCAAAGACACCTTCAATGGCAGCTTATAGGCCCCAGCCCTTCTGAGTAAATAGATACAATTATTGCCATTTCAGGATGAGAAAGAAAGTCCTAGAATCCAAAAACCGGGTCTCTCTGATTTTGAAACCATGTGTTTTCCCAAGCGACCCGTCCCCTCTGACTATAACTTTTGACCCAGCATCATGATTGCTATTGTTTGATAGCATTGCTCAGTTCAGAATCACAGTGACCCTGTGGTCAATGGACTGAAACCTTGGTTCTGCATCATCCTCACACTTGTCATCTTTGGCCTATTGTGGGAGCTACAGTGTCATTCCTCTGGTTCAGGGCTTTCCTCTTGTTCTCTGACCCTTGAGCTTACCCTCATGCCCTTTGTCAGAGACAGGTCTCTTCTGATAACAGGCCCAAAGTACATCAGGTAAATGAGATCTTAAGGAGCATTCTGATTATAGGTCTTTCAAGAGAGATTTCTGCTTGTTTGTTTTCTTTGAAGTTCAAGGTGCTTTCAATATCCCTTGCCAGCACCATAATTCAAATGGCTGGCTTCTGCTGTGATAGTCCTTGTTCATAGGTATATGACATGCCAGACATTGCCAAGGCCAGGGTCAGGAACCCCTGAGTTCTCAGAGTGACATCTTGCTCTTCAGTGTCTGAAAGAGGTCTCAGGCATCCCATGCAGGATATCCTTTGATTTCTTGACTGCCCAATATCAAGGGTGTTGATAGTGATTCCAATTAAAATGGAAACCTTTTCTCTGTTTATCTGGGATCTTGAGGAAAATTAAGAAAATAGGGATAGGTTTATGGTTTTCATCATTCCTTCTCACCATTGATGACATAAAAATTATAAAGCGAGAATGTTTGTATCTCAATGTATTAACTCCCAGGTCCCAGAAAGTCGGTTTATTCTTGAAATAGTGCTGCCTCCTCACTATATACTGAGCATTGGGTCATTAAGACTGAGCTCAGGGAAGATTTTTACCTCTCTTGTGGGAGTTTACAGTCTTTGAGAACGACAGGATAGCTGTTTATTTTTGTATTTATGCAAATTATATATACATACAGGGTGGGTAAAACATAAAAACAACATATGGTTTAGAAGAATTTCTGTAAGTGCTCCAGGCATCTCCGGCTACAGAAATAGCATCACCGCTAATAACATGGCTTCTTTGGCCAACAAAGATTGCACACAGTGCTCAGCCTTGCTTGGCATATGTGAGGCGAAGGCTTGATAGGCAAGGGTGGTGATTCTACACCCAAGGACAGATTTCCCAGAGTCTTGCATGATGAACAAGGGTCATCTTGAAGAAAGCTTACAGGGCAAAGCCTGAGGTGATAGGACAAAGCAAAATGCACCTGTGGGAATCCTGTTTGTCATCTCAGACTGAAATCAGCCCAACCAAAACACTGACCTGCAGCCTACAACTGACTTGACACACTTAATGGAATTTTATTGAGCCTCAGGCTCCCAAATCAGAACTATTTAGAGGCCTGCATGGGACAGCTCAGGAATAATGGGCACAGTATCTCCTCTTTCATGGCACAGTGAGTGGTTTTTGTTGTGTTCAGGTGCTCTCAAATGACTTTAAACTCCCAGCAACCCTGTGCCCAACAGAATGAGACACTGCCTCGCCTGGGCCAGCCTGCCGCTCTTCCTATGCTTGAGCCCATTGTTGCAGGTATGATAGCAATTCATCTTCTTAAGGGATTTCCTCTTCTCCACTGCCACTCTACCACGCATGGTAGACGGTTCTGGTCTCTCCCGACAAGATGTTCAAAGTACATAGGACAAAGTTTCCCCACCCTGGTCTCTAAGGAGCACTCTGGCCATACTACTTCCAAGACAGACTGGTTTGTCCTCTTAGCAGGTCGCGGGATTTCAAATATTCTTCTCCAGCACCAGAGTTCACATGCATTGATTCATCTTCAGTCTTCCTTATTCAGGGTCCAACTTTCACAAGCATAGGAGGCAATTAAAAAGACCATGGTATGGGTCAAGTGTGCCTCAGCACTCAAAGTAACAGCCGTGATTTTCAATAATCTGACCATGTCTTGTGCAGCAGATTTACTTAATCCTATGCGGGTTTTGCTCCCCTGACTACTGCTTCAATGAGCATTGACCATGGATCCAAATGAAGACAGAGTCCTTGACTGCCAGAAGGATGAGTGAGTTATCGTCTTGGAAACCTGTCGGGATAGTTGTACCCTGTCATATAGGATCACTCTGAATTGGAATTGACTCAATGGCCATGCATAAGTTTTTCTTTCGAATTGAAGGGGTCTGGATGGCACATGTGGTTTGCTATTGCCTGCTAGTTTCTGAATGCATCCCGCACCGCTATCTTTCAGACACTGTGGACCAAAGGTGGCCAAAGGGTCTCTGAGGATGCCTCAGCTCCACCCCCCAACACCCACCCTGCCCTTGGGAGCATCAGCACAGATTTGTTCTTGCATCACAACGCAGCCCCAGAACCCACAGTGCAGTTGGCGATTAATTTCCCCAATATTCTCTACATTTTCAGCATGTTCTGAAGCAAACGGAAAGCCTGAGCCAGGATCATCTGAAGGACTTTTGCTTGTGTCTGTGCAGAGGGGTGTGCGGTTGCTATAGCAGCAATCAATCTGTCAAATCATGGAGAACGCACACCGATTCAAAGGCAGCGGCTGATTTGGGTCAGGGAATCGCACTCCATAACGAACAACTTCTCGTCGACTTCTCAGCATTTCTTCACGATGATGGCTGCCTCGGAAGGGCAGGGTGAGTGGCTGCCGAGCTGCGAGAGCAATGTGAGAGGCCAGAGGAGGTCCAGGTGCTGTCCTGGGACCATTTCCAAAGAGAATTTCATGGAGCATGCTCTGTGGATGCAGATCGCCTGCAAGGAGCTTAGGAGGATCCATCATAGAAAAAAATAGCCCTCCATTGTTGAGTTCCCACCATGTGCTCAGTGATTTGTGTGCATTGTGTCCACTCAGCAGCCCTGCACAATGAACTTTATCAGCATCCTTCTGTGGATGTGAATATCTACAGAATGCTAAGAATCATACAACCGGGTTTGTGTCACTTCAAACTCGGGGATGCTTGGCAGATGCTGGGTTATTCCCACCCTGCCATAAGGCTTTTCTCCTTTGAATTTATTCCAAATGGAATGAACATTTATTCTCAGTCACCCGTGTGACAAGGGTCATAGTACTTGGAGGGTCTCCACATTTCCCAACTCACCATTTTTTAATATACACAGGGCAAGTATACCAGTGACACCGATCATGCTGTATGGTCATCATAATGTCTATCGCCAACTTTTGCATAATTTAAAGATCCAGGCTTCCGCAGCAACATTTTTCATCCCCAATGCAAATAAATCTTTGGGAAGAGGTTGAGCATGTCCAGAGATAGCCCTGATTGGTTAGTGACATCTTGGTGCTATTGTGCAATTTCTTGTGTGTGTGTGTGTGTGTGTGTGTGTTTTCACACAGAAGTGAGCAGCTTGTGCTCTTCGTTTTGCTCTAGCCTAGCCAGGGTAAACCTGGGCTATGCGGAGCCTAGGTCACGTGTTTCTGAATCAGAGAGAGGTGGGATGTTGTAAAACCATATAGTCCACAGGGTTTCTGGGCTCTGTCCCTCTCTAGCTATGTCCCTCTATGCTCTTGGGCAGTTGACTGAAGTACTTTTGGTTTCAGTTCCCAAAGCTGTGGATTAGTGATGCTGGTGATCACCACCACCGTCACGGTGGCGCCACCCAACGCTTATTTTCCCAGAATGCTTTAGGAATGAGACAGAGATAAGAATAGCTTCATAGATACAAGGATGAAAAAAGTTAGCAAAATCACTTGATTAAGCTATAGATTTCTGAACGAATGTATCCTGCTAAATTATTATTATTATATATAATTAGGTTGAGTTCTCTAGAGAAGCAAAAGCAGTGTCACTTGTTTGTGATGTTATCTAGAAAGAGATATCTATTCAGAATTAACTTACATAGCTGTAGGTAAGTCCAATCCAGTTCAAACCATGCTTCTGACTCTTGGAAGGTGATGAACCTGAAGCAGGATGACATAGCAGAGGTGGCAAGGGTTAGTGGTTGGTAGATGCAGAGATGAACGATGATGTCTTCTGGAGCAGCAGACCACGTAACAGGGTGCCAAGGAGCCAAATGCAAGAGCCAGATCCAGCAAGCAGTGAAGAGCCAAAGAAACATGGACTTCGTTTGGTCTCTTTCTTTTCTTTTTTTTTTTTGGCATCATTGCCCTCTGGTGGGAGTAGGAGGCCCAGTCTTGCTCCTAGAGAGTTGCTGCTGGATTTGAACCACCAACCCAGTGGGCTGCAGTCCTGCACACAACCACTATGCCACTGGGGCTCAGCCTTGGTCTCTTTCTTATATGAAAGGCCACACCTCATGGAGGTGTGGTCCTGTCTAACGCCGGTGGATAGGTTGGTCTCTACACCACCTTTAACCAGTAGTGTCTAGTTGATGTACTAGATCTATCTATCTATCTATCTATCTATCTATCTATCTATCTATCTATCTATCTATCATCTGTCTTTTCTATCAGAATAGTAGGTTCTGATTGAAGTGTCTGTGAAATGAATGAAGTATATAAAAGCACTTGATAGAATGCCTGTCACATGGTTATCACTTAATAATATTAGTTTTATATTCAAGCCAAGTCAGAAAATTTTTAGACACGCCTTAGCAGGAGGGCTCGCTGTTGGTTACTAAGCAGACCAGATAGCTCAGAAAATCCTGAGCCTTGGGATCCTGGAAGAAAGAGGTTAACATTTGCTTTGGTGCTCTCTGTTCCCTCTTTCTGACTTTGCGGCTGAAAGGCAGGCAGTAAGACAAGCACTGGCAAGAGAGTCCTCGCCTGGAAGTACTGGCCCGGGGCCAGCAACCACAGAGCCAGGGTCGCAATACTGCAAATGAACCCTGTGCAGTGTCTAATGTGACTCAGCCTCGCATGCCAGCAGGAATGCACCTCTAAGAGCTGAGTAGGTGAGTTCATTTGAGGGATCCTACTGTTTTTCAGCGTCTAAGCGGAAACAGAAACTGATTCCTGGTGGACATGTAGTCTCTGAGCCAGCCCATTTCACATGGACTGTCAGTGGGTTATAAATACCATGCAGGCAGGGGCTGGTATGCATGCATTTTCAGCTTATGACCCAGAGGTGAAAATTCTGCCCATCCCTTCTAATCATTCATCCCCATGAGGTGGTATTTCGGACGTGACCTACAGCCCCTCTCCTGGTGTTCTGAACACAGCACTGCTATAATTTGTGGCTTCAAAATAAGTGCTCCGTTTCTTCCTGTGTATGGAAATTGATTTAAAACAAAAAACTCTGGAATGCAAATTGAACCTGCACTTGCTATCTGATTATCTTTAATTAGACTACTTGCGCAAATCTGCCTATTGGCTTTCCTACATCGAACCAAAATCTGCAACTCGGTTGAAGGGGGAGTGAGATTCCCCTGCCTCCAGAGTTATCTTTTTGTTGGAATGCAGAAAGACAACCCAAATTTAAGATACAGTCATAGGCAAGCTTCGGTGAGAGCCTGGAGGTGGGTGTCGTCAGCACAGAGGTCGCTCTCTGCTGAGAGGAAGTGGTGCTCTTCAGTAGAGGGTCCCAGGCTTCACTGTGCTCTTCTGATGAGAGTTGCAGGGGAGACTACTCTTCAAGCTGACCCTTTGTTCTCTCTTCCTCTTCTTCTTCCTTTCAGCGCCCTTTGTGTTTGCAATTCTGTGGCGGGAATTATGTTTCTCATCTTGTGCAATCCCAAGTTGCATCCATTTCTCTTATCCATTTCCAAATGCTCCCAGTCATGCTTTGCAACGAACCTTCTCTTCGATCAGTGCCCTCTAAAGCTGCTCTGGCAGGCCTCATCCCATTCGTTCCGACTCTTAGGGATCCCCCATCCAGCAGAAGGAGATTCTGCCGTCCTCACCATTGTGATAATTTTGGAGCCCGTGGTTGCAGCCACCATGTCCATATATCTGGTTGAGGATATTTCTTTCTTTCTTTCTTTCTTTTTTTTTTTGCATCCCTTCTGCTTTGCCAAGATTGATGTCCTTTCCTAGGGGCCAGTCTCTCCTGACGACATGTCCGTGAGATGAGGTGTCACCACCCTTGCTTCCCAGGAGCAGCCTGGCTTCACATCTGCCAAGACAGATTTGGTTCTTCTTCGGGCAGTCCACAGTCCTTTCGGAGTTCTTCTCCAGCCCCGTCATTCAAACACAGCAATGATTCTTTACTCTTCTTCACGTACTTAGGAAGCACGCAAAGAAGCCAGGGCTTGGGGCTGGTGAACTCTCATCCTCAAAGTAGCACCCTTGCTTTTCAACACTTTCAAGAGGTCTTGTACAGTGAGCTTACTCAACGTCATGTGTCATTTGATCTCTTATCTGCCGCTTCCATGCATCTCAATGGTGGATCTAAACAAGGACAGAAATCTTTGACAGGCGCAATCATTCCTCCTTTTATCACATTACCTATTGGTCTAGTTGTGAGGATTTAGGCTTTCTTGACATTGTGTCATCATTGATACGCAAAGATCCTTGATCTTGACCAGCAGGTGCTTCAAGTCTTCATTACTTGAGACTCAAAATCACATCATCTGCATATTGAAGGTGTGTAATCCAATACTGATGCTGTGTTCTTTTTCAGACAGCCCACCTTCCCTGATTATATGCGTGGCATACAATTTGAATAAACATAGTGAGAGGAATGCACACCTTTCCCAATTTTGAGCCACGTGGTATTCCTTTGTTCAGTTTGAAAAGCTGTCTCTTGATCTATTCATGAGTTCCATGAGCTCAATAGAGTGGTCTGAGATTCCCTTTCTTCTCCAGGCTATCCATAGGTTTTTATAATCCACACAGTTGAATACCTTTATACCTTAGCAATGAATCTTCCTTTTTCCTCCCTCACCTATACCCCTGACAATGATCAATCAAATTTGGCCTCTATACTCTAGCCTAGTTGAGATATTTTCTATAAATAAGATGGAACAATAGCTATCCATATGTCTGCACCCATATTGTAACATATTTCAGGACTTCACTTTCTCTTTGTGCCTGAGTGATACTCCATTGTATGTATGTATGTATGTATGTACCAAGTTTGCTTATTTATTCTTCTGCCAATGGATATATACGCTGCACCTGCCTTTTGCCTGTTGTGAATAGTGTTACAATGAACATTGGTGATAATACTTTTCTGCTTTATCTTCTGCTGAGTTTGATTATTTCAACATCTTGAGTATTACCAATTAAGCCTCAACTTGGTAATTAGACCAAAACACAAGTGAAGTGGGGAGAGGCAATGAGAATGTGGACAGAAGTTTGAAAATTCTCCTTTTTTTCATTCTATCCCATTCTTTTCCTGTGGTCATGTTGAATAAGGGTGAGACTGAATCTGACTGACAGGGAATCAATCCCTCCCTGGGTTTGTATTCTGAGCTTCTTTGAGGAAAGTTGTATCGAGAGCAAGCCTGTGCAGAGCCCATCTCTCGCCCCCTTACTCTGGTTCCAGAGCACATGTATGCCCCTTCATGTATAATCACATAGGATAATCTTTATTGAAGATTTGCCATGTGCCAGTCTGTGTTTTACATGCCTTATGTTAAATATATCCTGATTTATTGAATTCCTACAAAAGAAGGCTGCGTCATCCATACTTATAGACGAAGGAACTGGAGAAACAGAGGAGGGAAGCACCTGTGTGAAGGTCACAGTTACCAAGAGGTGAGACTAGAACACAAACCAGAATAGCGTGACTTGGGGGCATTGTCTATATCACTCTTTAATGATAAAGATAATCTGTCTTCATTGTAGAAAACCCCTTTCCAGTGTGAAACAGGCTGTATGAAAAAGCATGCAGGTGAAAATGCATCCATCAACTATCTCAAAAAACCCACACCTGCAAGTCAATTTTAATTTCTTCTAATCCTTCAAAAGCTTTCAGAGGCATTAAATCGCTACAGGAGTAGACAGCCCCATCCTTTTTCTTGAGGGGTTGTTGGGTTTGAACACACACGTGTGGGTGGTTTTCTGGACAGAGTCACCAGGGCTTCGTTGCAAGATCTCTCCTACCTCGATAAAACCACAGTGATCACATTTTGATACATATTCTTCCATTATTTTATATAAAATGCAAATGTACTTAAAATGCATGTTAAACATATGCTTTAATTATAGTATATTGCTAATATCTTAAAGATCCATTTCCCTAGGCTTATGTGAACTCTTTGGATAATTCATAATGCAATTAACCATTCCCCTATTTTTAGACACATGAGCTATATGTGGTATTGACAATTACACTGAGAAATAAAGACTTATTTTATTTAAGGGGGAAACAAATATAAATTGTAAAGGCAGGACATGGAAGCAATTGAGGGACCAGCAAGCCCTTGGATCTTAATTTATTTTTCTCATTTAGGTTGTCAATTTTTTCCTTTTACTTTGTATGTATCATCTAAGATTTCCACCTGTCAGGCCTCCTTTCCTTTCACATCTGTACATCCTGCACTTCAGCCTGAAGACTCTCTGGCACAGTCCATGCAAGGAGTCTTATTCACAAACCGCAATGGACTGCTCTTGGGGCATAATTCCTGGCTGTTCTAGAAAATCACCACAGTACTCCACATCACGACGTTTCTACCATAGGAATGTCCTAGAAAACTGTTTCTTTTTTCTTTTTTTGGGGGGGGGGAGGGGCATCACTGCCCTCAGGTGGTGGGAGTAGGAGGCCCAGCCTTTGCTCCGTGGAGCTGGAATCAAACCTCCATCCCAGTGGGCACAACCACTACGCCACCGGGGCTCAGCCCGAAAACTGTTTATTTTTACTTCAATCACACAACTGTTGTTTGACACTTGTTTTAGGACCACGTCTTCAGATGGCCAAGAGGAGAAATGAGCCCATTCACTTATGATATTAGCCATCCAGGACCTACAAGCCTCACCAAGGATGAGCGAATAAAACTGGCCATGAAATTAGTGGTTAAGCCTTGTGATACATAAGGCTACAAAAGACATTGGGATCATGTTTTCTAGGGTGGGATGAAGGGTAGGTTGTCCACCAAATAAACAAGCAAGCAAACAAACTCACTGTCATTGAATTGAACCAACTCATGGGGACCCTAGAGGAGGGTAGTGGATTACACGTTGGGCTGCTAACACGGGCCAGCATTTTGAAACCGCTGGTCGCGCCAGGCGTGAAAGAAGAAACTCCCTACTCCCGCAAAAGCTGTTCCTCTCGGAACCCCCCAAGGATCATTCTACTTTTCTCTCCTGAGTTGCTATGCAGTGTCAGCCTAGGCTCTGAATAAGTTGCATGGCTTTCAAGCTGAGACTAGAAGGGTGGTTATGACTCTTGGAGGCATGTGAAGTTGGGAGCATGGTGGCAGGAAACATTATGCATCAGAGCCTGGTGGTAGGGTTTGTTCAGGAGTCAGGCCACTGAGCATGGGTCAAGTGGAGGGGAGATGGCGGTTAGAATGTGGTTACAGTCAGGACTAAGGTTATGGAGAACTTTAGATACTGAATTAGAGGCTTAAACTTGGTTCTGTAAGCACTGTTACATGAAGGAAGCTTTTGCGTCAAGAGGACACAGTGACACCCTCTCAGCATCTCAGCAGGTTAGCAGGATGTCCCAGGTACTAGTCAGGGTTCTCAATTTTTATTCCATCTCCTCCTAGTCTGAGACAGGCTTCCTCTTAAATATCCTGGGATCTGAAAGTCATCCAAGTGCTCTACAATATCTAAGACATGTCTCATCTCTCAGGTACCCTTCAGGATATCTGTAGTTGATCAATGCCCAGGGGAAGGACATTATACTGGATAAGATAGAGGGGTGTTGGAAAGGAGGCAGGCCTTTGATAAGATGGGTTGACAACTACAGCAACTGCAGTAACGGGCTCAAACATAGAAGCAATGTGAGAATGGTGGAAGCCGAGACAGTGTTTCCTTCTGTTGTGCACAGGGTCACTCTGGTTCGGACCTGACTCGACTACCCTTATCAACAACCTCATTGTAATCCCCTGTGGAAGACACTTTGTCCTTTCTCCCTCTGGTATGCATCACTCCAAATTTGTCAACTGCAGTCACAAACATAACCACTTACTGTAATTTTTCCCCTCACATTATTGTCTAGTTAGTATAAACGGATGGGTGGGGTTAGCGATACTCTGCTGGGGATTGCAATCTCCTCTAAGTCGCCAGCATTCTTCTTTGACTTCCTGGTGCAAGCTGGCAAAAAAGAGAGATTGAGAATGTGGGACCCTGTGGGAAGATTGATGGTCCAAGCTTGAAGATGCCACGCATCATTTCCATCCACATCCCACTGGTCAGAACTCAGTCACTGGTCATGCAAGAGAGGCTGGGAAGGTGGTTCCAGGAAGCAGAGGAATCAGGGTTTGGTGACCACAGGGCCACAGGGTGCTTGTGCTAGGACTCTTCTCATAGCAGGAGGCATCACCAAGCCGGACTCCCACACTCCTCACGGAGGCTATTTTGTTCTTATGATGGCTTCATCATTTAGGAACTGGAGCTAGTTCAGTGTGAGTATAACCTAGTTTATGTGCCTAGATTTTCTAATTCTACTCCGTATCCACATTAAAAAAATTCCACCATACTTGGTATAGTTTCAAATTAAAAAAAATGTATATATCTTCTCCTTTCGCATGGATATGGAAGTGATGACTGTGAACCCACTATTTAATTGTATGTGGGAAAATGGGAAAGTGTATCAAAATCGTTCTCGATTAATTTTGTGGCATCTTAAATAGAAGGCAAGCCAGGAGTCCAAGAAATGTTGCAAAACGGTGAAGCAATATGCTCAGACTACGTTAGTAATAGAAGAAAGTACTGAAATGATTTTCCGTTTGATTTGATCATGACTCTATTGTGCCTTTTGCCCTAATCTTCATATATATCATTTCTGTTTTCACCTTGTCCCCCACCAGCCAATCAGTCTGTCATGCAAGTCTTACATTTTGTTTTCTGCTGTCACCTCCACACCTGCTTTATTTAACTCTGTGCAATCAGAGATGTGTTATGGAGAGCGTAATTAGCACTGCCAACAGACCAGCAGTGAAATTGCTTCTCTGTGTGTCTGTAGGAAAGAATAAAGAGATGCTGCTGGGTAAGGAAATAGATGGGAGTTTTAAATCACATGGGAGTTATTGTAAACCCAAAGGATAGAAGCCGTTAAAATAGAACATATATTTTGTAACATCATTTGACAATTAATAGCCTATTGCCACCGAGTCATTTCTGACTCATAGAGTCCTTTTAAGACAGAACAGAACTGTCCAGAGGGTCTCCAAGGCTATAAAGCTTACAGAATCAGATTGCCACATCATTCTTCTCTGGGGCCACTGGTGGGCTTGAACCACTGACCTTTGGCTAGTAGCCATGTGCTTTAGCCATTGTGCCACAAGAGTTTTGCTCCCTCCACTCCTCTCAGCTTAGGAGAGTCCATGCGAGAGATCAGGCACTGGGAAGCTCCTTGGCTATGCAGGTGATTTCCCCCAATTAGAAAAAAAACCCAAACAGGTTATTAGGGGCCTGTCACCCTTTAGATCCCGGGTCCAATGATTCCGCTTTGCAGAGAGTTTTGCCGACTGGTGATGCTGCGCTGGGATCTCCTGCTCCCTAACCCTTTTCACTACTACCAACCACTATCCCAGCACCATCCTACCACTTGCTGTTGCTCACGTCTTAACTCCATACCATGCCATGCAAAATGGAACAGGACGCTGCCTGTTTCCACTCCTCTCTCATGATTGCCAGACTGTAGTAATCCCCAGGGTTTTCAATGGTTGACCTTAGAAATTGGTCACCAGCACTTTTCTCCTACTCTGTTTGATCTTGGACAGTGGCTCTCAACCTTCCTAATGCCATGACCCTTAAAACAAGCTCTTCATGTTGCTGAACCCCCAAACATAAAACTTATTTTCATCACGGTCATTTTGCTACTCTTATGAATCAGGCAGCTAATGTGAAAGGGTCATTTGACTCCCAAAGGGGTAGGCACCCATGGGTTGAGAACCACTGATCTGGACGCTCCACTAATATCCCACCAGCATCCTACCACATGGGCAGATGAGTGATAGCCGCACATAAAGTGCATTGCCGGTACTCAAACTCAGGTCTCCCATGTGGAAGGGGAGGATTCTACCATAAATTGACTGCCTTCCCCTCTTGGATCGTATCATGAGTCCATCATCATGGTGTGCACTCTGACTTATGTGACTCCCAGAGCGTGAGAGGAGAACAGTGCTCCAAAGGGCTTTCTGTGGCTGATGTTCCAGTAGACTGTGAGACCTTAGCTTTAGGATGCTGATGATAGTCTCATACCTTCACACTTTTGGTTGGCAGTTCAGAGGGTTAACTATTTGTACCATCCCTTTAAAATCATCTCTTGGGAACCTTGATGACAGAGTGGCCATAAGTTGGCCTCCTAACTACAAAGTCAGCAGTTTGAAACCACCAGAAGCTCCATGGGGATAAGACAGGGTTTTCTCCATCCACGAAGAAATAGAATCTCAGAAACACACAGGAGGAGTCCCACCCTGTCCTGTAGGGTCTCTATGATTTGGAGTCAACTCAATATCTTGGAGTTTTTGTTAATAATTCTTGTTAAAATATTTGTTGCAATTCTGGTCCCTATTATAAGAAGAACGGGAATTCTGGAACACTTCATTATGCTTATGTATACGGATCAAGAGGCAGTGGTTTAACATGAGGAAAGTTTTGTATCAGGACTATATTCTCTCATTATACTTATTCTATATATATGTTGATCAAATAATCAGAGAAACTGGATATATTGAGAAGAATGTGACATAGGATTGGAGAAAGCTCATTAACAACCTGCTATATGCAGATGACACAACCTTGTTTGATGAAAATAATGTGGACTTGAGGCACTTGATGAAGAGAAAGGATTTCAGCCTTCAGTATGGATTGCGATTCAATGTAAAGAAGACCAGAATATTCAAAACTGGGTCAATAAGTAATGCTACATGGAGAGAAGATTGAATTTGTCAAATATTTCATCTTGTTTGGGTCCACACTTAGTGCTCACGAAAGCAGTAGTCAAGAGATCAAAAGAAGGATTGCAGTGGGGAAATCGGACGCACAAGATCTATTTAGAACATTGAAAAGCAAGGAATAGTACTTGAGGACTAAGGTGAGACTGACTTGAGCCATAGTATTTTCAATTGCTCATATGTCTGTGAAATTTGGATATTGAAGAAGGAAAACTGAAGCAGAACTGGCATCTTTGAATTGTGGAGATACCATCGACTACCAAAAGGACAAGCAGATCTGTCTTGGAAGAATACTGGCTGGAGTGCTCCTTAGAAGAAAGGATGGTGAGACTTCGTCTCATGTACTTTGGACACATTCTCCGGAGAGGCCAGTCCCTGAGAAGACATGCTTGGTACAGTCGAGGGCCAGAGAAAGAGAGGCAGGCCCTTGAAAAGGTGCATTGACACGGAGGCTGCAACAGTAGACTCAAGCATAAGAACCATTGTGAGATGGCACAAGGCTGGGCAGTGTTTCCATCTCTTGGGCATAGGGTCATTGTGGGCCATAGCTGACTCGATGACACCTAAGAACAGGAACAAGAACTACAGCACCAGAGAAGTCCAACTAAACTCACTGCCATTGAGTCAATGCTGAATCAGAATGACTTCTTGTGGGATTCTGAGACTATGTAACTGGTTTTGATCAGTCAACCCTGTGGATTGCAGCCCAGCATGGAGCCACTACACCACCAGGGCTTCAACAACAACAACAACAACAGCAGCAGCAGCAGTATAATTCCTGGCATATAGTAGACACTCAAATATCTGCTTGGATGATGGGGAAATGCTTACACAGAGTAAGCAGGAGGAGAGGATTTATAACTAGCCATACCAGTGTTTCTCCTTGTCCCTGTCTTCAAGGTGTGAGGTGATTTATCTAACCCCTTCATGACTCAATGCCTCCAGCTGCAAAATATAAGTGGCAGGGTTGTTCAGAGCTTTAAAGGAGATGATGTACATGCAACCCTGGGAAAATTCATATCACAAAGATGTCTGTTAATGCTACTTCTGTAGCATATGAGGGGCATTTGACACAAGAAGGGACTGCGTGAAAGTTGTGCTTAATGGAAGATTTGTCAGTGGTCAGCTAACTGTGCCTCGTGAGCCATCTGCGGCTCTTTCAGTGTGAACGTGAGGCTCTCAAGTCACATTGGAAACATTTGAAGGTTATTATTTCAGAGCATTGATTTAATTTGTTTGGAAAAAAAACATATTTAAGAATCTTGAGTGATTTTAAAGTTGTTAGGAGGGACAGGATTGTCTCTTCAGTCTCAAGAGTTTGCTGACCCCTGGTCTATTAGATTGTGGAGAAAAGATGAGAGAGGGAGCAGATAATTATGAGGAGGAATCAACTAAAGACTCCACTGGAGTGTAATTATAATCCCAGATATCACCTCTGAGTTCACCTTCTTGAGTTATTGATGGGGCATTTGAGTGTGACTACATGCCTTGATTGAACTGTGTTGATGGGCATCTTGCCATTTGATGCTCAAATGGTTTACTTAGATTCATCATCAAAGGAGGAACGTGACTCATGTAGACACTAGTCAAAGGGAAGTTTGTTTTATGAACATCCTGTTAGCCATAGCTGTCAAAGTAGGTAGACTATGCATCTTGGGCAGCTCTCCTCTCCTTGCTGACCTAACTTAGCGTTTCTCTGCTTTGGTGAGGCTGCATCTCTCATATTTCCTCTGAACTTTGGAAGGTGACTTTCTTAATTCTCCTCACCCTAAACCCATTGAGTGTCTGTTGTCTTTAATTACCACCACCTCCTTTGGAATATGTGCTTATGGAGCTCAGCCTAGCTGAGGGGCAACTTCTTCCTCTCACTGGCCAGAAAGGCCACTGGTGGAAGCCAGAAGGAACAGTGGCACAATAGCAAAACTGGCATGTTCAGTGCAGAGCAGTTGAGAGTAAACATTTTTGACTAATGGTAGGAAAACTGCTTCTATCTCTTGGCAGAAATGAGGTCTTGATGAGATGGCAGAGGTCCAGTAACAGAGAAACACACACACACACACACACGCATGTACACACGTGCATGAGTGTAGGGTAAAACACATTGCCACTAAGGTTTTAGTCCATACACGTAGCTTTTTTTGAAACAAAAATGTGTTTAAGTATGTTTCTGTGATGAGTGCATGGATATAATCAAATTGTCTCGTAATATGCGTGTCTTAACATTGTTAGAATGCCTAAAAAAAAGTCCAATTAAGATAGCAACCTCCAAGGTGATATAATAAACTAGTTCAATTGAACACAAGGAGTTCCCTCAGAAGGTTCTGGTGACTTTTTTAGGAGTTCAAGGGATAATTTTGCTTAATTTTCTTGAAGTATATAGGAAGTTCCGGGGACTTATTAGGGAGAAGTTTTAAGAAAATTGAAAAATACATTGGTTGAGAAAAACACAGGAAATTTTCCCTGGGAAATTGTTTTCCCATCACAACAGTGTTTCTGTTCATTCTTGGAGGACAACAAAGAATGTCTTTTAGTGCTGGGAAACCTTCCCCCATCCACCTGACAGCCCTGATCTTGCCCTTTCAGGCTTTTCTTTGTTGTTGATGTTCCCCGAACTCAAAGAACATTTAAAAAGAACACAATTTGAGTCCCCCGAGGATGAAAAAAATTGCCATTTTGGCATGGCATATAGTGAAGAGTGCAGAATGTTTTAGGAAGAAAGGTTAGAGAGATGGAGACATAGCCTTCAGAGTGTATAGGCCCAGTTGGCAGACATTTCAAGAAGCAATAGACTCACACCTTGATATTTTTGTTTAATAAAGGTTTCTAGGATTCTGACTCAATATCTTTTGATATTTATGTGTGTGAGTTTTACATTTGTCTTTAAAAACATCCAAGAGAAGAGGTAAATTGGAGCTCAGCTGACAGAAAATATAGATTTAGTAGTTCAAAGAATGATTCTGTTTGTCTTATGAGCCTAAGAAGCTCTGATGGTGGAAGAGTTTAGCGCTTGGCTACTCACTGAAACATTCACTGTGAGAGCACGCCGACTGTGCCCAGGAAGAAAAATGTGTCAGTTTTCCTTCCTAAAGACCACAGCTTTGGAAACCCTGTGGGGACGTTCCAGATCTATCCTAAGGGTCACTAGGAGCAGGAATCTACTTGGTGGCAATGAGTTTGTTTGCATGTTCTGTTTTAAATGGGTCAGGCACTATATTAAGTACTGAAGATAGAGTGTTAGATGTGTTAGTCTGGGATGACTAGAGAAACAAATCCATGGACACTCATATGTGCATAAGAAAGAACTTTACGCACACGAGTAATCGTGCATTTAGAAAACACCCCAACCCAGTCCAGATCAAGTCCATGAGTCTGCTATTAGCTCATATGTCTGATATCAGTCTGTAAGTTTCTCTTCCGACTCATATAGCCCATGGAATGATGCTCAATGCAGGACGATCACAGGCCAGAGGGTGAAAAGTCTTGTGGATCCAGTGGTGGTGGAAACATCTCAATGCTGGCAGGGGTCTCCATGTGGCTCCTGCAGTTCAGGGCTCTAGCATAGCTCCATGTGTCATGACAGCAGAACTGTCTCTCAGAGCCTGAGTTTGTACTCCACCTTGAGTGAGCTCTTTATCTCCTTCATGCCTCCAAATGAGGTCATCAAGCTGTGATCTGATTGATAGGCTAAATTCTACCCTTTCACTCTTAACAGTCTCTTTTTGACAATGGATTATGTAACTGCCACAGTAGATAAGACAGAGCCTCATGAACCTCACATGCAAGTGGGAAAAGGCAGTGAAAAAGCAAATAAATATGTGCAATGAGATCATGTCTAGGAGCCCTGGGGGCATAGTGAGTTACACACACATTGGATGCTAATCTCAGGTTCAGCACTTGGAAACTACCATCTTCTTTCTTGGAGAGACAGTCTTGGGAACCCACACGGGAAGTTCTGCCAGTGGTAAAGGGTCACCATGAATCTGCGCTGACTTGATGGCAAGTGAGTTTGGTTTGAGGTTTGGCGATAGCTGGTGGAGGTAAGTAGAACAAAGGCAAATGCGATAGAATGAGAGGTCAGAAGCCAGGGCTGATCACCCATTCGATATATTTCCTATTCCAAATAAAATCACAGATAGATTCTATTTCCCAACACTGCTTGGCAGCTTAGCGTGGAATTCAGGAAGAAGTGGGTCATTTCCAGGCTTGTCTTCAGAAAATTCCTACTTTTGCTCCTTCATGCTCCCTTTTCACTGGCTGTGAGGGTGACAGCCTCTGGGGCTACATGAGATGTCCTGTGTTCTAAGCAGTGACGCTATAGGATGAGACACTTTCTGTGAAAGAAAGTCGTGCAGGTAGGATGTCTACATCCAGTGGTTATGTGAATGAGAAATCAACTTTAACAGCGATAGAAGAGAGGTTCTCAAATTGAGGTCCCTCTGCAGCGGTCTCAGTGATGCTTGGGGCTTGGTGGAAGTGGAAATTTTGGGGTCCTATTCCAAGTCCGTGGAAGCAGTAGTCAAGAACTCAACTGAGCATTACATTTGGTAAATCTGCTGCACATGACCTCTTCAGAGTGTTGAAACACAAGGATGCTCTTTGAGGACTAAAGTGTGCCTGGTCCATGCCATGGTAGTGGCATGGAAGTTTCATCCAGATGTACCATGGGAGAAAGATTTGACAGCCTTCTGCTAAAAGAATGTAGATGTGGTACCTCTTTGTGAGCCAGTGGACTCTACATAGGGTCACCATGAATTGGAATAGAATTTTCAGCAATAGGTTTTTTGTTGCTGCTTTAAAACTGTACACTACTGAATCAGAACTTTGGAGGAGTGAGGTCCACCAATCTGGGCTTTTCAAGGTCCTTAGGTGATTCTGAAGCACATGGAAATCTAGAATTCTTAAAAAATGGCTGAGAATCTGGAATGTATTATGTTGTAGCAGCACACATTTGCTGGACAAATAAAACCACCCCCCCCCCACCGCCCAATAACAACAAAAACAAAACCCAGACTCATTTCCCTTGGAGTCTGTGCTGATTCAGAGTGACCGCCCATGGGATTTTGAGGCTGTAACTGTTTATCGGAGTAGAAAGCCTGGTCTTTCTCCCATGGTGCTGCTGGTGCTTCTGAACTGCCAACTCTCTGGATTGCAGCCCAATGAATAATCACTACATCCCAGGGTTCCTTTTCTCTTAACTAATACAAAGAAAATTTTGATTGGACTTGGGGGGTGGGTGTCGGTGAGGTGAGCAGTTTGAGATGAAAAATCATGGACAGTTGTCCAGAGGGATTTGTACGTAAGCGAGTGTAGACCATTCCGGGCAGGGAACAGTGGATGAGAAAGAAATTGGTATGGTCAACCTTAGAGTCCTGCTGAAGGAGTGGTTAAGTGTTCTTCCTCTAACCAAAAGATTGGTGGCTCAATCCCACCAGCAACTCTACAGGATAAAGGTGTGATATTCAGCCTTAGAAACCCTGTGGGACAGCTCGACTCTTAGCTATGGAATTCCTTTGAGTCAGGATTCAACTTATTGGCAAAGGGTTTGGTTTGGGCTTTATAATGGCCAGAGTAGAGTGCTTCTGGGATAGGAGATGAAGTCAGAAGGGAAGGCAGTGAGTTGCAGCAGGCCAGGAAAGATAGGGATTTAGATGCTCTTCTAAGTGTGTGGACTGTCATTTATTCTACAGACTTTTGCAGTGTCCTCACCTGTGTGCTGAAGGGGTGTCTAGGACCTGGTATGGCAATCTAGTCTCACTGGTGAAGATCAAGGATAATGTACTGGAGTACAGAGGTCTGTGCCTACAGGACACTTAGGAAGATTCTTTGAGGTTGGTGCCAAGGTAGGCTTCCCGGAGGAGGTGGTTCTGACCTCAATCCAAAGTCTGCTAAAAAAAAAAGGAAGGGGAAGTGTTCTAGATAGAGATGCTTGAGTCAGAGTTCTCTGCAAAAACTCCAAGTGGTCCAGAATAGGTAAAGCCTGAGAATGAAGTAGAGTAAGACAGAGGCCTGGCTATCCCCTGACAGAGGAGCTGGCAGGAGTCTTAAGAAAGAGGCTGACACAAATTCCTTAGGGCAGTGGTTCTTAATCTTGATGGCACTTGAGAAGCACTCAGCAGCTCTTAAACACCCCCAGTGCCTGAATTCCACCCCAGAAGTTTTTGGTTTAATTGGCCTGGGATGGGGCCAGGGACCTGGCACTGATGACATTTCCCCTGGTAATTCCGGTGTGCAGCCATGGTGGAGAAGTGCTGCCTCTGGCAGTGGGGAAGCTTTTGGAGAGTTTTTTAACAAGGGACTAAGGAGATCAGACTGTTTCTTAACCACTTGTACATATCTCAATGCAAAGTACATTTTAGAGTTGGCAAGGCCCCTTGGGGAAAGAGGCCCTTGTCTCTTCCTTGAGACTCCCTGTGTTCCACTTTCAAATGAAGACGATACCTACGGACCTCAAGGGCTGCTGTGAGCGCTGCACCGCTCTTCAGATCGTGCCTGCCTGGAGGAGAGGTCTTTTCCAGGCCAATGCGACAGTTACTGAGAACTGTTCAGCAGGGGCCTCTCCTTCTCAGGCTTCTGAGGCCCACCCTGGTGATGGCCACCAATGTAGTCATTCGGTCACCTGAGACAATGATAGCTGCTTGAATGTGCACCACTCAGCGTCCCAAGAGAGAGCTTGTAGCGGCTCCAGAGTGTCTCCCTGCTGGGATCCCCAGTCTCGTATCTGGATAGAGACTTCCAGATGTGCGGGATGAATCTACATGTTATGGAAATACAAGATGACGCAACTGAGCATTGTGAGCACCAGGAGGGAACCACAGAACCCTGGTCCCTTGACTGCATCGGAGGCTCCATGTCAGGGCGGCAGAAGGTGTTTCTTGCTTGCTTCCATTTGTACCTGGAGCCAAAAACCTGTGGCAGGGCCATTCCCCTGCCCTCGCCCGATCCCTTCCGGGGAGGATGGTGACTGGATACAAGCAAAAAGGATAAGGAGCTGATTTGCGTTTTACCCCAGGGCCCCAAACCCAGAAACCAAACTCACAGCCCTTAAGTCAATCCTGAGTCACAGAGACTCTGTAGGACAGGGTAGAACTGGCCCTGGTGGGTTTTGGAGACCCTAACTCTTCACGGGAGAAGAAAGCTCCATCTTTCTCCCGTGGAGCAACTGGTTTTGAACTGCTGACCCTGTAGCTAAGCAACCTCCATATAATCACAATGCCAGCGGGGTTCTTCTGCCTTAAGACACAAGCAGTCCTTAAGAGTCCGGGGTCAAGCGGGGCAATCTCTCCTCCACCACATCACCACTCATTGAGGACCTGGACTTTGCTGTGTTCATTATGTGCTTTGAGATGATCAAAACCTAACCTGATTCCCAGCAATCCCAGGTGTGTCAGAGTCTAACTGTGGCCTGAGCCTTCGGTGACTCATTTTTTGGAAGTAGGTCACCACCCTTTCCTTCCAAGGCATCACTGGGTGGATTCAAAGCCTCAACTTTGGATGAGCAATCATTTGCACCACCCGAGGACTCCTGGAGTGTAGTAGATGGATCAAAAATACCTCGGTAAGAGTTGATATGCTAGAGAGAAGGCATGGACATTCCCAGAGTGACCAAGAGAAACAGGAAGGGGCCTCAAAGTACCTATCCACCTCCCAGGGGCAGTGACTATAAAGCAAATATAAATATAAAGCAAACATATATTTAAACCAACTGTCTTGTGCTTGCTTTCTTTTTCTTTCTAACATTTCCTTGTAAACTGAGTGAAGGCCGACAGAGCAGATCCTTAGTCGTACATCCAACAATTCATTTCCAACCAATCCGTTGCAACCCCCTCAACGGACCATCAATTCTCCCACTTCCTTCTTGGGCTCCAGTTTTCAGTCCTCCTCCTTTCCTCACCTCCTGAACTTTGTCTGTGAGATAGATGTTACCTCTTTGATCTTCATTGCTGGCTACTCTCAGCCAGAGAGAGCTCAGTTCCAGATCTACAAGACGGAGGGCCCTAGTCGGAGACTGTACTTCTGCTCATCATCTGGGAATGCTGTGCCCGCAACAGGGGAATTCCAAGCCTCTCCCACCACACAGGAGAGATCGGCTTGATGTGAGAATATCCTGGGAGGAAGCACCTGAAACAACAGTGCCTTTGGAAGGTTCTGCTGAACTGATGTACGTCCTGACGCACTTCCCGCTCTGTGGTCACACGTCTAAATCATTGCATCGAATTATCTGCATTTCTGCCTCTTTTCACTCATTTGGATAATTAAGCAGTTGATGGTAATTTGGGGGACCCAATGACCTGAATGCTAAAGGGTTTGATACGTTTCTTCCTTTGGAATCAGAACCCTCACATTGTGAGCTGGATTGATTTTCATGCATGGTGCTAGCCTCTTCCAGTAAGGTGATTCTCCATTATTCTAAAATAGCATCATGGGGTGAAGAATACATTCAGGGCAAGCACTTCTGCTGGTTGGGCCATCTTGGAGCATGGGCCCACCAGGGGATCCCTGTGATTCCTTGCCTCCCTAACAGGGCCTGGCCATGCATGCGTGCCCAGATGACAGGCTGACCATCTGTGCCTTGCCACGTGCCAACTTACAAAGTACCTCACTTGACAAATGAAAGGTGAGGAGCGTCTGACCGCCTTGCTTCTCATGATTGTGGAAACCAGCCAGGGTGGGGAAATCAGAGAAAAGACTGAACTCACTGAACACCACTTGGGTCTAATTTATACTTCATTTACGTTAAGACAAATTTTAGACTTCATTGAACCCACACTAATCTGTGGGGCAGCTGTTCCTGTTTTTGTCTTACAAATGAGAATCTCAAAGCCTCCAGAAGCCAATACGCTGTCTCACCTGCCGGTAGGGATGGGTGGTTCCTGAATTTGAACTCAAGATTACAGGGCTAAGTCTTATGTCTGGTGTCTGAAACACCACAGAAAATAACAACAAAAATCTGGTTGCTGTTTCGGATAAAAAATTTTTTGTTGGGGATAAGGGTGCCAGTCTATGTAGTTTAGGATGTTTCTTAGTGTCCTTGGCCTCTACCTTATATGATAGTGGGACCTTCCTCCCAAGTGTACAGCAACTTGCAGAATGAAGTCTATCATTGAAGAGAGAATATTGAAGAGAGAAAGTTGTGGTCTTTGAATCTACCTTGACTGATGGTAAACCCCTGTGTGAGAAACAGAACTATTCTGTTGAGCTTTCTGCATGGTGGACCTTACAGAAGCAGGTCACCAGGCGCGCTAACTCATGCTATTGGAAGGGCTTGAGTCACCAACTTTGAGCTTAGTCATCAAGTGTACTTTCTGTGCCACCCAGGGATCTTGTTATTACCAAAGAGGGCATCCCACACGTGTTATAGCAAAGTATCCACGATATGGGGATGAGGTTCTCCCTGGGCCTTGGGCCGACAAGCACAACACCTTCAAATCCCTATCCACCCAGCTAACGACTGATTCCATGGCTCAGTGAGCTGCCAACTTTGGAAGCAGAGTGCATCTTGAGCTTCTAAAAATGGTTTCAGTTAAACAAAACAGCTGTGTCAATTTCCGCTCTATTCAGATTCGCACTCTGGCTCCTCTCCTCCTTCAGAGACCCAGGCAGGCACATGAACACACGTGGACGCACATGCACATCCCCGCCCACCCCCACCAATCAGAGGCACAGAGTGGGACCCAGGTGTGCACAGGAACACACACACTCACATGCACTCACACTCAGGCTCGCACTCACTCTTCTCTCTCCCTCTCTCCCACTGGAGTTCCTTCTCCGCAGAGACGGCGTTTCCAGTTTTCCAAAAAGGAATCACAAACAAGAGAAGTCGCAGGAGCTCAGACTACAATAAAATGCTACAATATGCTTTCAAGCTGGCGTGACTAAAAAGCCGGGAAGAGAAAGCGGCAGCATAATGCCTATTTTTATCTTCCACTGTAACCTACCCACTTGTAGTCTCAGAGCTGTCAGGAGGCAGAAAAGGACATGTAATCAGCCTACCGTTCTCCGCTCTCGTCCTCCCCCCTTCTGACATGGATGTGGGTGTGTGTGCACACACACAGATACTTTAAAGCACCTGCCACAGGGTTCTGTGGAACCCACGCCTGAAGCCAGGGGGTGTGAGAACCCTTCCCCTTGTCCATTATTTCTTGGGCGCTCAGACCCAAGAGGTAGCAAGGTGGTGATTAAAACCCATTTGCTAGATGCCTATAGATAATCGCTACCATTGGTCACCAGAAAGCACAGCTGTGCCTCTCTTTGTCTCTCTCCATCTTGGCCAGACTGGTTTGTAAGGATGCCTTATCTCCTGCATACTAATCGCCGAGCTGGTCATTGCTCATCTTCAAAAGAGGAGTCGAGGAGACTGATGGCACACAAATAACCTCTCCCAGGCCAAGTAGAAGGTTGGTGGTTCAAATCTACCAGCTGTTCCATAGAAGTGAAAATGGGGCTGTGTGCTTCGGTAAAAATGTAAAGCCTTAGAAACCCAAATGGAACAAATATCCTCTGTCCAATGGTGTCTCCCTGAGTCAGAAATGACTCTATAGCCATGGGTTTGGCGGAGTAGGCAAGCTTTGACCACTGGAAATAGCATAGCCTTGAAATTAGAGGATCTGGGCATCTAGCTTTACTCTGTGACCTCCAGCAATTATCCTGACTTCTCTGGACCTTAGAGTCCTCATCTGCAGAAAGGATGACATACTGCGAACAGGAGTTGTTGAGAGAATGAAAGAGAAGTAAGCACCATGCCCTATCTCCCAGTTGAGGTTCAGTGCAGGTTCCCTGTCAGTTGTGAGCTTCTCTTGAATTGGTCGCTGACTGGTGACAACCTCATGCACAATGGGATGAAACTCTGCCCCAGGTCCCTAGGATGGGTGGCAGATCGAACCACCACTGGGATCTGGAAGGTTTTCATTGGCTGGCTTTTAGAAGTAGGTGGCCAGACCTTTCTGCCTAGCCCATCTTAGTCCGGAAGCTCTGCCAAGGCCTGGTCACCATTAGAACCACAGGGATCCTTCACTGACAAGGGAACCGTGGCTCTCCATGGAGTATGTTGGCCAGGAATCCAACTTAAGTGTTCTGGATTGAAATCTACCACGGACCCACCAGAGTCTCTACCAGCCCAAAGCATCTGTGTCCTTACGGTTTTGTTTGCGTGACTCTTTTACTAGCAGTTGTAAAGGTAGATTTAGGTTTAATCTGCCCTAGATCCTTCCTTCATCACCACGGTGACTCTCCTGCATTCATTGCAAAGGACTTCTAGGTTGTCCTTACAGGCAAGTCAATGAGTGGTCCTCTGGGTGGCATGATCGTGAGATCTGGAAGAAGCTTGCGCTACCCTAACCATTTTTCTTTCCTTGCTAGTAGAGGGGCCCGAAAGCCTTCCCAAGAGGTTTGATGTCTGGAAAAATCCCTCTTGCCAGAGGTGTCTTCTTGTCCTACTGCAGTCACACACATCCCTGTGGAAATGGAAGGAACGTGAGTCAGTTGGATGATCATTCTTCAGAAGTCCATGGCATTTGGAGTCATGCAGGGGTCAATGCATGGGGGCCCTGCCTTTTATGAGCCCTTTGAACTTGTGTCTGTTGTTGAGCCTCTCAAGGACTCAATTTTCTCATCTGTAAAATAAGGCCTTTATAGGGTGATGGAGCGGTTCAAGGGAGGTTCAGTGTGTGAAAACACTCTATAAACTCCAAGGTGTTGTATAACCATTAGTCAACTACCATCACTGTAGAGGAAGGCAGAGGGCCCTTCAAGGTTCTGAGCAATATAGCTCAGGGGGTATCTAACATTGTGGAAATGAATTAATGGGATTCTACAATGTGATTTCCTTTATGGTTTTAGCCCAGCCGGCACACAAACTGGGCGCCTGGCACCGCGGCCAGTTCTTTGTCTACAAGCTCATAAATACAGCCACGACTTCAACAGAAGAGCAGCTGTGGGGTTGTGTCTGCCTGATGGAGAGGGACACCCAGGTACCGTGGCTGCTCGGTAGCGTTTGCAAGATGACAGATTGCCTCAATGAAGCGTCCCTGTGGCTCTCCATTCTAATGCCTCAGGTCGAGGAAAAAGAAAAAAAACCTGCCTGGACTCACAGAAAAGCGTTCACAGCTTGGAAAGTGCACAGTTTGGGGGTGTTTAGCACTTGAGCACATGCTCTGTGACTGTGCATTCAAGGCAACATGTCAGAAGAAATCCGTCGGCAGCAGGCCACATATGTCAGGCAGCTGGTAGAAGTGCTCGCCTGACACCCAGGCAGGGGGTTTCACAAGAAAAGGCGGCTGGCTGTCCCTCATATTGCCATCCCCCACTCTCACCCCAAGTTTCTCCTTTATGATATTGTCCAGGATCTCCTGCTGGGGTCCGGTCTGGATGGGGAGGACTGGACTGAGCTGGGAGGAGAGAGGAAATGCTTTCTTTCGTTCACTGTGTGTCAGGCAGAGGGAATTGTGACCTGTAGTCTCTGTGACACCTTCTACAATAGGTTGCTAGGTGAGTGCAGTTCATGTTGGAGTTACAGGGTAGGTAAGCACATGGGCTGGTGGTGGTCTTGCTTGTGTGTGGCTACCGTTGGATTAACCCAGACTGATGGTGACCAGATACATCTGGACCAAATGTTGTCTGGTGCTGTGCCAGCTCCACGCTCTGTGTCCTGTTGGCTGATTTTTGGAAAGAGTTTGGCGGGTCTTTCTTCTGAGACCAACTTCATCTGGATCAGTGGTTGTGTTAGATAGGGTTCTCTAGAGAAATGAAACCAGGACACGAATAATTATATATAAATTTATATAGCTAGAAAGATATTTCCTATCTTTAAAGATAAGAAATGAAGTTAACTAATCTATAAAGCAGTATGAATGGCTCAGTGCAACTCACTTGTGTGAGACTGCTAGTACATTGGGGGTCCATCAAGTCTGTAGAGCAATTCAGGCTATCCAGCCACAAGTAGCAAACAGCAAGGCAGGTCACCAACAGTCAGCTGGATGACAGGGTCCAAGAGATGTATGTTCAAGAGATGTATGTTCCAGGAGCATGGCTTGAAGGAACCTCAGCTCACAGCAACACAGTCCGTGGATTAGGTGTCTCACAGGTAGTATAGCTTACAAATCGAGGCACAGGACAAGCAAGATAGCCAGCTGGTCCAAAGATCCAACAGGAAGAGAGAGAAAGATGAGGCTCGCTGAGCCATTTATATCTCCACCTTTCAATTAACCTCACATGTGTTCTTGGGCCATGTTAGCACAACAAACCTATCAATCACAGTGGTTCTCAACTTATGGAATGTGACCCCTTTCACAGAGGTTGCTTGATTCATAGCAGTAGTAAATGAAGTAGTAATGAAGTAGCAACAAAAATAATTTTATGGCGGGGGGTGGGGTGGAGGTGTGGGGGATGGACCACCACCACCTGAGGAACCGTGTGAAGGGTTGAGGCATGAGGAAGCTGAGAACCACTGGTCTGGCTCCTGCCCAGCATCCACCATAGCAACAAGCGAGTCACCACCAACAGCCCCCCCAAGGGATGGGAGGAGGGTGGATATACACAGCTCCTGCACGGGAGGGAAGCATGCTGAATCTGAAGTTTACCAGCACTCCTTCCATTCCACCAATAAGGTAGCAATGTAGACTTTCTTTTGGCAAAACTTACCAGCACTTAGAAACTCAGCAGTATATTTTTTGCAAAGAATAAACTCTGGTGGGCATGACTGTGTAGCAAGCACCATGCTCACCCTCTGTGGGAGATCTGTGTGGGAATACTTGGGTCAATTCTTTGGAAGACAGTGAATAACTGTCTTACAGGCTTGCCTGATATTTGAGTACAGCATTTCTGTAAAACCTTTTGTAAGCCCAAATGACAGAAAAATAAAACAAGGCACTAAGGTGAACTTAAATGGGAAAAATATTGGTGCTCTCTGGACCTCCCCCAAATGACCTATCCAGTCTTACTAAATAACATATCAAACCTAAAATACTAAGGCCATAGAGTGTTCACAGACAGGAACTGAAGCACAGCGCTCTGCGGTGGCTTAGGGGGGGCCTTGTCTCAGGAGCCCTGGTGGTGGAGCCCTTACACATTGGCCTGCTAACTTCAGTGTCATCGGTTCAAAACCAGCAGTAGCTGCTTGGGAGAAACACAAGATTTCCTATACTCATGGGGGGCACTTCTAGCCCTGTTCTATAGCTCTCTCTCTCTCTCTCTCGCTCTCTCTGTCTCTCTCTCATGTGTAATTGCAAATCCTCTTAGGATATCTTTCAGTTAGAGAAATCAGGTCCTAACGTAGGTCTTTCACCAAAGGACAGGCATAAAGCAAAGTTCCGACAAGTGTGTATATGTGTGTACTCACATTGCCTCCTTTAGGTGGATTTGAAAGTGGTAGGAAGAATGGGTAGGTTCTGATACTGTCTAGGGAGATGGTAATCTGAGGTCAAGGGTGGAGGCGATAGCTTTGAAAGAGAACTACAGAGACAGTGTGATAATTTTGCAAAGAAGGAGGAGGAGGGGAGCATGTCCTGCTTGGGAAACTGTGTCGGCAATCCTGCAAGATCTGAAGTGAACACAGAAGAAAGAGGGACGGTTGATTGGAGGGGGCAAGTACAGGGACCTGGCGAGGGGAAACGCAGAGGAGCTTCATTGAAGAATGATCCAGGATGTAGGGATGAGGAGAGGTTCAGAGTGCGGGTCAAAGACTGGGAGTTGCAAATGAATGAGTGATCAGAGAGACAGGGAGAATGAAGAAAGGAAGTGGGAAGGACACTGAAACTTAATGGTGTTTGAAGGGTGTGTGAATAAGGGGAGGAGGAATGCTTGTTCCCCTTGAATAGTTTCACTCATTTCAGCAAATCCTTGAAGTCAGTCAGTGGTAACTTCACTAAACATTTGGAGAAAGGAGAGGATGGCGATCGTATTACCAGTGCTCATCTTCTTGTCCAGGCGTCTTGTCCATTCGTTGTCACCTAGTTGCTTCTGATTTCCCCTTTCCAAATCTGCCTGGTGCTCTTTCATTCATCTGAATTTTGCTCTGAAAACACAAAGCATCAGAGAAGTTTCTAAATAAATACTTTAAATTTCTATCTGGGGAGATCCAAGGTCCCAGTTCCCGTTTCCCAGAGGGCCTTGGGTAAGTTTCAAGATGCTCAGTTGTTGTTAGAAACCGTTGAGTCTGTTCCATTCAGAGTGACCCTGGGCACAACAGCAATGTGACCTGCTCCTCTACCTTCCTCCTAAGTGTTATTATGGCTGAGCCCATTGTTGCAGCAACTCTGTCACTCCATCACATCAAGGGTCTCCCTCTTTTTCCATCCTTCTATTTAACCAAGTAACATGTTTAGCAGAGGGGTTCTTCTACCTATCATTTTCCTTACTGCCAATATGTAGTTTACGGAAGATGATATTCCAGTGTTAAAAACCCAGGTTGTAAAATTGAGCTGCTACAAATATGAATGTGTACTTGTGCATACACATGCACAGACACTCTTTAAGCTGTAAATGTCTATCCACTTTCTGTGGTTGTTGTTTACCTGGAAGAAGGCCCTTATAACTCTGTATTGAATTTCTAGTATAGGACTGATTATCTTTGTTGATCAGACCAGCAAAATTTTTGAGTTATTGAGGTGTTCATAAGAACTTTCTGGCACAGAACTTTTAGAGATATACAGTTCATAGGAACTCAGTTTTGGGAAATTTAACAAATGTTTTCATCTTTATATGTTGTTCCTAGTAGGAATAGACTAGTGGGGTGTGGTAGTTAACATTCTCTGTTTACTTGGCTGAGCCAGTTCAAAATACCTGGTAGTCCCAGGTACAACCTAACAAGTTGTAATTATGACCAACCAGTTGTAAGCCTCAGAATGTGATAAAATTACCCAAATATTAGGGGACATTGTGAAGAATGATTTGATCTTTGCTTGATCTGGATGTTCTATCTGACTCATCAGCATCCTGTTCTTTGGACTGAAGCCAATGGCCCACCGTATTGGCTATCGATTGTGGGAAGTGTCAGCTAGTGTCATCTGACCTGTTGATCTTGGATGTATGCTCTCTGCAGCCACAAACCTGTGATCGTCCTACCTGTGATCGTCCTTCCTGGCCTGGCTAAGTAGCCCCGATACCTACTTGAGGCAGGAAAAGCCTCTGGCCTGATATCAGATCTACAGACTTGGAACGTGCCCTACTTGGACTTGCCTATTTCTACAACCAATGTGAATCATTTTCTTGATGTAAATTTCTCTCTCTCTCTCTCTCTCTCTCTCTCTCTCTCTCTCTCTATATATATATATATATATATATATATGTTATAAGTGTGACTGCTTTTGATTTTCTGGAACCAAGCTCGTTAACTAAATGTGGGGGTCCTAAAACTCTGGCAACAGTAAAATGTTTCTCAGCTCGAAACAACCAAAGATTATTTCAAACTGAAGCACATAATGCACATAAGGTGTTTGTAGCAGCACTTGCCTGTGTTGCAAATTCTCAGGAGAAAAGGAGTCTGCAGTGGAAAAGGTTGAAGAGAATTTGCTCTAGAGACCCCAGTCTAACACATACGGGCAAAGGGGTGGTTAGGTACGATCACTTTCTTCCCATTTTATACTTGTGCTTGGTATCTGATCAATGAATACCTCAACATTCTTTCAGGTGACTGATCCAAACCCCCTGCTATATCACCGTGGAGGTGGCCCTGTGGTCGTCTCCAGTGGAGTCAAACTTTTCAACATTTGCAGGGAGGAAAAGTCTGTTATATTGCAGGAGATAATTTTCTCAAATTCATTCGTAAACTTTGATGCCTGCTACCACTTGACTGGTAGCAAACATGAGCAGACGACCAAAGAAATGAACAAGCAGCAAATGAATATTAATGGGAAAAATCTGAAACAGTTGATCATGCTTGGTTTGACAGCTTATTTCTTTGTGGAAATGTGGGCTCCTGGTTGTGATTTTTATATTGCCTACATATAGGATTTTTCTCCTAGTAAAATTGTTTGGGCATTGTATAATGGAGTTCAATACACTGACATTTTATGGTGTCCAATGGAGCATAGCGTTTTCCATCAAGAGTATCAATTGAGTCGAGGTGCCCAAGCATTTCTTGAGTTTGAGACTCACTGAGCTTTCAGGGTTAATTCAGGTCAGGTCCACCCATCATAGAGCCCCCAAACAAGATGCTAGCTCTCAGCCCTCAGAACGTTTCTATTTTTTGCAAGTGTGGTGACAGTGGGGAGGCTCCCAAGTACTCAGGATGAAGATTTATTCTCATTCGCTCCTTATTCCCTTTTCATGGTATCTAGCACGGTGCGCTTAGTTGTCAGCGCAAAATGACCTCCATTTAAACCTCAGGTCTAACAGGGAAGCTGGGACTCATGCTCCCCCGAATCCTTTTCATTACTTCAGGTTAGACTCTGCCAACCACAGCCACTCCTGCGAAAGCAGGAGAGTAGATGGGAAAAAGGCCATTATCCTCCAGAGGCAGTTTAGGCAGATGTGAGGACAGATGGCAGACTGGAGGCTTGTGGAAGCATCCAGCAAGCGTCTGTGAATTACCTGCTTTTTTGCTGCAGGCGGCTGAGATAGTCAGCGTGGCCTTTTCAGACTCCTTGATGGGGCGTTGTAGGCTGAGAAAGGCAGTGGGAGCTTCCCAGAGGCACTTGACATTTGCTGCAGCTTTTTGAGAACCACCTGCTTCAGGGCTGCAGGCAGAACTTTCAGGGATGGCTTGTCTGCCCTCTGCTCTCCCAGCTCTGCTGAGGATCGTGCAAACCTCCAGTGTCCTCCGTGCACATCCCCCGCACGCTGGCAACACTGACTGACTGGCTAGAGGACTTTGAGCCGGGCTGTTGGGTTGGCCTGACCAGTCATTTGGGCTGTAACCAGCCTCCACAGTCCCATAGAATATCATTGGGCATATTAGATGCATCCTTCCACCAGCCTAATGACTCCCTTGGGACGGCTCGATTTTCGTGGGAAAAACAAATCTCTCCATCACATACATCTTGGAGAATTGGAGAAGATACTAATCCTAACTCTCCGTGAACCTGTTTATATTTTCAGCCTTACCAAGCACTCGGGGACAAAATTCTAGGCCATCTTTTAATCTTCCCCTAAAATTCCCCTGCTTAATCTAAAACTTGCCCTTACCTAAGAAGTTCTCTCAAGACTCTTCCCATGAAGCACATGAAACCTACCCACTGCCACTGCTCAGAGTGACCCTTGAGGGTGAATAGAACTGCTCCCTGAGGGTCCCAGGGCTGTAAATCCGTATTTTCCAAAGTGAGTGAAAATGCCTCCTGGGGTCCAGGATACATCTACTGGGACAATGAAAGCGGATACCTACCCCTTATCCCAGATTATGGGCTATAGTACAAACTTTTAAAATAGTGGGTGATGGTGGTGGCAGGGTGGGTGGAGAAATTGCTGATAATTTTTTTTCTTTTCCTCAAAGGTGACAGCCAGACATGTTTGGGAATCTATACTGTAAATCTTCACTGGAGCACATAGGCTCATCTTTCTCCCGAGAAGGAACTGGTGGGTTTTAACAGCTGATGTTGTGGGTAGCAGCCCAATGCAAAAATCAACTCCGCCACCAGGGATCCTTGAAATGTACTAGGCATGGCGAAACCAAACTTCATCCTAGAAGTATCCTCTCACCCTACATGCATGCTAATTATTGTATTCAAAGTTGACCGGAGAAGGGTGTTGAGAGCAGCATGTCGCAGATATTCCCTGCTTTCGACACATTTTTTAATATCCACTTCATTGTGTAACGATGTCTTCATCTTAACCGGGTCACAGGGCAAAGGCAACACGGAAGTTTAAATACAATACAATTTTAAATAGCTATGGCAGCAGAGTTAGGGGATAATGTGGCTTGAATGGGCAAGGGACCTACACTTAAACTTGTACCTGGGTCTTTTTCCAGCATCAATTAAGCCTGCGTGGTGGATCCCACTCTCCCTTCCACCAGTGCTGGGAGGGAGGCTGACGCAGACAATATGCCTTCATCTTCTTTACTCTGTGACTAACTCACTCTGATCAACCTACCCCTCTTAACATTTAGTGAGCTCCATGTCCAATCATATCACTTAGGAGGTATATCTGGGCCTGGTGTTTCACTGTTGGCTTGCCATTCTGGTCCTATCAGTTTTGAATATTGGAAAACTTCCATAGAATTTGAGTAGTCACCACCTCACAGTGCATCTGCCATCTAGTTTCATTTGTCACAATTCAGCCATGAAGACGTTAGTGTTGCTTAACGTAGCAGGCAAGTTCCAGGATTTTACAGTTGCTGTTATTGTTAAGTGCTTGGGATCAGTTCCAACTCATAGTGACCCTTCGTACAATAGAAAGAAAGGCTACCGGTCCTGGATCCTGTGCCATCCTGAAAATGATTCTGAACTTTGAGCCCATTGAGGCAGCCACTGGGGTCAATTCAGCTTGTCAAAGGTCTTCCTCTTTTTGGCTGTCTCCCTTCCTCACCCAATGTGATTCCCATCGGCACATACTGGTCTCTCCTGGAGCCATGCCTAAAGTAGGTGAGTTGAAATTTTGTTGTCTTTATCTCTAAGGAGCATTCTGGCTGCACTTCTTCTAAGATAGATTTGTTTGTTCTTTTGGAAGTTCATGATACCGTCAATATAGAAAGTACAAAGGACTTTAGTCTACCAGCACTAAAGTGTGGTCCCTGTCCATTCTTATTGGTCAGTGTTTATGTCATATCACTCCAGGACACATTTCTAGAATGAGAAGTTGATGTCTCAGATAATGATCATCTTTCTATTTTTCTGTTTCCCATTCTCCCCAGTGAACAGTCTCTAAAGAATAACTCTTCCTTTGATGAAATCATTAAATCATTAGACTGTGACTGGTTTAAAACAAGCAAAGATAGACCTCACAAGTCTCCAGACCTCAAAAGCTGCATTAGATTCCTGTGCTAGTCTGGGTGGACTAGAGAAACAAATCTAGGGAGACTCACATGTATGTAGAACTTTATATGAGTGCAATTGACTATTGAGGAAAACATCCCAAGCCACTCCAGATCAAGTTCATAAGTTCGAGATTAGCCCATATGTGTGATACAAATCTACAAAGTCCTGTTCAGACTCACGAAACACATGCAATAATGCTGAATGCAGGTATATCACAGGTCAGTGTGTGGATCCAGGGGCAGTTGAAGTACTGTAATTTTGGGACCATAATATGAACTTGACCATAAGACATACCCAGTTTTTAGAGCAGGAAAACAAGAAAAAATATTCTGAACCAAATGATACAAGTATACTACAGTGTTCTGGGATACCACACTTTTGGACCATAAGATGCAACCTCCGGCCTTTTTAGGGAAAAAATGTGCATCTTATGGCCCCCAAAATACAATATCAAGAATCTTTATGTGGCTTTTCAGCTCCAGGGCTCTGGCTGTATCAGGCTTGTTGTCAGTAATGACAGTTACAGAGAATGAGTCTGTGTCCCACCTCCAGCGAGCTATTAATCTCCTTAGCACCTGCAAATGAGGTCAGAAAGCTGTGACCTGATCGACAGGCTAACCTCCACCCTTTCACTCATAAGTCTCAGATTGACAACAGATTATGTAACTACCACAATCTCCCATGGCAGAGTGTCACATGAAAGAAGCATTTCTTGAAACATGTTCTGTAGAGCTACACTGTAGATATGAGCCTTACCAGCCCCTGGCATAAAAAAATGAATCTAAAACAGTTGATCCCCCAAAAAGATGACCTGCAGACGAGAAAGAGAGAGAAGGAGAGATATATAAGCACAAAAACCAAGCTCCCTGTCATCGAGTCCATTCTGACCCATAGCAACTTTATAAAACTCAGGAAAACGGACTGCCCCTGAAGGGATGACAACCCCCAGAGACCCTGTAGGACAGGGGGGAACTGCCCCGGTGTGTTTCTGATGTGAGAGTAGAAAACCCATCTTTCTCCAGCAGAATAGTTTGTCACTCCCAACTGCTGGCCCAATGCCTCATGCAATGCCCTCTGATGCCAGGGCTGCCTTGGAGGGCTGTCTAGATGGTCTCTAAATGCATGTTGCATTCACAGGCTAGTTACCTTTGAGGTCCAAGAACATTGCCTTGGTTGTCACAGACTTGCTCTGAATCTGGCCACTTCAGTGACCCTATGCGACACCACAGAACTGCTTCAGAGCGGTTTCTTTATTGTCACATTTAATGAGGCAGATGAAAAGTTCTTTCTCCCAAAGAGCTGCTGGGTGTATTTGAACTTCCAATCTTTTGATCAGCACTTGGACACTTAACCATTTGAGCCATCTTGGTCTTAATTTGCTCCTTCCATAATGGAGATAATTCATGGCGTGGTTATAGGCATCAAGCAAACTAATTTATGTTTACAAAGCACACAGCACTCAAATGAAAGCTGAAATTAGAACTCCAAACAACAGCTTGCTCTTATTTTCTGATCTAGGCAGATGCTGCTGGCCAATGACTCTCTAGGCCGTGATGTTTTTCTGTCTGTTCTTGTGGTGGACAATTTGTTTTTATTAGCATGCTGACTGCGAGTCTCTCATGTGTCAAGGAATTTTTGTCCCAGGAGCAAGGAAATGAGATCCATTGCATGGTTTCTTACCTCTGGGACGAAGGGGCAAGGAGAAATGAACTTCTCAATTTCCTTTGTCCTATTGGTCCAGGGCAATCACATCTCTGGAAATTTTCCTAGATTCTCGTCAATTCTCTTAATGCAAATCAATACCCACCAGGCCTTGGAGATGCAGAGATAAACACAGGCTTTTAAAGCTGCCTCTTACTTGGATTTCCTCTTGTGCCTCCCCACAGTCTGTACACCATGAGCTTATGCAGCTTATACAGCAGCTCCTGATGATGGTGGCCCTGCCTTTTTGGTGGACGTGAAGTATCTCAGTGCGTCTTCATCAATGCAGCTTATTTCTCTGAAAGATGGGATTATATTTTTTTCCTTCTCAATTTTACTTACTTTGTGCTGCTGTTGTGAACCCACACAGAAAAGCATAGACCACTGTCACAGTTTCTACATGTACAATTGAAGAAGCCCTGGCGGCATGGTAGGCTGAGAATTGGGGGGCTGAAAACAGAGGTGACAGTCAGATTCACCAGTCACCCGAAGGTAAAAGCTGTTACCTACTGTGCAATTTTACAGCTTCAGAATCTCAAAGGTATTATTTGACTGTCCTGTGGGAATCAATTCTATGGCGGTGGGTACGTTGGGTGGCACAGTGAATTATGCTTTGTGTGGCTAAACACAACGTCAACGATTTGAATCCACATGTAGATGTTTGGGAGAAAGAGGAGGCTGTCCCCTCCCAGAAAGGTGTATGGCCTTGACAATCATAGGGAACAGTTCTCTGCTGACCCATGCAGTCACTGTGGGTCGGAGTCGACTCTACAGCAACAAGTTAGGCTTTTGGTTTGGACATGTACAGTTTAGCATCATCGACTGCATTTTTTGAATTGTGTAACTATTCTCACCTTTTTTTTTTTTTTTGACTTGTTCTTCTCTCATTCATATAAACTCACTGCCCTCTAAGGCTCCTCTCGAATCTTTTGACTTGTTGTTTTCAATTTGGCCCCAGGAAGATAGTTTAATTTTTTTAAAGGCTTTAAGAAAACCTATTTTACTAGTTAACCATGTTCCATTTTCAGTTGACTTCAAAAGATATTTTCAGTTTAACGTTTGTTTCAGTGGGGTGGGATTCATCCACCCTGGACAACTCCAGGAAGTCTAGAATTCATGAGAATTTGAAAAGTGGCTCTGAATTGATCTCCATTTGACCAAAATTCTTCATAGGAAACTTTAATCTACATGTTTAAACTACATGGCCATCAATCAAACCTTCTGGATGGATGACAAAGGAGGAGGTTACACTTTCTGTATCTTCCTGTTGCTCCAGGTGGAAAGAGACCAATTGTTGTGTCTTGGATGATCACTTGCAAGCTTTTAAGATCCCAGTTAGTACATCATGAATTCAGAGGTGGGACAGAAGTAATAAATACAGTATCAACTGAGATGTCTCTTGAAACCATGACCCTAAACCTCCAAACTAAGGGACCAAATCACATGAGGTGTTTGCTTGTATAGAAGCAGCCTCAGCAGTTATTCTCTCTTTCTTTTTTGTAAATAAATTTAACACAATCTTTACTAATTTAACTTCTTATAGCTATACAACTCATTGACATCAATTAAAATGACCACTTGTGCAAACCTACCTTTAATCAATGTGATTTTCCATTATTGCTTACCACCTCCTTCCCCTTCTCCTCCATCCTTGGCTATTGCATATGATATTTTAAAGTCAGGTTGACAAACAGGAGTGACCTCAAAGGGCAGCACAGATCAATTGATAAAGGCAGTTCTCTGCTTTAGCATGCTTCTAAAGCTACCTTCTAGCTCAGCAGGAAATCGGTTGATTGATTAGTAATGCCTGTAGTGGGGATGGGAAGGCACGACGGCTTTAGCACATTTGCTGATCCTGTTTTAAAGTATAGTCTCTTCGAATCTTAGGCAAACCTCCCCCCACTCCCCAGCTACAAGATAGCAGAGTGAATAGAGGAGCTTTTCTTAGGAAAATAATTAAAAATGAATTGCAGAGATGTCTATTCCTAAACAGAGTGTTCTCTGATTTCAATTTTGTTATGTGTGCAAGAAGAGTTTTCTGGTAACTTACGTATACAAGTGATGAAAAGCTACCTGCAGTGAAAGGAATAGTACGTGTGTAACTATGTATACATCCCCGTGTCCTGGCTTTTATTTTTATCTGCTCATGTATCATACTTACTCTTGTCTTGGCTCTGACTGCTGGTAAGTCCAAGGACAGCAGAACAGCTCAAGACCCGATCCTGCACCCTGCTGTGATCGTAGCCATGCTCTGTTAAGGATTATGATCACTGTGTACTCTGAGTGCTTTATAGCCTTGGGGATTTGTTTCTCAAGACTGTAACCCCACTTTCATCCAGTCAGCCCCTACTCAGAGCCACCATGCAGGCTGGCGCAGAACTGCCACACAGCTGAAATGGTCATGAAAGCAGACTGGCTTCATCTTTCTTTCACAAAGCAGCTTAGTCTTTAGATTAGATGCCCAGTGCTTAACCTAGTGCACCACCAGCTTTGGTGGTGTGACTAATTTTTGAAAGCAGAGGTCAGCATTTCTTCACAGTCTGAAGCTTCATAGAGGCTTCACTGAAACCCATCTCCCATGGGTGGCCCTGCTGGTATTTGAAAGACTGGTAGCATAACTTTCAGTATCCAAGCAACCGTTGAGTCACCACAGTAAGTAGAACAAACTCACGGGTAGATGGTGCCTATGTTGTCTCTTCACAGGTTCAATCAGCTTTTATTTTTCTTTGGGTTTTTGGACTGTGTTCTCTTCTGTGTCAATTTTTCTTTCTTCTCCATTGCTCACTCATCTTAATGACTTTGGAAGTCATCTCACGGTGCCAAGGTCAGCAGTTGGAAACCACAAACTGTTCCAGGGAAGAAAGATTCGACTTTCCACTGTGGTAAAGCATGACAGTCTTGGAATGCCACAGTGGCAAGTGTAACCTGTCTTACTGGATCCACATGAATGAGGTGTACTCACTGGCCTTGAGTTTGTCGCTACAGGTACCCATTGATGAAGGTGGGTGGTCGTGCCGTCACCTTATGCTCTGAGAGGGGCTTCTGTTCATGTGTCTTTGGCCGTTGCTCAAAGGGGAGGTTCTCCCACTTCCAGTCTTTGTCCTACTTTGTAAGTTGGACACAAAGGAAGCCCCTATCATTGTTGTCATTGTGGGCCATCTAGTCCGTTGTGCCTTACTGGGGCAATACTCCACTTAAGGAATTCATCTCTTCTGCTTCTGTGGGGGGAATATACCCCCTGCATTTCTTGCAGAATCACTTAACTTGCTCAGCTGCCTCCACTGGATATTCACACAAGTACAAGTAGATTTCTTTGATCTTTTAGATGGCGATATTTGGTGAATCCAAGTTTTCTGTCTAATTGCTCACTGCCATTTTACTTCCACATACATTGCTTTGTTTTGATTTGTTCTTAACTGTAAGTACAGGGATGTCTAGATTGGTTTCAATAGGGTAATGCAAAGAACATGTTTGGTTTCAATATATTTTTAGATCTTTCTCTTTTTGGCTTTTATTATGCTCCCCACCTGTTGTTCATCTCACTTTAAGTATTTCTTCAACATTTATTGATCTGCTCTGATGGAAACTTCAAAAACCTCATTGCAGCTGAGTGGACCCCAATTCACAGAGATGACTGGACACAGGAGAACTGCTGCCCTGCTTCTTGTGGAAACGGACAGTCAGGTCTTTCTCCCATGGCACACTGGAACCCTAGACCTTTCAACTAGTGGATGGAGTGTCTAACCACTGCACCCGAAGATTCTACAACGCTGCCTTCAAAATGCTGTCTGTGGCGTGAAGAAGGGATTACATGAAGACAAAATTCTAATAAGTGAAAAATCATGCGTTAACACATATTATGGCCCAGAGAATAACTGTTCCCACCTCCAACGTGGGGTGGGAAGTGAAGCCCAGCTGGAGGAGGGGAAAGACAGTGATGCTGTTTCTGCCCCCAACTTTGTCACCTCTTCACAGGCAGCCTGCGCTCTGTGCTGATGTTGCCTGTAGCTCACAGAGAGGAGGGAGCTGCCAGCGCAATTTCAACACGGAAACAAAATTAACAGCCAGAGCTGGAGCAAATCTCAAGTGAGACCCGCTCAGAAAGCTGCCCTGGCAATGCGGGGAGGAATCCTACAAGGAGCTCCAAGATTGAGGTTCACCAGCTATTCCTTCGAAGTGCTTGCACGCAGACAAGCTGACTCTGCGTCGGCCCCTTTTGGGTGCAGATAAGAGTCGCATTTGGAGTCAGGTTTTACCTGTCTAAATTTATTTATTTTTTTAGCCCTGGACATAGGACAAAGGGTGTGTGCTTAGGCCATTCTTGACTACTAAGGGAAGGCAGGCCTGCCACTGCCTTCCCAAAGGTCGCCAGTTTGACTGCTCCAGAGAGCACAGGTCCAGCCTGCACGCAGTAGGTCTCTATTGCTGGAGTCTGATTCCTTGGCCACAGAGACAAAGCCTGCCTACCCCACTGCAGGACTGAGATAAGAGGCATGAACTAGTAGGAGGCCTGTTAGTTAGCCATTGTCCCTAAGTGTAGGGGTCAGTTAGCCATCAATGTCAATAACCCTAATGAGGGCTGTGGAATAATCTGTTAAATCGCAGGGCTCTCAGGCCAGGGAGAAGCAGCCACCCGAGAGCCCGCGCGGCATCACTTAGAGACAAAGGAAATCGCTCGCTTTTCTCCTCCGCAGACCCTGGGCCCTGGGAGGCGCAGAGCGAGGCCTGGTGCGGAGAAAGCAGGGGCAGGAGGGGGGTGGGGAGGAGGCTGCTGGGGCCAGGAGGGGAGGCAAAAAGCGCCCGCGCTCTCGCTGGCGCCGGGAAAACACCCGCGACCGCCCGCGGCCCCCCGGGGACCTTGGCAGAGCGCGCGGCGACAGCCAGACCGGGACCAGTCTGGCCATCTGCTCGCACCCCTCTCTCCCCAACAATGGGGACTCCGGCGGGCCTTCTGCCCTCCCCGCCCCCCACCCGAGCGTGCATTCAAATGAGGCCGAAGCCCGGGGGTGCCGCTCCCAGGGTGACCTCGCCAGCGGCGGACGCCCGCCCCGCCCCGAGGTCCCAGGGGGAACGAGGTGAAAGCCTCAGCTGCCCTGAGAAGTGATTCTGGACCCGACCCAAATGATGCGGCCTCCCTGCTGGTCCTTGGGCATGTGTTGGGATAATTGTGCGTGAATCCTTATTGCTTGCTTGGCCTGGCTGTTTTGTGTTTGACCGTATTTTGAAATGCGATCTCCCAGTGGGGTTAGGCAATTAGCATTGAGTCCCTGAGTGGGCGTGGAGGGGTGGGGGTGCGGATGGTCGGAGGAGGGAAACGGACTTGCTTCTGATTTCGGCTTCTTTCCTGGAACCGGCCCTGCGGAAAGCCAAGCGTTCTGCTGGGGCTCATTTGCCTATATTTGGATCATCTGGACTTTTGATCTTAAAGAGGAAGCCTCTTAATCCGAACTTCAGTGTGAACTGCCAACTTCGCCCGGCGCCCCCCCACCCCCCACCCCCTCGTGCTGGCCGCTGTGCTGCCCCTCCATTCCGAGTGACCTCCGCCCCAGATCCTGGGAGGAACAGAATGAGCAGGAGGGGTCGAGGCACCACAAAGAAAAACGAATTTGGGTATCAGTAGGACCCAAGCAGAATGGGGGTGATAAGAATCCATTATTTCAAGAGGACAGTCTCAGAGGCTGTCTGATTTCTGAGGTTACTGAAGTCTTTCTGGGAACATTCTACCCATCTTTGTATCCTTTGCACGCTTTTTCTCTCTGTCCCATTCTTTCTCTCTCTCCTCTTGTCTCTCCGCCTCTCTGCCTTGGCTTCCTCATTGGTAAAAAAGGGGATTTGAATAGTTCCTATGTCGTAAAATATTTGTCAGGCTGCAATGAAGCACTTGATGTCATATGCTTATATTAGTGCCTGGTGCATAGTCTTTACCTGTACAATTGCAATGATAATATTCACAGTTATTACTTAACTCGGGCATTTTCTTGTTTGTTGCAGATGCACTCTGAGTCATATTGCTTTTTTGTCTCCCTGTGAAGACTATAGACTTCCTCCCAAAGATATCACAGGCACATTTATTACAGTAAAGACTTTTGTAAGGTCAGGCAATAAAGTAGAATAACGCTCACTCACCGCCCTAAATTTGAAATACTAATGATACAATTTAGCCTAAATTCCTGCAGCTGGGGGGCCTGGGAGTAGTAACAAGGCTGGGTGTTTTAGTTTTCTTGGTGAGTCAGAATAGAGCATTGGATAGGCGGATGAATATGAATTAGTTCCTTCAGCTATCAACATCTTTACCCCTGGAGAGTCTTATCTTTTAAGGGAATGAATAATACCTATCTCACAAACATTGGTGAGAAGATTGAATAATGGCCGATCTGCAGGGAAAGGAACCACCAAATGATAGACGTCGAGGTCCAAGGGGGTGGCTCCGGTTCTGTTCTCAGCCATGTACATCAAGTGCAGCCACTGGTCCCCTCTCCGTGGAGGCTGGCACGTGGCTGGGATACAGAGCAGATTTTACATGGAACTTCCAGGTGGACAGATGAGGAGGATTTGGCCATCTACTCTGAAAGGCGGCCAGTGAAGACTCTGGATCCTACCCGATCCTTTCTTACTTACTGGATCACCATGAGGCTGAGCTCAGAGAGCTGCAAACAATGTTGCAATTATAATAGCCACAATCAACATTTGTGGTCACAGAGATTGCCAGAGACCTTGTTCTACTGAAGGTGGAAATACCTTTCTCAGGAGATAGTCATGGAATCAGCTTGGTGCCATAGAGGGTCTTCTGTGGTCATGGGTGAACATCCATGGAGCGAATGGAAGGCTTCCAGTCACTTTTGGATAGCTCATGTGGAGGAATTTTCAGAGGAATCCAATAGGAATTTTCAGTGGAATCCAATAGGATTTTACTGCTCTAGGAGCAATGGACTACGTTCTCCTATGTGCGCACTTTCTCTTTATCCCCACAACTATCATTGTTGTGGACTGACTTGAAATCCCTTGCCCCCACACCCCCAATATATGATATAAGTTCTAGTACTTGAGGGTCCCATTCAGGAACGGGATCTGGGTTATGCTAATGTTAGGCCCATGAAGCCATGCCAGTGTTTGGGTATGCCCCTAGCTAATCACATTTGAGACATACAATGAGCAGATTGGGCACAGAGAAGCAGGCAGAGCCAGAGGAATACAGATGCCTTCCCACTGGGAGATCAACAATGAACTGAAGAGTGGAAGTTGGAAAGCGATAAGGACCTTTCCCCTGGAGTCCATCGAGAGCTCATGCCCTGAGTTCAGAAGTCTTGTTTCCTAAATAAGGACCTCTGGTGACCTAGTAAGTAATGTGCTAGGTTTCTCACTAACCCCAAAATAAACATATAAAAACCAGCAGTTTGAGACAACCAGCGTTCCCTTTGAAGAAAGATGAGGCGAGCTCTCCTGTAAAAATTTACAGCCTTGTGACCCCCGAGCGAGGAGCATTTCCGCCCTACTTGGTTGCGCTATGGTCTTTGGGGCGGTTCAACGGTGAACGCAGCCCACAGATAAGGAAGAGCGCAGCAGAAGTGATACAGTTGGGTGACGAGGCAAGTATCATGGGCTACCGGGAGAACACGAAGAATCAGTCTTGAAAGAAGTGCGGTCAGAATGCTGCTTAGAAGTGAGGCTAGCAGGACTTTGCCCATGTTGTCAGGAGAGGCCAGGCACTGGAAAGGGACATCGTGCTTGGTTAACCTTCTCAGCAGCACCGGACAAAACCGAGACAAGGTGAGAAAAGACGTTTCTGTCTGTATAGCCATGCACGTGTGAAATTTCTGGTAAAGCAGTATTAGGAAACTAAGACAGTCATCACAATAAAGGATTTATTAACCAACTTCCTTATATGACCCAGGACTTCATTTGCATCCAGTTTTACCCCCATAGAAAACCTGAAAGCTGCTCTCCCAATTTCCTGACGGCATTCATGTCCAGTAGTGGGTCTTAGAGTCATGCGCTTTCTGTCTGCTAAGCTGGGACTTCCCCCACGTTCTCTGGCATGCTTCTCCACCCTATGCTATCTCACACTCTCACCTGAACATAGTCTCAAAAAACAACGAAAAACAGTTATAAAGAAAATAAAATAGTTATAAAGAAAAAAAAGTTATAAATAAAAAAGTTATAAATAAAAGTTATAAAGAAATAAAACAGTTATAAAGAAAAAAATTTCAATATAATTTTTTTCTCATCTTGAATTGTGTTTCTCTTCTTCCCCTACAGAGTAAAAAATTATCAGGATCCACACATGTACACACCCAAGAAACGGCCGTGGAGCCACTGAATGGGGTTACATAAAGCTGGGCTGTAAGAGGAGCCAACTCTATCTCAGGAAATCATCCTGCAGGCCAGTTTTATTTGTTATCCCTTTACTTAAAAGAATGAGATAGTTGAGCAAATTAGTCGACGAAACCAACCAGCTACACAGATAATCTATTCCAGGTAAGGCCGAAGAGAGCAAGTGGATGAGGAACCTAGTCTATGCAGTGATTAAGCTTTTCGAGCTTGGAGGGCTCCATCCTTTATAAAAACAACAGTAGTTATCACACACACACAAAATGATGAGAACATTAAACGAGGTAATGTATATTTATTTTTTCTTAGCACATTACCTGGTCTATATAGAAAGGGCCTGATGACTTATTTTATTATTATGATAACTGTAATTATAGTTTTGAGGTGCCATTCACACACAGTGACTCTATGTCCAGCAGAATTCCATACTCCCTGGTCCTAATAATAATCGTGACTCTGAGCCTGCTGTTGTAGCCACTGAGTCATCCCATCTCATGGAGTTTCTTCCTCTTCCATGAATCCTGTGCTCTCAGAAGAAGCCAGCTTCTGATACCTACATTATGGGTTCAATAGGCGCAGTTGTATGGTGATAATTATTTATTATAATGTTATAGAGAGATGAGAGAGAAATAATAGGAGTCAGTCATAAATCACATCGTGGAAGCATGCTCACTTCCACCGATGGGGCCGTGCCTGTGTGCCCTGAGGGGCAGGAGAGAGAGGCAGGAGAGAGAGAGAGAGAGCCTCTATCCTATGTCCAATCCTTCTATACCTTCTGGAGACATGTCAGGCCCCCTATTATAGGCAAGGACATACGTCACAGGAAGAGGTTGTGCCATATACACATGTTATAAGAAAGGGAGGTATGGTGTCGCATGTGACAAGACCACACCCCAGACTCCTGGATGTGGCTAAACAGGTTACACTAGAGATCATTAACAGCATGTGAATCCCCGCACAGGCTTCAAGGGAAGGAAACTATCATCCCAACAGCAGGGGAGTTAGCTCTGTTGTGAGACACACAAAGGCCTCAGATAATTGGGAGCTTCAGGGAGAATAGCTAACTTAACTTCCACACCAAATGCTGGTAAATAGTTTTCTTAATATTTTGGAGTATATCATTGTGGAAAATTCCTGTCTTCCTCCCACACTCTGTCAAGCACAATCATCTTCTTCAAGGGCTGGGCCCTCTCGGCAGTGTGCCTAACGCCCCGGAGACAGAGCCTTGCCTTCCTCTCTTCCCAGGAGCAGAGACAGAGCCTTGCCTTCCTCTCTTCCCAGGAGCATTCTGGTTAGACTTCTTCCAAGACAGGAGCATTTGCTCTTCCCATAGCCCATAGCTGTTACAGGTCACAGAAACCAGAAGATTGGTACTTTCTTCCTCCTCATGCAGCAAACACTCTCTCAAGAGGAGTAAGATTTACTTCAATGTGATAAAAGGTTGAGACCTGTTCAAGGTGACACCGTGAGTAACAGAGTCAAGTTAGATTCCAGCCTTTGAATATCACTGTAGTCTTTTTTTTTACTGCCCCTTCTGCCCCCACCCCCGTCCCTCTGGAGTCTCCTCAATATTGGGGTTGTAGAAGAGAGAAGCTTTTTAGCAACAATCAATTACTGTATATACTCCAGTATAAGGTGACCTGAATATCAGCCAAGGCACCTAATTTTACACATAATTGACCTATGTATTGATCATGATAGGAGTTGTGTGAACTCTGAATAGAATGATTTACAAAAACAAAGTGCAGAAAAACTTGGCTAATATACGAGTATATATGGTAATGGGTGGATGGGTGGATGGGAAATGACTAGCATATTCTTGGAGGGATGTTCATGGAGGAAGGTCTCAAATTGTGGAAGTTGCATCCTTGGGTTCATGTATCATGGACACAAACCTTGTGTTTATTTCTGAGCAGCCACAATTGCAAGAATCCCCTCACTCCCATCAAATACCTCTCTAGGGACAGCAAGCAGAATTTGTTTGGGCAATGTCTTCTCTCTAGGGTTCTCATCTTCCTTTGGATACACCCACTTGCAGCCACTAAAATCTTATTCATATATTTTATTACTGAACAGCTTGTTCTTACATGAGAACTAGCAGAATCAAAAATCTATCTGCTATGAAAACCTAGCTGCTAACAGTTATCACATATTTCTATAACTCATTACATTTTATAAAATATCACCTATGCATCGTTTTATTCAATTTTCCTGTTTACTCTAATAGGTACAACAGATAGATAAGTTTCCCACTTTTTTATACATAATAAAATGGGGCAGATGATCGTTGAGTGGTTCCAGAGGGTGCTTACAAGTAATGTAAAGTTTGGTGAATTGAACCACCCCAGTATTTTGCTTTGGAAGAAAGAACTGATGATCTACTTCTGTAAAGATTACCATCAAGGAACTACTTGGGAGCAAATGTAAAACCAGGAAATGCCAACTGCATACCATAAAACCCATTGGCCTGTGTTGGTTGCATTTGATGGTGTACAGGTGGCAACGAGGAAAGATGTTAGGTCCTTGGAATTCTATCAGGGCCCTGATCACTGAAGTGCATTTCCTCATCCCAATGCCCTCCCCTTGGAGACAAGTTGCTCAAAGATTAGAAGATGCTCAGCACACATAGACTCTAATTGTGTAATCGAAGGCATGGTAGCAGGGATTAGAGAAAGACCTACTTTTGGATGTCTCTTGATTTGTGCTACTCAATGTACAACTCATCAAAGGGACAACAACAGAGGCACTCTCTTATCTTTTTTTATGAATCATTTTATTGGGGACTCACACAACTCCCATCATGATCCATACATACATCAATTGTATGCAGGCCACATTTGCACACTTGTTTCCATCATCACTCTCAAAACATCCTCCTTTCACTTAGGCCCCCAGTATCAGATCCCCATATTTCCCTCCTTCCCTCCCCTCCCATGAACCCTTAATAATTTACAAAATATTACTTTTTCATATTGTACACTGTCTAATGTGTCCCTTCACTCAGTTCCCTGTTGTCTGTACCCCAGAGAGGAGGTTATATGTCAAGCCCTGAAATTGATTGCCTCTTTCTATTCTACAATCCCTCTACTATCTCAGTATTACCACTCCCACCACTAGTCCTGAGGGATCATCTATCCCAAATTCCCCATGCTTCTGACTCCAGTGTACATCCCCTGTTCTAGCTGGATTTGTCTAGTAGAATTGGGATCATGATAGTGGGTGGGAGGAAGAGAACTTGAGAACCAGAGGAAAGTTGCATATTTCGTTGTTACTACACTGTACCTTAGCTGGCTCATCTCCTCCCTGCAACCTCTCTGTAAGAGGATGTCACTTCACCTATTAATGGACTTTGGGTCCCTAATCTATACCCTCCCCCATTTATAATGATATAATTTTAGTTCTGGGGAAATAGATCAACATGCATACTTATAGGCTTAGTAGTAGGACAGCAGATGGGCATTGGACCTCCACTGAAGTACTTCCTCAGTGCAAGAACATTTTGTTCTATTAAATTGCCATTCCACGATGATTACCTTCTCAATACAATCACTGAAGACAAATGTGTTAATAAGCAAAGGGGGTGAATAAAGCTGATGGTGCCCGGCTATCAAAAGATATAGCATCTGGGGTCTTAAAGACTTGAAAGTAAATAAGCGACCATCCAGCTCAGAAGCAGCAAAGGCCACATGGAAGAAACACATCAGCCTGTGTGACCACGAGGTGTTGAATGGATCTGGTGTCAGGCATCAAAGAACTAAAATTATATTATTATAAATGAGAGCACTCTCATATTTTGCAGCAAACATTTAATTCCTTTTTTCTTTGGAAGCAAGAAAGCATAGTTTTATCAATGTCAGTGGATGCAGAAAATAATTCTTACCCAAAATGCTATTCCATCTATTTTTAACTATCTTCTATAGGATTTTTTTTCCTATGAGAGATGCTTAACTTTGGGGATAAATGTTAAATCAATGAATACATGGAATGAAATTTATGGGAAATAAGTAAGCAGTAATTTGAACTAGTGCTATCAACTCTGAACCATGTGTTGGTTACCATAGAGGCTATAGATGGTTCTGTAAATGATTTGGTGATATATTAATTTCTTAAATTCTTTGGAGAGTAGGGGCAACCTATACATACTTTCATGTGAATAAACTATCCTTGTTGCTATGGAGCAAAAACAACTTCTATGCCTTGAGGAAGACAAGAGGGGGCATAGACATGGTCACCAGTTACACAGAGAGGACAACATGGACTTTGTTGATTATTTTCAAATTTTCATAAAATTTTAAAATTGCTTTTTAAGGAATTTTTATAGTGACTGTTTTAAAATCCTTGTCAGATAATTCCAGCATCTAATTCAGCGACATGCTGGTGGCTATGGATTGTGTCCTGTTTCCATTAAATTGTTATTTTCCTACTTCTTTGTGTGATGAGTGATTTTCATTTGTATCTTGGACATTTTGGATATTACATTATGACATTCTGGATACAATTTGACCTTTCGTTTTTATCAGGCATTCTCCCTAGGAAGTGCAAGGTAAGGACCAAGTGGGCGTATATGTTTGACTTCCTGAGAAGTTCGCCAATACCAAGAGTGGGGAGCTGACTCACTCTGACTCACTGCAGCTGGATAGCTGGAAGCTTGGGCTCTCCCTCAGCCTTCCTGACAACTTTCCAGAGAAAGTAGGACACCAACTTGTGCCTCCTAATGGCCACGATGTGTGGATACAACCTCTTCTTCCTCTGTGCACCACTGACACTAGGGAGATGGAGGACAGAAGTACTGACTTGTCCCAGGTTGTTGTTGTAGGGTGAGGAGCAGACATTCAGCTCCCCCTTTGACACCCTGGACACCAAGGAAGGGAAAGGAGGGGTGAGGAGTACTAGCTAACCTCCCCTTGTACCTCTTTGCTCTGCTGCATTGAAGCTGTGGTGGTTCAGCACCCACTTGGGATTCACTGGTCTTAAAGGTGGTGGGACTGGGAAGACATGCTGACTATCCCCAACTCACAACTTGACCAACCCTGACTGGGACTGGAAGATCCACTTCCAAGATGGCTCACTCACATAATTGGGTAGTTGGTGCTGGCTGTTGGCTGGGAGATTAGTTGAAGTTCTTGGCCCAGAGTCTTGATTGTTCTCCACATGACCCTCTCCACAAGGATACGTGGGCTTTCTCATAGCATGGTGGCTGGATATCAAAACATGGAAAATGCCAAGTTTTCTTAATCACTGCCTTGGAAGACTCAGAATTTGCGCCCCCCACCCCACCTCCATTGCACGGTACTGATCAAAGTAGTCTCAAGCCCCGCATAAATTCAAGAAAAAGGGATATGGACTCCAAATCTTTATGAGAGGAGCAGCTTGCTCATAGCTTGGAGGTAGAATTGTTTGGGGCCATCTTTGGAGACTAGATACCACAGTAATTTAAAATCTTCATGTACAATGTCCTTATCTGTGAAATGTGAAATGTGGGCAAGACTATTACATCCATCACAGAGCTGCTATGAAAGTTAAAAGGAGAAGATGACTGTGATAAGTTTAGAATGATTCCTGGCATGCAGTAAGTAGACAATACATGTTTGCTAACTTTTGTTGCTATAGGAATGGGGACTTGCTATGAAACACTGTGTTAAAGAAGAACATATGTTTTCCTCCATGGAAGTTATGTCCTATGTTAAAATCCATTTAGACACTTTTACTGCTGAACATTTTCCTTGACAGCTACAATTAATGCATTCTAATGAATTTTCCCCCCTTTAAGTAACTGATTGTGGGGGGTGGGGGCGATTGAAAATCACTGGTCATCAAATGAAAGGAATAACCTGTCGGGCTATTTTGTTTAATTTTTGAGAATGACTTGCTATTTCAGTTGGAATCCATTTCCCTTTTATAGTCACTTGGAAGTGCTATGAGTGGGTTTCTCTTTTTGATATCACTTTCCAGTCCTTCCACATTGCACTTTGAAAAAAGCAGTCCGCTAAGAAGATACCATGCTAACTTTATTGCAATTGGTGCATATATGAGAAAGAAAGAGAGACTTATGATGGATACGCAATCCTTGAAACTCCAAAAATTAGAACAGAGTCAACAGAACAACCCCTCAAACAGCAAAAGAAAAGAATTAATAAAAGTCAGAACAGAGTTGAATCATTGGGAAGATAAAAAAACAATGCAGAAGATCAATGCAGCAAAAAGCTGGCTCTTTAAAAGGATCAATAGAATTGACACACCACTGGCAGAGTTAACCAAAGAAAGGAAAGAGTGTACAATAGACAGGATGAGGAATGAAGCAGGGGAAATCACAACAAACCCTAATGAGATTAAAGGGATAATCGCAACATACTATGAAAGGCTCTACTCTAATGAGTTCGATAATGGGGACAACATGGACAAATACCTGGAAAAACAATCCCTTCCCAGACTATCCCTAATAGAAGTCAAGAACCTAAACAAACCCATAACAAGAGAAGAAATAGATATGATTATCAAGAAGCTACCAACAAAAAAACTCCTGGGCCAGGGAATTCTACAAAGCTTTCAGGGAAGAGCTGGCACAAATCCTCCACAAAGTTTTTAAGAGCATAGAAAAGGATGGAAAACTCCCAAACTCATTCTATGAAGCCAGTATAACTCTCATACCCAAACAGAGAAGGGATCCACAGGGATAGAGAACTATAGACCGATATCGCTAATGAACATAGATGCAAAAATCTTCAACAAGATATTGGCCAATAGAATGCAAAAGTATATAAAATACATAATCCATCAGGATCAGGTAGGATTCATCCCAAGGATGCAGGAATGATTTCACATCCATAAATCCATCAATATTATACACCACATTGATAAGATAAAGCATAAGAACCATATGATAATATCTGTAGATGCAGAGAAAGCATTTGACAACATCCAGCATCTTTCCTAATCAAAATGCTCAGGAGGATAGGAATGAAAGGGCAGTTTCTCAAGTTGATACAAGCCATCTATGAAAGGCCGACAGCTAATGTCATAGTCAATTCCACTGAAAAAGGGGACGAGGCAAGGATGCCCCCTATCTCCCCTGCTATTCAATATAGAATTGGAGGTCCTAGCTAATTACATAAGACAACGGAAAGATATCAAGGGGATCCAACTAGGAGAGGAAGAGATGAAATTATCATTATTTGCTGATGACATGATTCTGTACATAGAAAATTCCCCAAACTCCACACCGGAGTACTAACAGTGATAGAAGAATATGGAAGAGTAGCAGGATACAAGATTAACAAGCAGAAGTCGATTGGTTTGCTGTACACATCCGACAAGACCATGGAAGAGGATATCAGGAAGGGAGAACCATTCACAATAGCTAAAAATAAATGGAAATTCTAGGGATATATCTAACCAAAAAGAAAAAAAGACCTATACAAGGAAAACTACAAAACCCTACTACAGGAAATCAAAAGTGACCTCCACAAATGGAAGAATATCCCATGCTCATGGATTAGGAGACTCAATATAGTAAAGACGTCTACACTACCCAGGGCACTTTATAAGTTCAATGCTATCCCAATTCAATTACCAACAACCTTCTTCAGAGAACTGGAAAAACTGACCACCAACTTCTTATGGAGAGGGAAAAAGCCCAGAATTAGCAGAGATCTCCCCAAAGAGGACACAGTTGGAGGGCTTGCTTGACCCGACTTTCACACCTACTACAAAGCCACAGTGGTCAAAACAGCATGGCACTGGCACAATGACAAATACACAGACCAATGGAAAAGGATAAAAAAAACCCAGAAATAAAAGCATTAGCATACAGACAACTGATTTTCAACAAGGGCCCCAAAAGCATCAAGTGGGAGGGTGATGCTCTATTTAACAAATGGTGCCGGAGACGATGGAAATCCACATGTAGAAAAATGAAACAGGATCTCTACCTCACTCCATGCACAAGAACAAACTGAAGGTAGAATACGGACCTAGAAGTAAAACCTCAAACCATCAGGACGATTAGGGAAAGAATCGGGGGAAATCTAAGAACCTTGGCCCAGGGAGTACAAAAGCTGACTGCAATAGGTACACACACAGGAAAACCTGAAGTCGACAAATGGGATCTATTAAGGATAAAATACCTGTGTACATCAAAAGACTTTACCAAGAGTGTAACTAGACAAACCACAGACTGGGAGAGGATTTATGGCACAACAAGCAAAAGACTTTTGATGAAAATCTTCAACACCCTCCTTGCCTGGAAAAAGAGGAAAGCAGTTAACCCCTTGAAGAAATGGGAAAAAGAACTAAGAAGAAGTTTCACTGAGGTGGAGACTCATATGGCCAATACATATATGAGAAAAGGTTCCCAATCATTAGCCATCAGAGAAATGCAGATCAAAACAACTATGAGATACCATCTAACACCCTTGAGGTTAGCCCATATCAGAAAATCAGAGAATAACAGATGCTGGAGGTGTGGCGAAATAGGGACACTTCTACATTGTTGGTGGTGCTGTAGATATGTATAGCCACTATGGAAAGCAGTCTGGTGATATCTAAGGAAAATGGAAATTGAGCTACCTTATGACTCAGCTATCCCTTTACTGAGTATATACCCAGAAGAGGTAAGAAATAAACCAAGAACAGTCATATACACGCCAATGTTTATTGCAGTACAATTCACTATCGCAGAGTTGGAAACAATCTAAACTTCCATCAGTAGACGAGTGGATCAGCAAACTCTGGGAGTACTATGCTTCACTCAAAAGCACTGAGGAGCACATGAAACACGTCTCCTCATGGGAGGAGCTGGAGGAAATGATGCTAAGCGAAGTCAGTCAATCTCAAAAGGAGAAATACAGCATGAGGACACTGAGGTAAGCGCAATCAACAAGGTATGTATAGAGGAGAAGCCTCCTATAACTTAACAGTTGGGTAGAGATTTAGGGAAAGAGGAGGAGGGGGAACTAAACCCAGGGAGGTACATGTTGGGTACAGCAGAGTAAGGGGGAGGGAATGTGGGGGGAAGGAGAAAATGAGGGGCTTTAAAGTGAAAGGATATCAGAGGGAGGAGGACTCTAGCCCACGGGAGAGAGTATGGATCTTATCTCCACAGAAGCTGAAGCGGGCATGCAGATCTTACCATGAAGCACCCAGCTGTGAAGACAGAGTGGTCACATGGAAGAAGACATGAAAAGAGATTGCTACAGGACCGGCCACATCCAGACCTGGAAGTAGGGGCGGCAGAGAATAGGCTTGGGAAGGGACCAGAATGCCATACCCACATGGTGACAGGTGGATACAGAGGATGAGAAAGAGAGATGGTCCAGTAACCATGATGACCAGAGACCTGCCCTTGATACTCAGAAAACTACGTCCTTGAAGAAACCTGTGCCACAGGGAGGACAGGGCAAACAACAACAGGACCTGCTCCTTATGGAAGTAGACAATGACAGAGGACATTTTGGTGGTCATGTGGTGGGAAAGAAATGTGGGCTGAGCCCCCCAAATGGATCTAATCAAGAAAGGAGCACTACTGGTTGGACAGTGGGGAGGAGAGGAAGACTGAGGGGACATGGGGGAGAGGGGAGAGGAAGGGGGGTCTGGACAGACTCAGGGCTGGGGAGAACAATGGGTAGTCTGCATTCGGTGGTGGGGAGGGGGTGGGAGACCTGGTGGGTCGATTTAAGGGTAATGTAATGGAAAGTACTGAAACCCAAATGATGACCGAGTATGACAGTGGAACGGGAGGAAGGCAGAAGGAAATAGATGAAGAAATTAGAAGCCAAAGGGCACATACAGAGGTCTAAATACAGATATGTACATATGTAAACATAAGCACATATTATAAGGAGGGAACAATCCTGATACATATATTTATATGTTTAAAACTAAGATAGAAGCTGGACCTTGGATCCCTACCCAGACACTCTCCCTCAAGGCAAGAACACTTTGTTCTACTAATTTGGCATTTCAGAATGCTCACTGGCCCAATGTGATCACTGAAGTCAAATAGGTTCATAAGCAAATGTGGTGAAGAAAACCCATGGTGCCCAGTTACCAAAGGACATGGAGTCTGGGGTCTCAAAGTCTGAAGACAAACAAATGACCATCTAGTAGAGAGGTATCCAAGCTCACAGGGGAGAAGTGGCCACGAGATGTCAAAAGGACCAGGCCATAGGCATAAAATAGGGAAAAATTTATCACTGTGAGCGATCTTGCATGAGACAATCACTGAGGACATGTGGGGATTGACCAAGAGTGGTAAAGATGGCTGATGGTACCCGACTATCAAAAGATGTGACATCCAAGGTCTTAAAAGTTCGAGGATGAACAAATGGTTATATGGCCCAGGAACAACAAAGCCCACCTAAAAAGATGCACACCAGCCTGCATGACAATGAGAAAGATCCAGATATCAGGCATCAAAGAACAAAAATCATATAACTGTGTACCCACCCTCGCAACAAGATCGTGGAAGACAGAAGGGAGCAGACACAGACAGAAAGGAGAAATCTGATGGCACCCAAGTACCAAATGATAAAGCACCTGGGATCATGGAGGCTTGAGGGTGAATGGATGGACATCTAGCCCAGAAGCAGCAAAGCCCACATGGAAGAAAAGCCCTAGGATGTGTGATCATGGGGAGCTGAAGGAAGCAGATATCAAATATCAAAGAACAAGAATCACGTCACTAGGAATGGAGGGAGAGCGGAGTGGGGACCCAAGGCCCACCTATGGGTAATTAGACACTCTCACACAGGGGAGTCTTGGGGAGGAGATAGGCTTAGTGAGGCTTAGTGAGGTGTCAATGAAGAATACATCTATCCTCTAGTTCCTGAAGGCTTTCTCCCTCCAACTGTCACGGTCCCAGTTATACACTACTGTGGAGATGAGAAATGGAAATGCGGGAAAGCCAGGATGGATGAACCCCATGGGACCAGTAGTGGGAATGAAGCTCCAGGATGGGTGGAGGGAAAGTGGGGTGGAGTGGGGGAGCCAACTTCAGGGATCTACATATAACCCCCTATCGGAGGTGGGGGGACAGACACTGGGGAAGAAGGCAAGGGAAGACATCGAGCAGTGTAAGTTATGACAAAACAATAATTTATGGAGTATTGAGAGTTGGTGGGGGAGTGGGGAGCAAGGATGGAGGGGAAGGGATGGGAAGCTGAGGTCAGAGGCTCGGATGGAAAGGTGGAGGTTCAGAGAGCAATGGCAGCTGCAGGCACGTGAAGAAGTATGACACACTAAATGTATTTATGTATTATGAGAAATGATGTATGAGCCCCCAATAAAATGATTAAACATGAAAAAAAAAGAAGATACCATGCATGAGATTGGAATGACACATCCTGGGAAACTGTGCTTGGTCTTCTTTTCAGATATGCTCATTACAGAGTTAACCTGTTAGAAAAGTACTAAGGCTAGGGTGGTCATCAGTCAGCTAAATCTAAGGAATAATTAGGTGGGTGGTATTGTTATTGTGGCATAATCTCCTGTCAATTTGAGTGAAGGGGTGCGGACTAGTCTGTCAATGAGGTCATAGCCAATAATGTCTCTTTATGGGCCTGGCCTTCTTCTGAGCACTCTGAGAACTCTTGTCTTCCCCTTTGGAGGTGGGGCACATGCTTTCACTACTTCATCTTCCTGCTGAGAAGACACTTGCAGCTACACTGATAGAACCAGAGGAACCATGTGGAGACCAACAACAACATTGAGATGCTTCCACTGACCCCAGATCCACAAGAGTTTGTAACCACTGGCCTGTGAGCTTCCTGCATTCAGCATCATTGCATGTGCTGCATGCATCTGAAGAGGAATTTATAGAGGGATATTGGACATATGGGCCAACATTGGACCTATGGACTTGATCTGGATTGGTCTGTTTTCTCAATATACAATTGTTCTTTTATATAAAGCTCTTTCTGGTACACATGAGTGTCTTTGAATTTGTTTCTCTAGTCAATCCAGATTAACAGCGTGCTGTTAAATGTGGCCCATGGTGGCCCTATGCACAGCAAAATGAAACACTACCAGGTTTTCTCCCCATCCTCAGAATAGCTCCTATGCTTCACTCCATGTTGCAACCACAGTGTCAATCCATTTCATCGAGGGCCTTCCTCTATCACTGCCCCTCCACTTTACCAAACATGATATCATTCTTCAGGGACCCGTCTTTCCAGACAACATGTCCAAAGTATGTAAGATGATGTCTTGCCATCTTTTCCTCTAAGGAGCCTTCTGGTTGTCTTTCTTCCAAGTCAGATGAGTTTGTCCTTTTAGCAGGTGTAGGTGAGGAACAGATAAATTCCAGGTTAAGTGATTTCCACATGTTTGCCATTTCCACGAGGTTATTTCTTGAATTCACTTGATCGATGATGCCAAACAATGTATACTGTGAGAATTATGCAAATCCTTATAACTTTCAACAGGTCAAATTTTTTCCGCCCATAACGTCTTTGTCACTACCTTGATTTTGTATAAAGAGCTATCTAGTCCACGGCAGGTTGCTCTCTTAGTGATACTAATGTCTATTCTTTTCTTTTGACTCTGTATCCATACCAATTCTTCAAGTGATTAAGACCGGAGCCGTTTCTTCTACAGCTGACATTTCCTTCTCTGATTATTCATCACTCTAGCTCGATGTTATTAATGATCATTTACTGTGTAGTGCAGTGATAAACTCTGTGTCATTTAGTCCACTGGAATTCTTAATCTTTTATTACAGTGTAACATATTGCCTGACTGATTGCTCATCATTGATGTTTTCAGCTTTTGCATGCACTATTTATAAGGCATTTCTTCTCTTTTTGATTTCACTAACTTCCCATGGATTGAACTGTGTCCCAACAAAAAAGCCATGTTTAAGTTCTAACCTCACATCTGTAAATAAAATGCTGCTTGGGCATAGAGGTAAGATGGATCCTAAACTTAATTCCTTTGTGTGGTGTTTTATGAAAACAGAATAAACACAGGCACTCACACATGGTAGGTAGAGGGCAAGCTTTGAGGACTATGTGAAAAGTACAGTGTTTAGAAGTCAGGCTCTAGACTCAGTTGATGGGCTTAAATCACAGTTCTCATTTTTAACATTCCCAGCTATAGGATTTAGGGAAACTTATTTCATCTCTGTTGTAGTTTCCAAGTTTGCAAAGTAAGAAGAAGACCAACCTTTTAACAAGGAAGTGGACTTTTTATAAAAATCAAATGAGGTGATTCATATAAAACACCTAAAAGAGTGTGGTGATGTAAGCATTCTGTAAATGCTAACTAAATATTTGTCATAAGACTTGTGGAGGTAATGTCCAAGTTCAATGATCAAAACACAAAAAACATGGAACTTGATTTTCTATACTGTTAAGTAGAATGCTGCTTGTGTTTGTTAAGACTGGCCACTTGACAGAAGGACATAATGGAAAAATCATGAAGTTGGAATCAAGGAACTACCTTGGTTCCTATTTAGACCCTGCTGTTGTTAGCTTTGTGACTCATAGTGATTCGCTTCATCTCTTTGATCTAGCTTGCCTGTAAATACCCTTTATAATGGTGATGGGAATGATAAGGACTCTTAAATGGATAAACTGGACAAATGCACTTAGCAAGTTCTTTTTGTTTTTGTTTTTCAGTGTTTTGTATAGGTGAGTTTTTCTCAGACGGATCTAGAACAATTTTTTTCACTGTGATTATACTTCTGAGAAGTCATGAAAAGTTATACTTCTATAGAGTGATGATTGCAGAGAAAACATTCTTTCCACTGATATTATTTTTAGGTGGTAATAACTATTACCAGGATTGTCTGAACATTTGTTTCTTGATATGGATTTTCTGTTAAGAACCTAGCTATATTTCTATCTTTTGGACCAAGAATTGTTTTGACTATTTACCTGGAAGGAATTCCAGCTGATTGGCCTATTTCAAATGATGGCGAGAGAGGAGTTATATCTGGTAAATATTGGCCCATCATCACACTTATGGAAGAAATTTTAAACAAATAAAAGGCCCACAGACTTTTTTTCATTGGGTTATTTTCATGTGATACATGTCATCAAATTAGAAATAGCATTACGTACTGTTTTTGACTCTGAATGGTGTCAAAATGAAGCATGCCTGAAGCATGCATGCAGTTTTCCCCATGGCAGACGGCAGTGCTGCAAACAGAAATCACTGCATATATCACACACGAGGTTGAGGCAGAGGGCTGTAAGTTTAAAGAAGGGAGAGATTATTCTGGTTGGGGGATCAGCACACTCATTTTCAGGCATTGCACTGAGCCCTGTTAAGCCTGTGCATCTGAGCATCATAAGGAGCCCAGAAAGACTTGGTGAGCTCCACTTACTGACCTTCACAAAGGATTATATTTAAACCATCTCAGACAGATGAGAATCTATCCTCCACTGGGAAAGAAATCCTTCCCCTGCAGGAGATTCTATAACCTTCCTTATTAATTGATTTCAGTATTTAGCAGTGGTATGTACTTCCTGTCAAGGAGCCTGCTTTAACTCACACACATCCATCAGTAGTTGCTCTCCCGGGAGTGAATGAGCATCAACTTGCCTCTCTATGGAACGTGACCAACACCAGATCTTTGACGAATCTCAGCTATTGCCTCATTACTTGATTCACCAATGAAATAAGAGTTCTGGGAAGCAGGATATCATACTGGTTCAGAGCATTTGAAGTTCAGCCATTCTGGGCTAGGGTCTTGGTCCCTTCACTTTCTTGTTGTGTGGCTCTGGACAAAGTGACCTAAAATACCAGAGCTCCATCCTCTTCCCTGTAGAATGGAGATAAGAACAAAATGAAGTTGCCTCCATAGGGCCACTTTGACCAAGCTTGGAAAGGCTCCTCAGAGATGGCCTCTGTCTCAGCCTTTTGAGTGAGTAGGGGATTTCTGGACAAATCAATGGAGAGGATCCAGGTAGAAGAAAGATCCTGTGATGAGGTGGGGGGTGGGGTGAGGGGTGGGTAAGGCTACTAGGTGGAGGGTGGGAGTGATTGGGGAACCTATGGAGATTTTGTCATGGGACTGTGGGAATAGCAGGAATGGAGGGTGAAGTGGTGAACAAGGACATGGCCTGCAAAGAAGCATAGAAAGAAGTGCCACAATTGGTTTGGAGATTTTTTTTACTCTAATTTTTGTTTGTTTTTTGGGGGGAGGCATCACTGACCTCTGGTGGTCGTGGGAGCTACCCAGTGCTACTCCTGAGAACTGCTGGTGTATTTGAAGTGCCCAGCCCTCAGGCCGCAGTCCCATACTCAACCACTTATGCCACCAGGACTCAGCCCGGTTTGAAGATTTTTATAGAGAATGGTTGGCCTGTGGCACATTTAAAAATAGAGGAACCCACTAAGAAGCACTTCCAATAGTCCACCTGAGAAGTACTGTAGGCCTGACTCTGGACCAAAGACCCCCGATGGTGCTGGGGGGTAGATATTGGGTTGCTAATGACCACATTAAAAAATCATTTTATGTGGGCTCATACAACTCTCATCATCCATCTGTCCATCCATCCATTGTGTCAAGCACTTTTATACATTTATTGCCCTCATCATTCTCAAAACATTTACTTTCTACTTGAGTCCTTTTATCAGCTTTTCATTTCCCCTCCCTTCCTGCTCCTGCTTCCCTTTTAAACCCTTGATAATTTATAATAATTATTATTTTGTCATGTCTTACACTGTCTGACATCTCCCTTCACCTACTTCCTGTAGTCCATCCCCCGGGGAGGAGGTTATATGTAAATTCTTGTAATCAGTTCCCTCTTTCTACTTTACCTTCCTTCCATACTCCTGGTATCTCCACTCTGACCACTGGTTCTGAAGGAATCATCTGTCCTGGATTCCTTGTGTTTCCAGTTCCCATCTGTGTTAGTCCGGGTAGACTAGAGGAATAAATTTCATAGACACACATATGGATATAAGGAAAAGGTTTATATACAAAAGGAACAGGACATTGAGAAAATATCCTAGCCCAGTTCAGTTCAAAATCATAAGTTCGATATTCACTCATATGCCTGAAATCAGTCTGTAAAGTCTCCTTCTGACTCACAAAGTCACAGGTCAGTGGGTGCAGAGTCCCAGCGCCGACAGGGGTCTCCCCATGGCTCCTTGCTTCCAGGGCTCAGGGTCCATCAACAGCATCCCGTGGTGGCAGAAGCAACTCATCGCTAGCAGAGGTCTCCATGTGACCGCCCCAGCTTCAGAGGTCTGGCTCCATCAGGGCAAAGCGGTGTATTCTCTCTGTCGCCTCCTCCAGCTTCTTGGATGCTACCATCTTGTCTTTTCCTTGATTCATCGTCTCTGAGAACTAATTCCCAACAACTGGGGAGATAGCGTCTCATCTTCACGAGGGAAATATCGTGAGATTTCCCAGACGTATCAGGAAAAAGCCTTGCCCACACGGAGGCCTCATTGGCTACTCAATGGCTATCTCCAGATTAACAGGCTAGACTCCACCCCTAAATCTCAATCATGAAGTTAACATAAGCACATGACTGCCACACCATCTATATCAGTGTACATCCTCTGGTCTAGTTGGATTTGTGAGGTTGGAATTGGGATCATGATAGTGTGTGTGGGGTGGAGCATTTAAGAACCAGAGGAAAGTTGTTTCTTTCATTATTGCTACAATGCACCCTGACTGGCTTGTCTCCTCCCCACAGCCCTTCTGTAAGGGGATGTTCAGTTGTCTACAGGTCAGCTTTGCATCTCCAATCTGCACTGTTCCTCATTCTCAATGATATTTGATGCCTGATACCTGATCCCTTCAACACCTTGTGATCACACAGGCTGGGGGTGCTTTCAGGTGGGCTTTGTTGCTTCTGAGCTAGATGGCCACTTGTTTATTTTCAAACCTTTAAGACCTCAGATGCCAAATCTTTTGATAGCTGGACACCATCAGATTTATTCAGTATTAAGGTTGTAGATGGACATTGGGCCTCCATGCAGGTTCTCCCTCAAAGCAAGAACACCTTGTTCTATTAAACTGGCATTCCATGATGCTTACCTTCCCAACATGATCGCTGAAAGCAAAGTGGTAGACTAAGGAAACATTGTGGAGAAAGCTGATGGTGCCTGGCTATCAAAAGATACAGCATCTGGGGTCTTAAAGGCTGGAAGGTAAATAAGCGGCCATCTATCTCAGGAGCAAGAAAGCCCACATGGAAGCACACCAGCCTGTGTGATCACTGGAATTCCTTGATGCTCATCCTAAAGACTGCTTTTATAGTTGAAACTCAAGACATTCTTCAAAGGAGAAAAAAGATCCTGTTGGCCCCATAAAGATTTGTAGCCTCAGAAACGCTATCAAGCAGTTTTACTATGGAACTGGAATTGACTCCGCTGCCATGGGCTTGTTTTATGAGAAGGCAGAGAAGAAGTAGCACATCGGAGATGTTTTAAAGGCATTCATCCTAGAGATCATATGGAAACGAAGGCAAGAGGGTGAAATGTATGTTGACAACTGATTGCCAGTCTTGAGCCCTTGAGTGGGTGGTCATGCCTTTTCTTGAGACACATAAAACAGGAACAAATGGCTCAGGAAGTTCAGGAATGATATTAATAAATGAATAAAGTGCTAGTGGGTACAAATGGTTACCCCTTCAACAGTGAACCCAAAGATTCACTGTGCAGTCAGTTGCAATAGAAAGTCTTGGTGATCTGCTTCATGGGTCATAGTCATTTCCCTCTTACGTACATGGAACCATTGTGAGTTGGCAATGACTTCACAGCAACTAATTTTGTTTTGTTTTCCAAATCACCCGTGTGGGATGATGCGTGTGTCTTGTATTGTCTTATTTTGCTAGTAGTTGCCAATGATGGGCCTCTGACTAATGGTGTCATTGTGTATAGCAGAACAAAATGTCACCCAGTGCTGAGTCATCTCAGGATTTTGGCATGCTTTCGTCCATTTGTGGCTACTGTGAATCTAAGTGCCTTTGAGTCAAAGGAACTCTTCCTCTAGTGCTGTAGCAGGCTTTATGTTGTAGGAATTTCTAAGATTTTTGTGGACCAAATTGAAGGTGCAGTTCACCAGACCTTTCTAGTGAGAATAGTGTTTCCTAAAGTGAGTGATTATGTTTCCTGGGGGAAGGACTGATGGACTATCGCAGAGAAGCTACCCAAACAGATACTCATGTTTCATCCTGAATGAAGGGTTATAGTACAAAAGTTTTTACTTGCCAGGGGGCCCTGAGTAATTTTTTTCTCCTTGAAAAAGGGGTTGGAAGGCCCAATATGTTTTGGAACCTAGGGTCAAGGAGCTCCAGTGAGTCCTGTCCACTATGAGTGGCCTTGCTGATACTTGAAATATAGGTGCTTTCAGCATCCTGGGAACAAGTGAGGCAGGGCAAACTGACAGATGGTTGGATGGGGCAGCTTCTCCCAGCCCCTCTAGGCACTCTCCCTGGGAATTAAAAGTATGGAGGCTCCTCTGTGTGGTGTGGACTCCAACAGTGTTGTGCAAGGACATCAGTGTATTGATCTAGGAATTCACAATGTAAGTGACACCCCAGACATGGATGAATTAAAAAAAGGAGCTAGATTTTTCTTCCTACACTGTTATGAGTTATTTAACTGGGCTTTGTCCTTCCCTTGATGCAATTGTCCTGGAAAGAACTATGAAGTATTGGCATTAAGAACCCTCTAAAAACAAAGTAATTGATTATTCTTACTAACAAAGAAGGTGCTCACATTGGAGCAATAAGCACTGCACAGGAATAGCATGTTGGTAGAATTGTGCTCTCAAGGGCGAATATCTTCAAGCCATCCTTGACTCTCTAGGGCAGAAAGGCAACCAAGTACAATACTTCAGAGGAAGAATGTTGAGCTGCAAGGGAGAAGGATCTTATGTGAAATTGTGAGTGCCTATCAATGATGCCTATCAAAAGGAAACTTCACAATAATTCACTTTCCTTCTCAGTGATGGAATTTCTGTCTTCAGACAGCCCGGTTTCCTTCCTGGCTTGAATATTAACTGATGGCTTGAACAATCACATTGTTAAAAAATCTCCTGTCTTTGCATGTGTTGTTTCCTATGTTATGAAGGCTTTTCTTACCCATGTTCATTGAAAAAATTCTACACGGTCTTCCATTCTCAAACCATAGAAATGATACTATAAGCATTTATGCAACAAGTACTTTGTACCTGTAGTGGGTGGGAAGATAGGGAAGTGGCAGTCTCTGAGGCTACTTGGGTAGAATTGCTCACTTATAAAAATACAAAAATAACCAAACTCAAAACTTCTGTCCTTAAGTCGATTCTGATTCCTAGCAGTCCCCCACAGCAGAATTGTTCCTTAATTTCTGAAGCTGTAACTCTTTACGAGGACACACTGCCTTATCTTTCTCCCATGGAGTGACCGGTGAGTTCCAACCTCACTGACGCCTCAATGTGGAAATACTATGCAATCGTAGGACCAATAAGTGAATCTGTTTATTATCATCACCATGCATTAGACATTCTAGACAATGCTGGTGACCGCTTTTCCCACAGAGCCCCCTTCACTCCTCATTGATGAATTGAATAGGATCCCCTGGCCCCTCCCCAATATGTGTTGAATCCTGTATTTACACACCTGTGGATATAATCCCACTTAGGAAGAGGACTTTCTCTGAGAGACCATCCTGTGTGGAGTGTGCTGAACAACAGTTATCTTTGAGATACTAAAAGAGCAGATTCTGCCCAAGAAGAGATGAAGAGCACCAAGGAGGCCAGAAAGAGGAGCTGCAAAGAGACCACGACTTGCTTTCAGAGTCAACAGAGGGCTTTTCCCTAGAGCCTTCCACATGATATTGGGACTTTGAGAAAAGAAATGTCTGTGTAACATTCTCCCACAATTGTGGTATATCTGGCACAACAACAACAGATAACTAAGACACCCCTGGAATCTTCTCTATGCACACAGCAATTTCCACTCTTTATCCCCTCTTTTAGACAAGCCCCATCGAGCAGGGAGAGGTTATGCATCTAGGCTAAGGTCACGCAGCTTGGTCAAACTGTCCAGCAGGAAAGTACTATAGCTCGAGTTGCATCCAGGCAGTGTGACTCCAGTCCACTCCCATAATCACTGCTCGTGTGCCTCTTGGAATACCCACCGTACATATACATAGGTCTTTGGGAAGATGCCCTGCTCCTCTCAGGAAATAATGGCTCTTTCTGGGAGTTCCATGGCACTCTGTTCACACTGACATTATGGCACTGCTGGCCAAGAGGCATCTACCCGCTGAATCAAGCATAATGTCTGACTGGCAAGACACAAAGAATGAATCACTGAATTCAGTCTTCAATACCAGAGTTCGGAGGCTTGTTTGCATTTTGGCGAATTGATGAAGAGCTCTGGATTTTGCTTTGGATGCCAAGAATAGCCTTCTGGTCCTGAATCAGTTACTAATTATCCTGAAGTCCAAAATAAGATATTCAGTGGAGCTACATCTTTGTGGTTTGTGTGTGTGTGTGTAAATTAAGTGAGCAGAAATTAGATCTGTAGTTTTCAATGATTTCAATGATGGCAATCTTTTTCTAACTAAACTATAGCAGATATAGTCACTATTTGCTTGATGCTCACCAGAGTTTTGTAAAAAGAACAAAACACCACACGCTTTTGATTTAAATATAACTACCATAACATGCACACAAGCACACAAATACAGAAATAATAAGCATAGGGCTTAATTAAGGATGAGGTGAGCACACCCATGCAACATTATCTGGATCAAGAAAGAGGACCCTAGCCAAGTACACTTACTTCTCACCAAATGTTAAGCTCTTGGATTTGTCACATCATAAGCTCCTTTTATTTGAACTTTCAATGAGTAGGAAAAATGAGTCTATGCATTGTTTGTATTTGTCTTCTCTCACACAAAATTATGTGTGAGTCATGCATCCATGCAGCTGTGTGTAACTATGTGTACGTCACCCATTCTCATTGCTGTATAATGTTCTACTACATAAAGACATGATAATTTATTTACCCACTCTATTAGTTATAGAATATTTGAAAAAAGAGAGATATCCTAGCGTATCACAATAATATTGTCCAAAAGATCAAAAACCAAGGGATCTCTTTCCTAAAAAAGTTTTTTTTCTTCTCAGAATATTTCCCACCTTCTTGTTTTCTTGGGTCACTTCTTTCTTCTCTGCTCCGGGGTACATCTAATCTCTCTCTGTCTCTTTCACACAATATCATTGATTGGTCTGGGATGGGTCCTGGACAACCCATACCATCATGAACCCCTCTGCTTATGGTCATAATTCTCATTCCCAGGGATAATTCCAATCAGAGGACTCTTCCAACGTTTGTGAGCTTGGAGTTACAGAGATAGAGATGGAGGAGAGAGGGAAAGCAATCATCAAGGATTTTGGAACTGTTGATGGCCATGTTCCTCACTATGTGGAACAATTCATTCTATAATGGGAGAAAGTTACACATGCATAGGGATCTCTGGAGTGAGGGCCTTCATGGTCTCCCTTCACTCACCCTGGAGGCTTTTCAGCATGAAGGTGTAGCAGAGAGAGAGAGTGTGGTCTGCCTCCCAGGAGAAAAAGAGGAAGTCCCCAGAATCCTCACAAGAAGGCCACACCCACACAGAGGCCCCATTCATTGTCTATGACCTGATTGACAGCCTAGATTCTACCCCATCACTCCTAATACCCTCAAGTTGATATGAGATCATGTAAGAACCACATTACACTAGGGGACAGCGTGCCTAAGATCCAGGAGAACAGAAGAAGACAAATGCTTTTTTTTTCTGAAAAGGAAGCAAAGTCTCAGTTTCATACTCCTTTCTCACCTTTTCTGGAAACAAACAAATGTGCTTACACTCTTTTTGTAGGATGTGTGATATTATCTTGGTGAGATGGAGGAGCTATAGTGTTGCAGAGGTGTCCTGGAAGTCTTTCAAGGTGAGAAAGGATTTTTGCCTTGTAAAAACCTTTGCCAGAAGACCTCCTTTTGAGTTGGACTTTGGAATCGTGGTGTCAGATTCTATGAGATTGGAAGGCACAACTCTGCCCTTACGTGCTCCTAAGGCTTTTTGAGTCATTTAGATCTCTGTTCTTTGCTCCCCTTCTCCTCAGCGAGACCAAATCAATCCAGGGCTTTAGGGACTCTTAAACGTTCAGGGGTTGAGTTCAGGAGTGTGGGAGCTCAGTTCAGGCATGTCAGAACCCTATCAGGCTCAATCCTCAGAACTAGTAGGTGTCCTGAAGGCGGATCTTCACATGAATCCTCAGAACTAGGAGGTATCAAGAAGGCAGCCTCAGAGAGGTTAGACAACTTGGATGCACTCTTGCAGCTTGTACACAGAACTGGGCTGTGAACCTCAACAGGTCTGATACCAAAGCCGATGTTGGCTGCAATGCAGCTCCACTGAGCAATATCCTTATATGGGGTAAAGGAGGGGTGAACTATTTCTAATAATGATTTTTTAGTTCAAATTGTTGGAAAGCAATTCTAGATACTGAAGCAAAATCTGCTTTTTATTTCTGTATAAAATTGCCCTGTGGGAACCATGGAGGCTGTTCCCCTTTCTTTCTCCTGACAATCACCTTCAAATACTTGAATACAGCTCTCAAATATGATAGCTGGGGATGGATTCACAAAGAGGTGGAAGCTGAAGAAGAATCATCAGCCCTGGATTGGTGGGAATGAAGCCAGCATTATAGGTAATCACATGTGATAATAATAAACCCATTTGCAGAGTGCCTATTGTGTGACCGGTATTGGGCTGGACACTGTGCGCATTACCTTAAATAGTTCTCCGGAGCCTTGTTCAGGAGGTGGATCATGCTCTCATTTCATAGATGCAAAATAACTAGACTCAGATTGTGAAGTAATCCAGCTCACCCACTGTTAAATGACAGGCATTAGCTACCAGGCCTAGGTGATTCCCAAGAAAATGTTTTATGCACTAAGTGAGGCTTGTGTCTCAGACACGTAAATTAGGTTCTAAAAATGGTAGACTCTGTTTCTAGGAATGAATTGAGTGGAACACAAGTCCACAAGGCCTTGTTTTTCTTCGGCCTTGTTCATCTGAACTGTGCTCTGCAGGATCTCCCTTTACCCTCTATTAGCATTTTCAGAAGCTCTTTTGTCCTTTTTAGTTATGAGAAAACCGAAGCCACTTAACTCTAGCCTTCTAGCCTCAATATTTGTCTCATTTAGCCACCCCAACCTTAGCCCAAGTACCTGGGGGGAAGACGAGCGTGGTTTCCACGTTCAACCTTTTGTCCTTAGCTCATTTCCACAGGCACAGGGCTCTGATGACACCCAGGGACTCTCAGCTGACGCTGTTGCCAGCCTGTCTTGACGATGGTTCCTCCTTTGGATAACCAGATAACCTACTGATGCTCTCTGTGAGGTTGGCATCCCTCCATTGGGCTAGGTTTAGAGAATAAAAAGCCAGGGGAGCCAACTTCAGGTGTAAGGTTTGGGGACCTGGTGAAGGTGACACTGATGGATCCTGACAAGCTGAGAGGCACACATCAAGCTGGTGCAGAATAGGCAGAGGTCAATGGACATTACAGAAGTCCCCACCTGGAACCAGAAATGGAAATACTGTTAGTGTTTGCTTTATGGAGCTGAGGTGTTCAGCAGTTGGTTCTAAAATGAACCCAATTTCCCCTTTTAACTGCCACTATCACATCAAGGATGTATTATCACCACAAGGAAAAAACAAAATCCTCAATAGGCTCAATTAAAAACTTTTGGTGAAGCTGTAGTTGAAAAGGTGGCCAGCTTCAATAGCCCTTGGAGGCTTGCTGGCCCACTTGATGGTTCACTTCTCCTTGCCTGTGATTTTGGGACTCCTGGTTTCCCCCAGGCTGTAGGCTCCCTCCCGCTCCCTTTGGGACAGAATGTGAATGTGTGTCTATTATTGGAGACACGACCGTGAAGCTCCTGGAACACTGAGATTTTTCTGGTTGGCGTTGGAAGATGTCCCATTTGGGTTTAAGTTTTACACATTCACTCCACTGCCATTTCTCACCTTTAGAATGCTTCAGAGCAGGCATGAGGAAGAGTGGGGGTGGGAGTGGGGGTGGTAGTGTTTCAGAAAATCATGTAGAGGTAAGGGCATCATAATTTTTTATCAGACTCTTATTTGTGCTATTGGTCTTCTATTTCCTGTGTCTGTGTAACATCTATCAGTCTGCTTACTATAAAAGGGCTCTCTTTTGGAAAGAATGTTGAAGTCGCTGTCAGAAAATCTAATTGGGCAGATAGTGACTTATGCCCCTAACTCTATGCCTTGAGCAATTTGATCTTTGGCGTCACAGGAAGATGGTGAGGTTTGGTCGGCAGCATGCACAGAGGACAGTAGGAGATGGAAGAACCTGGGCACACTACTGGGAAAAGAAGAGCTATGAGGAGGGAGGAAAGGCCACTGGCAAGCCTGAAATTGCTTTAGAAATATTTCAGCTCCGGTTTCTATGCGGGAAACCTATAATACCAATCCCCGTGAAAAGACTGGGTCAATAGAGTCACCTCCTGAACTCTCAATTTATAGCCCCGATACTTTCTCTAACTTTGTTACAGCTGAAGGAAGGAGTCATGTTGATACAAAACAGGATTACAGCACTTTTCGAAAATAAGGAGAAAAGATTTTCACCAATGCTTCCCTCTCATTTACTGTCACTGCCGTTTCCCCCTCCAGACTACGTTCATTCTCAGCCCACACAGGAAATCAGACCACTTGCAATTAAAGAGGATGGCTCAGAGCTTCAAGTCCTGGCCAAAGGGAGCAAAGGAATGCATCCTGTCTGGACAGGGTTGAACGTGCATGTGGGGATCCAGCCAGGGAAGCGCCAGAGCTGAGGGCAAATGAACTTCTGGTACTCTGAGAAACCAGAGAGACCCCCTGAGACACTATCCTTCCACATGCTCCGGAATACCACTTTAAGGGAAACCGAGTGAAGAGCCCTGAGAGAGCATGGAAGGAAAGGACAGTCTTCACTCATGGACAGAGGCAGTTAGCACAACCAGGTTGACTTGATACCCATATACATCCTTCTTAGTCTTCTTTTCTGTACCTATGGAAAAGAAGTATCTTCATAGAGTACCTCTGAGAACAAAAGCAAATTCATGCCTGCACATGCATGCATGCACACACACACTCATTCTTTTTGTTTTTTTTTTTGGTGAATTAGGAGGTTTTCTAAGTAGATCATCAGTTTTACATTTAGCAATTCATGCACATTTTGTTTCAACTCATCCATTGCAATCCCCTCAAGGTAACACCCCATCTCTCGGCTCCTCTGTTTCCCTTTTCCATCCTTCCTTCTTTCCTAACCCTCTGTGCTTTGTCATTGAATAAATGCTGCCTTTTGATCTTTTGTAAAATTATTTTTAAAACACATTTATGTATTTTTTAATATTTTCTTTTATTTTTTAATCATTTTATTGGGGGCTCACACATCGGTTTTCACAATATATAAATAAATATACTGTGTCAAGCACCTTCACATGTCTGCTGCTGTTATCATTATCCATCATCCACCTTTTCCCTTGAGTCCCTAGTATTGGCTTTTCCATCCCTTCCCCTCTTCTCAAGCTCACTCCTCCCCTCCAATCCTCAATACTTTATACATTATTATTGTTCTATCATATCTTACACGGCCTGACTCTTCCCCCACCCCACTCCTTTGATGCCCGTCCTTCAACTAGGAGCTTATGTGTACATCCTTGCCGTTGGTTCTGTCTCTCTACCCCACCTTCTCTGTACCCTTCCAGCATCTCCAATCTAACCACTGGTCTGAAGGGGCTCATCCATTTTGGTTTCCCCATATCTCCAGTTCCCCTCTCTACTAGTGTACCTTCTCCAGTCCATTTAGATGTGCAAGGTAGAGTTGGGACCATGATGGTTGGGGGGCAGGGAGGAAGGCTTCAGGAAGTAGAGGAAACTTGTATACATCATCACTGGCTGGCTGCACATGGACTGGTCTGTCTCCTAGCCACGACTCCCCTGTAAAGGGGTGACTAACTACCCATTGGTGGGATTTAGGTCCCCACCCTGCTCTCCCCCTCATTTGTAATGATGTGATTCTTGTTGTTTGATGCTCGATACGTGCTCCCTTCGGCCCCTTTTGATCACACAGGCTGGTGTGCTTCTTCCATGTGGGCTTTGCTGTTTCTGCACTGAATGGCGACACGATTATAGCCTACTATACTATCTTGGCAGAATTGATCCCAGGGCCCCTAATTCATCTATAAAGCACACCCCTTTGGACTACAGATCTTCTGGGGTATTTAGGTGAATATACAGCTGGGCATGCAAAGACCAGGAGAGGGAACTGCTGCTGAAAGCTAAAGTGAATCTTGGAGACTGCAAGCACAGGGAGATGAAGCTATAATCAGCTAACATGAATGACTGGGCACTCCTCCATTGAGACACACACCTACCCACCAAGAGTCATGACTTAGAGGCATCATGCACATTCCTTAGAACTGCGCCTTGAGAGGATCAGGTTGCTCAAATCAGAAATGAATTTTCTGCCAGAACCAAGCACAATACTCTTTAAATGACCATACCACTCTGACTTACAACAAAATAGCAATCACCCTGTCGTGTATACAATAGACTCTGGTTAGAAAACTGTGACAATGAAGAGAAAGTGGGAGTCTCTGGGGAATACAAATGGTTAACACATTGGGCTGTTCTGTTAGGCTGGGTTGACTAGAGAAAAATGAACCCAAGGGTTCATACATGTGTAAGAAAGAGTTTTATAACCAAGAGTAATTGTATATCAAGAAAACATCCCAGTCCAGCCCAGATCAAGTCCATAAGTCTGATATTAGCCCATCCGTTGATGCAAAGTCTTGTGAATTCAATGGTGATAGAAGCATCACAGGGCTGGCACTGGTCTCTGTGCAGCTCATTGTGTGAACAGGAAGGTGAAACAGCAAGAGAGGGACCAGGTCCTCCAATCAAGCTGCCACCTGATTGATTGATAGGCTAAACTCTGCCCACATGTTCCTACAGGAGCTATATTAATAGGCCCAAGAATCCGAACTAGCACAGCTGCTAAATATAAGGTTGTTGGTTCACATCCACCAAGTGTTCCTCAGGGGAAAGGTGAGGCTCCCCACTCCCATAAAGATTTATAGTCTTGAAAACCCTATACAGCAGAACCCCAGTACTCTACTGCCTCAGTCCTTGATGTAATCAGATTTCGATGCGAAATGTCAAGAAAATTTTGCATTGGAAAAAAACATTGAAAATCTGACCTGATGCATGTGGTTTTTGTCAACAAGAGCAGTTCATGTTTCTGTCACTCAGTGCTTGTTGGTGTTGTTAGTATGCATTATATAAACCTTCTGTGACTGTGTTTCAAGTGTTTTGCTATAAATTTCTTAGTTTTTGTGACTTTGTGTACTGCTTTTAGATAAAAACATGGTCCTAGTTTTGTTGAAAAGAATCATCATGATAAGGAACTGATTAACCAGGCTATTGATATTGCTGATGATAATTTAGTAAATCCTTTTATAAAACAGGTAAGGAAATGCCAATAGTAGACCACATAAGACAGATTTTTGTTTTTTTAGAGAAAGCCAGCCAGGCCCAGTGAAAAAATTCAAAGAAGGGAAGAAACACCTGAAAAGAAGCTACCAGTTGATTTATATGGAAGGGGGTTTCCCCTTCCAAAAAATCACACTCTTGCCATACCTCTTTTCCACATATGGGTCCACAGATCCAGATACTCATCAGTCTCAAGGTATGAGCCATACTATAGTTGTTAAAAATGTTTTTAATGTTGTGTTTCTTATTTAAATGATATTACTTAGTTTTGAACCTATGCACTTTGAAATTTCTGTATGCTGCTTTGCATAAAGGAAAGGTTAGGGTAAAAACATGATGGTCGAGAAGGGATGAACCTGTTTTCATGTATTTCTTATGGGAAAAATTGATTTGGAACTCACATGCATTGCAACTCGAAGTCCCTTCTAGAACTCATTAGAGTCTAGGTCTGGGGTTCTACTGGAAGTGACTATGAGTAAGAAGCAGCAGTCAAATATTGAATAACGTGGTATATTGGGTGAATCTGCTACAAAAGACCTCTTTAAAGTGTTGACAATCAAGGATGTTATTTTGAGGACTGATGTGCACCTGGCCCAAGTGCATTTGAATTATGCAGCTGGCAAATATTTGATGGCAAAAATCAAAACCAAACTTACTGACATTGAGTTGATTACAACTCATGCTGAGCGGAAAGGCTAAGATAAACTGTCCCATCATGGCATATTTCTGAGACTATAACTTTATGAGAATGAAAAACATCTTTTTTATTTTATTTTTTGATTAATCATTTTATTGGGAGCTCTTATATATAGTGTAACAATTCATACTTCCTTTAGATCTAACAGTTGTACAATTGCTACCACCATCAATTTCCTGACATTTCCTTTCTTCTTGAACATCCTTATACCAGCTCCTTTTTATCCCATCCCTCCCCTACCACCCTATCCCCCAGGAACCCAAATGATAATATTATATTGTTACTTTTATTATTACATTTTTGGGGTATCTTGCATCCTCCAATGTATCCTTTCACCTGCATTGCCATTGTTCATTTCCCTTGCATGGAGTTATACAGTTCATTGCTATCAGTTTCCCCATCACCACCTTCATCACTCCCTCCTTCTTCCCATGCCCTCAGGGAATCATTACTCCTGTGACTCTTTCTGAAGGATTATCTGTCTTGGCTTTCACACATCGAATGATATTAATTATAAAGATGGACCTATGCAGGTCTGACAAAGATAATGAGGTGAAACAAAGTCCATCATGGTAAGGGGGGGGGGATATTGCAGATCTAGGGGTTGTGTACTTCATCAGTGCTATACCTCACCCTAGAAATGTCTTCCCTTCCATGTAACCCTTTTTGTGAGGGACTGTCCAATTATTACATACATGGCTTTAGGTCTCCACTTTGTCCATCCTCCCTCACGTCAATATTGTTGATTGTTTTTGAATTGTTGATGCCAATTCCTGTTGATATCTCATGATCCAGAGGTTGGTGTGCTTCTTCCATGTGCATTGTTGCTTCCCTGCTGGGTGTTTAATTCCAAGCCTTTAAGACTCCAGACACTTTATCTTTCAATAGCTGGGCACCATCAGCTTTCTTCACCACATTTGCTTTTGCCCCCATTTTGTCTTCAGTGATGGTGTCATAAAGGTGAGTATCATACAGTCCCACATTATTAGAACAAATGGTTTTTGAACTTAGGGTGAGGCTCAGAGTTCATCTGTGGAAAACCTCCTTTTTTTGTGGAGTAATTGTTAGTTTTGAACTGCTCTCCATTGCTAGCATTTTAATGCATAACCACCACACCAAACAAATTTATCTTAGAAGTACAACCACAGTGGTTCTTAGAAACAAAGATGATGAGACTTGGAATCACTTTCTTTGGACATGTATTAGGAGAGGTCAATCCCTAGAAAATATCGTACTTGGTAAATAAGATAAAGAAAAAGAGGAAGACTCTCAACAAGGTGGTCATAGTGACTATGACAATCTAACTATTTGGAGGATGGTGTAGTACTGGGTAGTGTTCAATTCTGTTGTATGAGCCAGAATTGACTCACAGGCATCTAACAGCCACAACAGCTTGCGTTGTAATAGACTTGATGGCAGTGCATTTCAGATGGGATGGAGTTTTGCTGATTGACTCTTCTCATAGGTTCTGTTTCAGCTGAGGGGATTTGGGATGAAGTGCAGAGCTGTGAGTCTTCAAAAATGAAACCAAGAAAGGAAATGAAAAGCATTTGGTTATATCATATAGTACAGTAGATTAGAATATTCAGGAGTGGTGAAGCACATTGGTTCATCAATTTTTATAATAGTGCTTTTTGAGGGACCTGATAAATTTCTTGATGATGAGGATGGTGATATTTATATTGTTCATATTTTCATTTTCTCAAGTTTATCATGAAATTGTGCTGATATTAAATGAAGGAAGAAGTGAATTCACCTTCCTCTTTTGAGCTTTATTATCATTTCTTTCTCTGAAATGGAAAGTTTGTTATTAAAAGCAACAGCAACACAACAGTGACAGTGGAGTTTAAAAAATCATTTCTTTTCAAAAAGAAAGGAAAATAAGGGAGGCCAGGTACACAAATGAAAAGGTCCTTGACTAAAACTGACATTTAAAGGCCAGATTGAAAGGATAAGAGAGACCAGGAAAGGGAAATCAGATATGCCAAGTATTCTGAGCTCTGAAAGGATGAGCTAGATGAAAGAATCAAAACTCCATGGAAAGGGGGGAGGAAGGTAAAGGCACTAGGCTATCCCTGAAAGATACTGAACATTCGGCGAGAGCTGTGGAAATGGAGAGGGGTCACACCAAGACTGAGGGAGGTTATGTGGAAAATGCCCACTGCTACTCAAGAGAGAAGCTGAGATTGACATTCAGTGTGATCTCCCTCTCCACCCCATGATCTGCTCTCTAGATTATGCACCTCTTGATATTTATCCGTAAACTTGAAAATCAGCTAAGAGTAAGGCCTGCCCCTGGCAGATTGACACCATGACAATTCAGCCACCTATGTTTTCCCAGCGACTGTCAGATTTCTTCCAACTCTCTTGACCTTGACCCTCAAACCATTCTTCTTCACTGTTCACTGTGCTCCATTCACAAGCTGTGTACAATGTGATATCCTTTCCTTCTAACTGAAGGATTTCAATTGATGTACATTTTTTACTCAAATGTACAAGAATGAATATGAGAGGGGAAAATAAAGTAACAGCTACTTTTTTAAACTTAATCATTTTACTGGGGGCTCATACATCACTTTTCACAATACATAGCTATATATACTGTGCCAAGCACCTTCACACGCCTGCTTTCATTAACGTTCTTCAAATATCGACTTTTCCACTCAGGCCCTTGATATCAGCTTCCCCCTCCATCCTTCCCCCTCACCCCCCCATTCCTCATCACTTTATAAATTATTATTGTTTTGTCATATTTTACACTGCCCAACATCTCCCATTGCCTACTCCTCCTGATGTCAGTCCTCCAGACAGGAAGCAATCTGTAGATCCCTGCAGTTGGCTCCCTCTCTCTAGTCCCCCTTCCCTCCACCCATCTGGTAACTCCACTCTCACCACAGGGGTTCATCCACCCTGGGTTCCCTGTATTTTCATTTCTCATTTCTGCCAGTGTACCTTCTCCAGTTCAGTTGGATTTGCAAGGTAGAGTTGGGACCATGATAGTTGGGGGGAGGAAGCCTTCAGGAACTAAAGGAAAGTTTTGTGCTTCATCGGTACCTCACTGCACCTTGACTGGCTCATCTCCTCCCCTTGACTGCTCTGCATGAAGCACACACTTATCTTCCTCTATAATATTTGTGGTTAGTTTTGTGTTAACACTGTGTTCCAGTCTCATATTCTAAAAATCCAAGTAGGTTACTATTTGTTTTTAAATATAAGAATTCAGCTGTTCTGAGTGGGAATATTGTCCTGAAGGCTTGGTGGGCCATAATACACTCCATTCTCTCCTCCTCCTCCTTCATTTGTTCTTGTGTGCTCGGGTTAGGCATATCTCATTCCCCAAGCTGCAGCTTCAGTGCTGACCTGCAAAGCAAACTCCCCAAGGCCCTTCAGGGTCAACAATGGAGAAACAGGGTCAGGATTATAGCCTGTCTGACCCAATCATATCATGGCAAAACACTAAGGGTATGCAACAGAGCATGGAGTTCCTGATGGAGTACTCTGGGGCCAGGGTTTGGCATCCTATCCAAACTCAACGAGGGACACTCCTGGAGATCAACGAACAGACCTTGAACTATTTACAGGTTTTTATATTATTATTTTTTTATTATATATATATATATGACATTGGTTTTTTTGTTGCTATCATTGTTTTATTTTCTTTGCTTGATTTTACGATGCCTTTTTGGTACATATAGTTATTTCTGCAGGTCTAGCTAGATAAGGTAGGCTGGATGAACAGTCTGGATGCAAAAATGATGGGACTGATGGTTCAGGGGTTAGGGGACATAGGAGGTGGAGGGGGGAGGTAGAAAGGAGGTGGTGTTGACTGGCCCAGGAATAAGGAAACAATGTTTCAAAATCAGTGACAAGGTGGGTGTGAGAGGTCCCATAGGGATTGATCAAGAGTAATGTAACAGAGAGAAAATACTGAAACCCATATGGAGGCTGAGCATGATAGTGGGACAAGAGGAAAGTAAAAGGACATAGAGGAAAGAACTGGGTGGTGGTGGGGTGTAAAAGGGCATTTATAGAGGTCTAAATACAGGCATGTACATAGTGAATATATTTATATATGATGATGGGGAAATAGATCAACGTGCATATACTTATAGGGTTAATATCAGGACAGCAGATTGACATTAGACCTCCACTCAAGTACTTCCTTAGTGCAAGAACATTTTGTTCTATTAAATTGACATTCCATGATGTGCACCTACCCAACATGATCACTGAAGAAAAATGTGTGCATAAGCAAAGGTGGTAAAGAAAGCTAATGGTGTCCGGCTATCATAAGATATAGCGTCTGGGGTCTTAAAAGCTTGAAAGTAAACAAGCAGTCATCTAGCTCAGAAGCAACAAAGCCCACATGCATGAAGCGCACCAGCTTGTGGGACCACGAAGTGTCAAAGGGATCAGTTATCAGGCTTCAAGAACTAAAAATCATAATATTGCATGCTCATCTTCCTGATATGATCACTGATGACAAATATGTGCATAAGCAAATGTGGTGAAGAACGCTGATGGTGTTCAGCTATCAAAAGATATAACACCTGTGGTCTTAAAGGCTTGAAAGTAAACAAGCGGCCATCGAGCTCAGAAGCAACAAAGCTCACATGGAAGAAGCACACCAGCCTGTGTGACCATGAGGTGTTGAATGGATCCAGTATCAGGCATCAAAGAACTAAAAATTATATCATTATAAATAAGGGGGAGTACATATTGGGAACCCAACGTCCATCAATAGGTGAAGCAACATCCCCTTACAGAGGGGTTGCGGGGAGGAGATGAGCCAGTCAGGTACAGTGTAGTAACAATGAAATATGCAACTTTCCTCTAGTTCTCAAATACTTTCTCCCCTCAACTATCATGGTCACAATTCTACCTGACAAGTCCAGCTAGACCAGGGGATGTACTTTGGAGCTGGAAACATGGGGAATTTAGGACAGATGATCACTTGAGGACCAGTGGTGGGAGTGGTGTTGCTAGGAGGTTGGAGGGATAGTGGAAAAGAAAGGGGGAACCAATTTCAGGGATCTACATACAACCTCCTCTCTGGGGTATGGACAACAGAGAACTGAGTCAAGGGAATGTATGATATGAAAAAGTAATAATGATTTGTAACTTATTAAGAGATTATGGGAGAGGGGGAGTAGGGAGGGTGGGGAAATATGGGGGTCTGGTACTGGGGACCTAACTGGAGGCAGGATATTTTGAGAGTGATGATGGCAACAAGTGTGTAATGTGGTGTATGTATTGATACATTTGGTGTATGTATTGATTGTGATGGGAGTTGTATGGGCCCTCAAAAATGTTTTATTAAAAAAAAGGAGGGGGAAGGAGGAGCTTATACCAAGGGTTCAAGTAGAAAATATTTGAAAATGAGGATGGCAACGGGTGTACAAATGTGCTTGATGCAAATGATGTATTGAATGTTATAAGAGCTGTAAAAAAGTGTGTGTGTGTGTGTGTGAAAGAGAGAGAGAGAGAGAGAGAGAGAGAGAGACCCCAATAAAATCATTGAAAAAAATAAGGATTCAAAAAGTTGAAATTTGGGAATGGTGGATGTAATAGAAAGTAGACTGCCTATGTAATATGTTGTGGCTTAAAAAAATAACAAAAACCTGCCATCCATAACAGAAGTGAGACATCACGGGTTGAGGAACTCTAAAGCAGAAACAGTGGTTTTGTGTATCAAATCATTGTGAACATGGTAGGTTAATACAACAAAATATATTATCTATTGTTCTGTAGTGAGAAACTCAACCCAGGTTTCATTGATATACAATAAAGATGTTGGCAGGGCTATGTTCCTTCAGGGGCTTTAGGGGTGAATCTCTTTGCTTGTTTCTCCCGGCTTCCAGAGGGTCGTCCTAGAGAAAGATCGGCTATTCCCCCTGCAGAAAGAGTTACTCACAGGCCCAGTGCTAGCCTGGCCTATCAGCTTGCTGTAATTTGGCCTTGGCTTGGTGGCAGTAAGTTTGGTTTTTGGTTTTGGAGGGAGCACGTGAACTCTGTGGTTCATGGTCTCCTTTATCTTCAGGATTAACAATGGCACATCGAGTCTTTACACATTATCACTATGACGCCCTCTTCTTCCTTCTTCCATCTTTTAAGGACCTGGTGATTACACCCAGATTACCTGGATACTCTCTCTCTCTTCAAAGTCATTGGAGTAGCTGTCATAATTCTACCAGAAATCTTCATTTCTCCTTATCTTGTAACACCACATCTTCACAGTGCCTGGGGATTTGTAGGTCAATATCTCTGGGTGAACATTATTCTGCCTATCACAGTTGGCTTTTGGTTTCAACCTGTGATGCAACTTCCTATTTTCTGTCAATCCTAATTGAACTTGGACAGTCACAGCTACATTTTGCTCTAAAAATATAGACTTTTGGGCTCAGATGTACAATTTAAACTTGATTTGTGATGGGTCCACATTTGAAATTATTTCAAAATATGGAAATTACATTAGAGTTATTTTTGAACCCACCAAAAGTAACTTAAGAATACTTTGCTATCTCTCAAGATTTTCAATAAACCATTTTAAAATTGTGGTTTCTCTAAGTGTGAGTAAGGCCCATGTTAGAAACAAGAACACAACCCCAAACAAAAAAATGAAATTCAATGTCATCCAGTCAATTTTGACTCTGAGAAAGTCCATATGGCATTTCTAAGGCTGCAAATCTTTTTTCTTGTGGGGGTGTATGTGTCATCATTGCCCTGGTGGGAGTAGGAGGCCCAGCCTTGTTGCTGGAGAGCTGCTGCTGGATTTGAACCATCAACCTTGTGGGCTGCAGTCCCACACACAATCACTATGCCACCAGGGCTCAGCCCGGCTGCAAATCTTTATATGAGAACAGACACTCTCCACCTTCTTCCATGGAGTAGCTTATGGCTTTGAACTGCTATCTCTGCACTCTGCAGTCCCATGCTTGCTCAATGACAGCACCAAAGATCCTCCAGGAAAAGGTTAGTTTTTATTAAACGGTGCCTGTCCTACTTTGTTGACTTCATGGTTGTCATTGAATGACATGCAATAAAAATGCAATAAATAAAGAAGAGATAAAATGAGAAGAGATACAATTTAGAGTAAGGGTGGTCTGATGTTGCTTGGATCCTTTGGGCACATCATTTTCAGGGTCCAAAAAATTACACATTACTAGAAAAGGGCATTGTGCTTGCAGAGAGTCAGTGAAAATGAGGGGACCCGGCAATGAGGTGAGTTTACACAGCAGCTGAAACAGGGAGCTCAAATATATCAGCTATCGTGATGATGGAGCAGGACTGAGAAGAGAGAAAGTCACTGTGAGTTTACATTGATACTATGGCAACTAACAGCGTTTGGACTGCATGCTCTCCTTCTATAGGTAAGGGAGCCCTCACAAACAGCTACTGCCTAGTAATCAGGCTAGGCCACCCCAGACACCAAACACACTGCTGTCGAGTCAGTTCTGGTGCACAATGACTCTGTAGGACAAGATAGACCTCTCTATGAGATTTTGAGACTGTCACTCTTTCTGAGACTTGAAGGCCTCATTTTTCTACTGTGGAGTGACTGGTAGTTTTAAACACCCGACCTTGTGATTAGCAATCTAGGAGTTAGCCCAATACACCACCAGGGCTCTGCCAGGCCACAGGTATGATTTGATGCTGCTGCTAATCTTGAGCAAGACTAGGAATGCAGATTTCTTTTCTAGCTGAGCTCTATTATGCGGCCAAGGATTCCCTCCCAGCAACCCACTTTTTAATCCGGGTGCTGACATAATTAACTCTGTGTTGTTTTTACACAATGGACAGAGTGGCCAAAAATCTAGACATTTTAGGAATGAGACAGTCCCTTTGGGTTTGTATGGAACCAATACCCATGATAGTGCTTGTTATATACGCTCTTATACAAGTCACAGCTTCTTGAAGAGACTAGATGGCAACAATTTTCTACAAGATGTCTTTGATGCATGCACAAAGGAGAAAAAAAAACCCAGGAAACCTACTGTCATATTAAGCCACATTTTATCAGATGGTACCAGCTGTAAAAAGAACCCATCAGAGGCGTCGGGTATAGGGTTTGTGTAAATGGCCATCACCTTTACTTTCTTTTTGAGGGCAGCCAAAGCCATTTTAGGACGGTGAGAGACATGTCACAAACTCATTGGAATCTAGTCTCTGGTGGACAGGGACACTGATTCACACTTGAAGTTCTCTGTTTTTAGAAAAGGATGAAATCGCTGCCTTGACTTCAGGAGTATTGGAGGTGTGAGGAACTGCCTGGCATTTTGACTCTGTGTGTGTGTGTGTGTGTGTATGTTTCTTTTTTTGAGAGGAATATGTATGTGTGACTGCCTGGGGGAGAAACCACATACAACAGAACCTGAAGCGCATAACATCGGGTGATAGCTTGCCCTTTGCCATCAGTCATATGATTTGCAGTGTAAACAGAGTGAAGCAATTTGCTACTTTCCTGGGTTCCATTATGTATATGTGTTTATTTAATCAGAACTAAATGATATTACATGAAGTTCCCCTTGCCCCCCTGAGGAAGCCAGATTCAACACTTTCAGCACTGTTCAGGGCTGGAGAGCGAAGGAAAGTGTAACCATAGTGATGGAATGGAAATGATTTTCTTTGTTCAGAGGCTTCAATATCCAACAGACATTACAGTTTTCAAGGTCAAAAAAATATTAGGATGAGATAAAAATTAAAGAAAAATGTGCTGGCTTAGCTACAAAAGCTAATTTAGTTTATGCATTATAAATTATGTTAAAATGACGAAAATGAGATTTCTCAGCAAGAACTAAATGTGTGGTTTCACAAAACTAATTTCCAAAGATGAACATGATTACAGAATTTAGCTTTAAAAGCTTTTCAGGCCATCAGAGCAAACAGCAAAGCTATCAATTATCAGACTTTAGTGGTGCCTCTGTCAGAAATATAATGGTATTTTTAGCATTCTGCTCAGCGTTTACTAAATTAAGAATGTCTACAAACAAATCAATTAATTGGGACATTATTTAATTAAGGGAAACATGTGATCTGCCAAAGAACCTTAAGTAGACGATTACAACAAACGTCCCAGTAGCCTTCCTCTTCCATGGGAGAAAATAGCGGGGCACTGAGGAACAGAAAGATGGAAGCTACGAGGAAATGGAATGTGAATCACACAAACGAATGCAGCCTTTATGCTTTCCTGATTCATGCTGCATGTTTATGTCATTTTAAAAGGTGCTTGTTTTGAAAATGTGTTATTTCCTGGGAGAAGGTCAATGCTACCTGCCAGTCACTCCACTCCCATTAGGAGTGAATGTGGCGTTTGTTTTCTTGTAACACGGCATATACATATAGAGATAAAGAGTCTAAATTCTTGTTCATGCTGCACTTAAGTATCTGGGCACTCGGAAGTTTCTGTGTTGCTGCCATTTGTTTATTTATCCCTGGGAAATGAGAGTTCAGATTCAGTGAGGACTTATTCTGGACCAACTGTAGGGCAGCACTTACAAATAAACCATCGCCTTGAATCTTTTAACAATCTTGGGAGACAGGTGTCTTGGTTCTAGTCATGTAAATGAGACCAGAGTTCAAGAAGGTGAAGCACTTTTCTTGTGCTCGGATACCTGATACTTTTCAGAGGGTGGGTTTGGAAACATGGTTTTATGGTATCAAGTCCAGAGCTCTTTCCCTTGTTTCAGGATCTTCTTTTCCCCAGGACACCAGTGCAGACCAGCCTAGATGTAAGTGAGGCTTCACTAAGAAACACTTCCTCTCCTGGCCGACAGATTCCCTGGAAATACATTGGTTAATGAGAGTACTCGCAATGATTTGGTAAAGGAAGAAGGATGATCTTGTCAAATACTGGTTGGGAAACTAGCGTATCTAATAGTTTTCCTCGACTGCCCTTTCTCCTGTTCCTGTTGGTGGGTGCCACTGGGTCTGTGCCAACTCATGGAACCTTATGTAGAACAGGATAAAGCGCCAGTGAGTCCTTTGTCATCTTCATAATCGTTCTTAGGTTTAAGTCCATTTTTGCACACACTGTGACACTGTCTCACCACCTCTCCACTTTGCCAAGCATGGTGTTCTTTTTCCAGGGACTGGCCCCTCCTGATATCCTGTCCAAAGTATGTAAGACAAAGTTTCACTATCCTTGCCTCTAAGGGGCACTCTGACTACACATACTTCTTCCAAGACAGCTCTGTTGATTCTTTTGACAGTTATCGTACTTTCAATATCCTTTGCCAACACTGTAGTTCAAATGCAAAAATTCTTCAGTTTTCCTTATTCAATGTCCACCTTTCACATGTATGAGGAGGCACCAAAAACAAAATAAAACAAACAAACAAACAAACAAACAAACACACAAAAAACCCTGAATTCCCCCTCCCCCACCTCAAAGCTATCTATTTTTTCCCCCACAAGACAACCTTATCACCTACAAAGTACTCTCCACTATACCTAATATATTGGTCAAATCTGAGTCCATTCTTGGAAACATTTTTCAAACTCATCTGTTTGGATGGCGGACAACACCTCTCTTACTTTTTCTTCACCTCTTCTAAGTCATCAAATTGCTGTCCTTTCATGTCCCTCTGTTTTCGTGGAAACAAAAAGAAGTCACATACAGCAATAAGATGAGGAATTTGCCTGAGTCAAGAGAGGTATGCTGGGTTTTGCCAAAAATGGCTTGCTGAGATGGCTGTGTGAGCCGGTGCATTGTTGTGGTGGTAAAACCAGTTCCCTATCTGCTACAAATCAGGCCTTGTTTGTCACATACCATTAAGCAATCTTTTCAGTACCTCTACAGAGACAGTTTTCTTAACAGTCTGACCTGGTGGAACGAACTCCAACTAGACTATCCCCCTGACATCAATAAAACAAATAAGCATCATTGTAATTTTGATTTCACTTGAGGAACTTTTGGGGAGCTAGATGATGATGCTTTCCACTGGCTTGATTGATGTTTGCTTTTGGAATCATAAGAATAGCACCATGTCGTGCCCGGCTATCAAAAGATATAGCATCTGGAGTCTTAAAGGCTTGAGTAAACAAGTGGCCATCCAGCTCAGAAGCCACAAAGCCCACATGGAAGAAAGCACACTAGCCTGTGTGACCACAAGGTGTTGAAGGGATCTAGTGTTAGGCATCAAAGAACTAAAATTATATCATTATAAATAAGGGAGAGTACAGATTGGTGACCCAAAGCCCATCAATAGGTTAAGTGACATCCTCTTACAGAGGCGTTACAGGCAGGAGATGAGCCAGTTAAAGTACAGTGTAGTAACAACGAAATATGCATCTTTCCTCCTGTTCTCAAATACTTCCTCACACCCACTATCATGCTTTCGGTTCTACCAGACAAGTCTGACTAGAACAGGACATGTACATTGGAGGCAGAAACATGGGGAACTTAGGGTAGATATTCCCTCAGGATCAGTGATGGGAGTGGTGAGACTGGGAGGGTGGAGGGATGGTAGAGTAGAAAGGGGGAACTAATTTCAGGGATCTACATATAACCTTCTCTCTGGGGGCATGGCCAACAGGGAAGTGAGTGAAGGGACACACTGGACAGTATACGATATGAAATAGCAATTTGTAAATTATTAAAGGTTCATGGTGGGTAGGGAGGAAGGGAAATATGGGGAGCTGGAACTGGGATCCTAAGTGGAGGGAGGATATTTTGAGAGTGATGGTGGCAACAAGTGTGCAAATGAGATCTGCATACAATTGTTGTATGTATGGATTGTGAGGGGAGGTGTGTGAGTACCCAATAAAATGATTAATTAAAAAAGGGGGAGGGATAGATTTTTTTTAAGAGGAGCTTATACCAAGGGTTCAAGTGGAAAATGTTTGGAAACATATGTGGCAACATGTGTGCAAATATGCTTGATACAGATAATGTACTGAATGTTATAATAGTTGTAAGAGCCCTCAATAAAATATTTTTTAAAAAGGAAAAAAATATTTACAGTCTGGATAACCCAAAGCAACAGTTCTACGCTGTCCTAGAGGACAGTAATGAGGTGGAGGTAGTGATTGTAAATATGATTTTACAGCAATGCTTTGGGGGTTATTGGTGCTTCCAGATTAGACAAATAATCATGAATTATTTTATCCAGAAATACACATCGTGCTTATTAGGTGTCAGGCAATGATCTAAGCATCTTATAAATATTAATTGATTTAAACCTGAGACCAGAAGAAATAGATAGTACTTGACTAAAACTACCAGCTGTTCTGAGAGAGACCACATTAGAAAGTCCTAAATAGAGTGGGGAAAAAACATGGAACAAAAGTGTTAAATTATAAAGAAGACTAATTTTATTGGTCAGATAGATACTGATAGAACCTCTAACCTTCACACCTTTAGTTACTTTTCTGGATCTGAACTCATCCCCACTTCTCAATTTTCAACCCACTGAGAGACATCTAAGAGGAGCAATAACACCAGGTAGGCACACATAATCGACCATTTGAGATTTTTTTAAAAAGGGCAGCACTTATCCAAAGACAAATTTCAAAAAGATGAGGAAAGAAGGAGGAATTGGAATAGGGAACTTAGGACCTAAGTGTTCAAGTGATGTCATATGACGGGGATTGCAATTATTATAATGCAAAATGTATTATAGTGCTCAATGGAAAGTGCTCAATGCAAAGCTGATTTGTGCTGCAAAATTTCATCCAATTCACAATAAAAGTTTTAAATAAAAAAAAAACAACATTTTTCCAATCTCATGTTGGAGCTGTTCTTTCAAAGCATGGCATGTTTTCAGACAAAGCTCTTTTTCCTGGTCAGTCAGGCCCTGAGGCATGAATTTCTCCATGACCCTTCTCATTCCCAAATCTTCTGTTAAACTTCTCTGCACTGACCTCCAAGTTAGTCCAGATACTTCCCCATCTCTTCAGTGGTCCTTCATCGGATCATGAACCAGTTCATGAATTTTGTTGATGTTTTTGTCCATTTGGGAAGTAGATGGATGTCCAGTACAAATATTCAGAATAAGGGTTGTCATCAATTGATGTTTTACCTTTTGAAATGAGGAAGTCATTCAAGTTTTTCCCATAGTGCTGTCCTTATTAGCTCTGTTCAACATCACAACAGTTTCTGTGGCATTTTTCCTAAGCATAAAACAAAATTTTACAGCTGCATACTGTTCTCTTAGAATGTCCATTATAAAAATGAGGCATGAGTGAAACTGCTTTATGAAAAAATTCACTGTGACCATAGAGAACCTGCCCAGACAATGATACTGGGTGCACTCACTCAGCGGGAGTTGCTCTGTGATCACCAACTGGAAAGATGTGTGCTATGAAAGCTCCACCTTGGGTGTGGATCCAAGCAAGATGATGTTCTTGACAACACGTCAGTATTTTCTCCATTTATCACGTTGTCACCTATTGGTTGATTGTGAGGAACTTTTTTTTTTTACACATTGAGTTGTAATCCACATTGAAGGCTGCAATCCTTGATCTTCATCAGCAAGTTCTTCAAGTCCCCCTTACTTTCAGCAAGTGAGGTTGTGCCATCTGCATCTTGGAGGCTGTTAACAAGCATCCCTCCAAGGCTAATGCCACATTCCCCCCATCTAATCCAATTTCTCTGATTATTTGCTTAGCATACAGATTGAATAAATGTAGTGAGAAGATTCAAACCTGGCACACCACTTTTCTGATTTTAAACCATGCACTATTTCTTTTTCCTGTTCATGCAGCTTGATCCATATATAGATTCCATATGAGCACAATGAAGTGTTATGAAATTCCCATTCTTCTCAAGACTGTCCATAGTTTATTATGTTCCACACAGTTTAATGCCTTGGGATCATCAATAAAACATAAGCAAACATCTTGCTGGTGTTCTCAGCTTTCAACCAAATTCATGGGGCATCTGTAATGATATCTCCTGTTTCAGGCCCTCTTCTGAGTCCAGTAAGAATTTCTGACAACTTCCTGTGAATGTATAACTTCAACTGTTGGATGATCTTCAGCAAAGTTTTATTTACCTGAGATATGAATAATTTTGCTTTTTAGTTTGAGCATTCTGTTGGGGCACTTCTTTTTGCAATGGTACAATTATGATTTTTTTTTCCTGTCAGTTGACCAAGTAGTTCTCTTTCAATTTTCTCGAGTTTCTTCAGCTTGCTGAAACATTTCAATTGCTATTTCATCAATTCCTGGAGCTGTGTTTCTGGCTAATGTTTTCTTTTTTTTTCTGGCTAATGTTTTCAGTACAGCTTGGACTTCTTTCTTCAGTTCCATTGGTTCTTGATCATTTGCTACCTCTTGAGTTGGTTGAATGTTGACGAGTTCTCTTTGGTACAATGATTCTTTGAATTCTTTCTACCTTCCTTTGATGCTTCCTGTATCATTCAATATTTTGTACATCTAATTTTCCAACATTGTAACTCAAAACTTGAATTTTTCTTTAAGTTTAAGATATTGAGAGTGTGTTCTCCCTTTTTGCTTTTTAACTTTAGGTCATTGCACGTTTCATTATAATATATCACTGTGTTCTTGAGCTGAGCTACCTTTTGGAATTTGTGTTCAGCTCTTTGACTTCATTTTTTCTTCCATTTGTCTTAACTACTTATGATTATGAGCAGGTTTCAGAGTCTCTTCTGATCTCTGTATTGAACTTTTACTTCTTTTTGGTTATTGGAATGATCCTTTGCTTTCTTCATGTGTGACATTCTGGATGCCATACCACACTTAGTACACCTTCTGCCACTAATGTTTAATGCATCACCTCTGTTCTTGAGATGTCTTCAAAATTCTGGTTTGATATGCTCATGCATATATTTGGGCTCTCCTGGATTTAAAAAAATTTTTTCAACTTCTTCCTGAACCTACATATAGGCAATTGGTGGTCTGTTTCACAGTTTGCCTCTGGTCTGATGTTAGCTGTTGATACTGAATTTCTCTATCACTTCTCTTCCCAAATATGTACTTAACATAGATTCTATATATTCTACCTGGAGAAGTCTACATGTTTAGTTGCTATTTGTATTGTTGGAAAAAGGTATTTATAATGATGAAGTTGTTGATCTTGCAAAATTCTATCATGCAGCTTCATTTCTATCAGCAGTGTCACATTTTCCAATGACTGGTCCTTCTTCTTTGTATAACAGTATAACTTGTCAGAACTTTAAAAATCTGTTTTCTTCCATTGTACTCTATTTCTTTTTTAGAATTGACATTATTACTTTTGCAAATGAAAATGATTTTTATGAGCATATCCAAATGGTGAATTCGAGTCCTGAGGAACATCTAAACATCTTTGGAATAATCCTCAGAAAGAATTTTAGCTGAGGAATTTTAATTAGCCTTACCCAGGTGACTCTAGTTTTCCAGGCCAAATATGGGTACCATATATATTTGTGTATAAGTCGAGTTTTTCAGCATGTTTTAAATGCAGTTTTTGTGGTAAAATGAGGTGCCTTGACTGATATTCAGGTTGGCTTAAACTCAAGTACATACAGTGGATAGCTGAACTTTCCTACCCTGATGAGTTCATCATCCTGAAGATATGTCAAATAATACGTGGATGGTAAGTCTGCAGGTCTCTGATGTGTGATTACCTGGGAACACAGACTTCCTTTGAATTGCTGTCCATGAAATATTAGTTTTAAGTCAAAGTTTTAGTATTGCTAAAACTGTGACATAGTATTCTTCACATTTTTATTAGAATACCAAATAGGAAAATGAGTTATTTCTACTTGGTTCTAAAAATAAAAACCCTGGAGAGAAACATGGTACCCGGTGACTGAGGGTGGTGCTGAGTGTACTGGTGAGGGCATAGGAAATGACACAGAGGGACTGTACTTTTGGCATGTGTGCAAAATGTTTTTCTACAATCAGGGTCAGTTGTATGCAATGGGCAAAAACAACCCCTTGATCATCAGTGTGGGATTTAACAGCAAAACTTGTTTAGATATGTAAAACCTTCCACACTAAAATAAGTTATTGAAAATGATTCATTTTTATATCCTCCACTTTGAGTCCTCATGATACTGATTGCAAAAGAAAGAACTTTTTCCAAATAGTAGTACAGAACTGTGCTGCTAATAAGATTTTATATATGTGTATATATATATATATATCAGGTTTTATTGAGTAACAACTATATATTTGATGAGTTTAGAAAAGTTAGAATCATTATTTTCATAATTCAGACTTCATGAATACTTTTCTTTTTGTCCTTTATAGGAATCAGGTTAAAGAATCAAGTAAACATCAATGATGTATGATTTTTTTTCTGAGGCAGGAAACTCAGACTTTGGAAACTTAATGACTTATGTAGGAATAGACATTTATTACAAAACGGTTTAAGTTGTTTTTCTCTGATATCTCCCTAATGGGGTCATTTTAAAGCCTGTGCTCCAGCCATAGTCTTTGATCAGTTGCTGATTTAGTTGCAATGAACTGAATATCTGGCTGCTAGCAGCTTAGAGCAGGGGTGTCACACTGGTGGCCTGTGGGCCGCAAGTGGCCCCGAAGGTAATTGTTTGTGGCCCATGATACTCTGAAATAAAATTAATATAGAAAAAATTGTTACTGTGGCAGTCATGTACTTGTGTGTCAATTTCATGATTGGGAATATAGGGTGGAGTCTAGCTTGTTAATCTGGAAACAGCCAAAGAGACCTCTGTGTGGGCATGGCTTTCTCTGAGAATTCTGTAAGACTCTTGATATTTCTCTCATGGAGATGAGAGACCATCTCTCCAGTAGTTGGTAGAGGCTTGATTGACAAGACAAGATGGCAGCGTCCGAGGAACTGAAGAAGCTGGTGGAGAAGTCACACGGCTTTACTCTAATGGAACCAGACCTCTGAAGTGGAAAAGCCACAGAGAGACTCCTACCAGCGCTGAGAAGCTTCTACCTCCAATGGGTACTGCCGATGGATTCTGAGGCCTGGAAATGATTCATGAAGGGGTCCCTGCCCAAACCGGGATGTTTCTGCTGCCACAGGACACACAAAACTTTGCACCCACTGGCCTGTGATTGCCCTGATGTCATTGCACATGCTTCATGAGTTGGAAGGAGACATTATAGACTGTTTTAAGACATAGGGATTAATACTGGACTTATACACTTGGACTGGACTGGGTTAGGATGCTTTCTCAATGTTCCATTCCTCTTGTATATAAACCTTTCCCTTACATCCATATGCATGTTTACGAATTTGTTTCTCTAGTCTACCTGGACTAACACAGTTATGAAGAAAATAGTGCTTAGGGAGGATCAGATAATACTGTACCCACATTCCCTCATTAACTCTTTAACCACTGAAGATGAATAAAATCACAAAATCAAAGCTGCTCATTTTAATTGCATCTGACACCCCTGGCTTAAAGGATAGGTGTTTGTTTTTCTATCATAGCAAGAAGCCTGGCTATGGGTGAATATACTTGCTCTTTGAGCCAAACTGTATGATATTTGGAACCATCTCCTTGCCCTTTAAAAATATTTTCTTGATGGTCCCAAGGTAGTTCATAGTCAGATCAATGCGGAAGGCTAAGTGGAATATCAGAAAGATGAATTCCTTTAACAGATAGCAACATATTCCAGATCTTCCCCAAACTCTTAGTTACAAGTTATCAGTTAGAACTCAGAGACTTGGCTGTTTGTTTCATTTTAAGAGGATCTGGGTTAATAAGTGTTTAGGAGACTGAGAGATGGATCTTAGGTTAGCTATCCAACAATGTCTGCTGCCTCTTGCAGTGGAATTTGCACTTTAATGAATAGGAATTGTATTGGGACTGAGTGGACCCAACCATAATTTGAAGCTTTGCAACAAAGGAAAAGGAAATAGGCTTACAGCCATCAAGGTTTAAATCTCAATTCTGTAGATCTTCAGTTGTGATTCTAAGCTAGTTGTGATTTTGCTCATCTCTAAATGGAGACATGATTTTCTTTTTTAAATAGATATGATGAAGATTAAATAAAGTAAGGTGCTTTTGAGTATGAACTATCTACTTTGAATTAATAAAAACTTACTAAATTCCTCATTTATTTATTAATTCTTTCATCCACATATTCTAAAATAATGAAGAGAGATTACCAATGATTAATGTGGTAGTTACATAATCTGGTGTCAATTTGGGACTTGAGAGGGTTTTGAGGCCAGGGTTGGAGTCTAGTCTGTCAATCAGGTCAAAGCCAACTGAGGCCTCTTTGTGGACATGGCTTTCTCCTGAAAAGTCTTGGAATTCCTGGATTTCATCCTTGGAGGCTGGAGACTGACTCTTTCTCTTTCTATGCTCATTCTCTTGGAGCCTCTTTACTGACAAGGCTCACCCCCTAAGAGGCGGACTACTGATAAGACACATGGCATTACACTGATAGACCCTGTGCCGAAGGAACTGGAGAAGCCACAGGGGCCTCCCCTGACACAATCTGGAGCCAGAGAAGCCACTTAGAGACCCCTGCCAGCACTGAGATGCTTACAATGCCACTAGATCCAGACGACTTCCAACCACTGGCCTGTGATCTTCCTGCGTTCAGCGTCATTACATGTGTTTTGTGAGTTGAAGAGGACTTTATAGACTGGTATATGATATATGGGCTAGTACTGGACTTATGGACTTGATCTAGACTGGATTGGGATGCTTTCTTTTCTTTTTTTTAATATAGATTTTATTGGGGGCTCTTACATTTAATACATCATTCATATTAAGCATATTTGTATACATGTTGCCACATTCATCTGCATTATGTACTTGAACCCCTCCAGCATAAGCCCCTCTTCCCCTTTCCTCTAGCTCTTTATTTTTTAAATTCCAACTCCCCATATATCCCCTTCCCTCTTCTCCTCCCCCATGAACTTCCAGTAAATTACAAATGGTTATTGCCTCTTTATATCTTACACTGTCTAATGTGTCACTTCACTCACCCCCCCTACATCCCAGAGAGGAGGTCACATGTAGATCTGAGAAATTTGTTCCCCCTTTCAACTCCACCATCCCTCCACCTTCCCAGTGCCACCACTCCCCACTAGTCTCAAAGGATTATATATCCCAAATTTCCGTGTTTTTGACTCCTATGTGCATCCCCTAGTCTAGCCAAATCTGTCTAGCAGAATTGGGATAATGATAGTCGGTGGGAGGGAGCATTTGAGAACATTTCACTGCACCTAGACTGACTCATCTCCTTGCTACAACCTCTCTGTAAGAGGATGTCTCTTCACTTATTGATGGGCTTTGGGTCCCCAATCTGAACTCCCCCTCATTAATAATGATATATTTTTAGGTCTTTGATGCTTGATACCGGATCCCTTTGACACCTTGTGGTCATATAGACTGTAGTGCTTCTTCCATGTGGGCTTGCTTCTTAGTTAGATGGCCACTAATTCACCTTCATGTCTTTAAAACCACAGATGCACATCTTTTGATAACTGGGCACCATCAGCTTTCTTCACCACATTTGCTTATGCACATATTTGTTGTCAGTGATCATATCAGGAAAGTGAGCATATAATGTTATGATTATTAGTTCTTGAAACCTGATAATTGATCCCTTTGGTATCTGTTGGTCCCATAAGCTGGTGTACTTCTTCCATGAGGGCTTTGTTGCTTCTGAGCTGGATGGCTACTTGTTACTTTCAAGCCTTTAAGACCCCAGATGTGCATATTTTGATAGCCGGGCACCATCCGCTTTCTTCACCACATTTGCTTATGTACACATTTGTTTTCTGTGATTGTGTCAGGAAGCTGTGCATCATGGAATGCCAATTTAATAGAACAGAATGTTCTTGCACTGAGAAAGTACATGATGGGAGATCCAATGCCCATCTGCTGTTCTAATTCTAAGCCTATAAGTATATGCATATTGATCTACTTCCCCTTCATCACATGAATATATGCACTATGTATATGACTGTATTTAACCTCTATAAATGCCCCTTACTCCCCAGTTCTTTTCTCAATTTCCCTACACTTCTTCCCATCCCACCATCACACTCAACCTCCATTTGGGTTTCAATATTGTCTCTCTATTACATTAGTCTTAATCAATCCCTATCGGACTTCCACACCCACCCACCCTGCCACCGATCCTGAATCACATGCTACTCCCCCCATCCCTTGATCAGCCAACAGCACACCCCCCCCACATCTACCCTGGTACCATCAGTCCCATAGTCCCACTCCTAGACCGCCCATCCATCCTACCCCATCCAGATAGACCTGTACAGAAAATAACATACTCAAAAAAGGGGCATGCTGTAATGAAGCAAGTAAAGGAAAGAAAACAATGAAAACATCACCCCCCCCCAATATCCAACATGTAGACACACATGCAAGAATACAATAATAATAGCAATATAAAATCCTACAAATAGTTTAAGGTCTGTTCATTGACCTCTAGGAGTGTCTCCTGGTTGAGTGAGATGGGGTGTCACAAAGTATATCTTTGGTGTTCGATCTGGAGTTCCATGCTCTGTCTCACACTCTTAGTATTTTGGTGTGGTTGGGTCAGACAGGGTATATTCCTGACTCTGTTTCTCCATTTTTGACCCCAAAATGTCTTGGGTCAGTGAGGATAGCTGTATTTCATATTGGGGCTGTCCCATATGGTCCTCTCATTGTATTGGCAGTTCTGAGTGGGAATATCATCCTGAAGGCTCAGTGGGCCAGGATGTACTTCATTCTATCTTCCTCCTCCTTCATTTATTCTCATGTACTCTGGTCAGGTATATCTCTCTCTCCAAGCTGCAGCTTTGGTGCTGACCTCCAAGGCAAATGCCCCTAGGGGAGAGGTGGGTGCCCCAGTGGTTGGAATTTGGGTTGTGCTCTCAGACCTCTCCACTGGTGCTTGGCTCCATTGCTTCATGCTACATTCACTTCTAAGAGCACCTTATTTAAGTTTGATTCCTGTTTTACTGTGGAGATATAAAAAAATGCTCTTATTGGATCATTGTCTACCCTTCCCTTGAACATTATATAGTGTCCCTTCTTATCTTTTTTTATGGTTTGCACTTTGAGGTCAATTTTATCTGAGATTAGAATTGCTACCCCTGCTTTTTTTGAATTGCTATTTGCCTGGTATATTTTTTTCCATCCTTTGATTCTCAATATATTTTTTCTGTGATCTTAAGATGTGTCTCCTGTAGGCAGCAGATTGGCGGGTTGTGTTTTCTAAGCCAGTTTATTATTCTCTGCCTCTTAAGGTCTGAATTCAATCCATTGATATTCAGGGTTATTACATCCAACTGTGCACTCTGTGTTGTCATTTTATCGCTCTTGGGTTGGGTGTTTTTCTATCTCCATGGGTTGTGTCCATGCCTGTGGTTCATTTTTACCTTTCTTTCATCCTTGAGCCTGAATTATCTAGGAGGTGTTATCTCTTTGATGTTTTCCAGGTAACGTCATTCTGTGTGTCATACTCTTTTGTGTATTTGGTGATTGCTGTTCTTCTTCCTCCAATGAATCGGTGAGGATCTTTTGTAAGGCTGGGTTCCTTTTAGCATATTCTTTGAAATGTTCCTTTCTGAAAAGACTCTCATTTCTCCATCAAATTTTATAGATAATGTGGCTAGGTAGAGTATTCTTGGGTTTGCATGGTATTCCTGCAATTTTTGCAATATTCTGCTCCACTCTCTCCTCTTTTTCATAGTTTCCATTGATAGGTCTAAGCATAGTCTTATCTGTTTACCTTTATATGTGATTGCCTGTTTTTCCCTAGCTGCCCTCATAATTTTCCTCAAAATTGGGTAGTTTAACAATGATATGTCTTGGTGTTTTCTTCTTGGAGTTTAGTCTAGCTGGAGTTCTTTTGGCTTCCTGGATGGTTGTTTGGTTTTCCTTCATTAAGTTAGGGAAGTTTTCCTCCAAGCATTCCATCACTATTTTGGATGTTGGGAGATAATTTCTTAAAGTACAATTACCATTTATATAAAACTCTCTCTTATACCCATATGGGTTTCTTTGGATTTGTTTCTCTAGTCTACTCGGACTAGCACAATCAGGTTTTATCCATGGACCAATAGTGTGTCATTTCAGTAAGGATCTGTTCTTGACTAAGAAATCTGAAATTGTGTGTGTGTAATGTGCACACATGCATGCATGAAGAGACAGAGAGATTGTGTATGTTTATTCCAATCTGAATGATGATGATGATGACAGGGAGGAGATAAGAAAAGAAATAAAAGTGATGCTTTTTGACTGTGGCGGTCATGTGCTTATGTTAACTTCATGGTTGAGATGTAGGGAAGGAGTCTGGCCTGTTAATCTGGAGAGAGCCATTGAGTAGCCAATGAGGCCTCCAAGTGTCCTCTCCTGACACTTCTGGGGAATCTTGCGATATTTCCCTTATGGAGATGAGACACTATCTTCCCAGTTGTTGGGAGTTAGTCTCAAAGACAAAGAATTATAGATAAGAGAAGATGGCAGCGTCTGAGGAGCTGAAGGAGCCGGAGGAAAAGTCACACAGGCTTATCCTGATGGAACTAGACCTCTGAACCTGGTGAAGCCATGTGTAGACCCCTGCCAGCCCTGAGTTGCCTCTACCACCACTGGATGCTGTTGATGGACCCTGAGCCCTCGAAGCAAGGAGTCAGGGGGAGACCCCTGCCAGCGCCGGGATTCTGCACCCACTGGCCTGTGACTTCGTGAGTTGGAAGAAGACATTATATACTGGTTTCAGGCATATGGGCGAATATCAGACTTATGACTTTGAACTGGACTGGGTTGGGATGCTTTCTTAATGTTCTATTCCTCTTGTATATAAACCGTACACTTATATCCATATGCACGTCTATGAATTTGTTTCTTTAGTCTACCTGGACTAACACATTGATCATTCCTAATATGCTTCTCTTATCTTCAAATCATTTTTCCCTGATGAATCTATTGGGTAAATACTTCATATTCCTAAATCAAATTTATTGTTTGACTTTTCTATCTTGTTCACTCTCTGATTTCCTTGGAAATTCATCATGGGTCTGTGGGAGCTGTACAGAAACTTATTTTGACAAATACTTCTCCAGGGTTGCACACCATCTCTTCCATTCCTACCAACAACTAGAATTCCACAAATGAGTTAGCATCCAATTATATCTCCCGGGAAATTATGAATACCTTTCTCCAGCTAGAATTCTCCTATTAAATTCTGTCTAAGGACTATAGTTAATCATTATTCTCTGCCTGAAAAGAGTCTGAACATTAGAAACTGTTGTCCTCTTCTTCCTTCTTCAACAATTGTCTCTCCCTGAGTTCACTGTGCCATTTTTTTTTTTGCTGTACTTACTTCTAGTGTGCTCAAATGTAACCACCCTGGGATTTACCATATGTAGATTCCTGTGTAAAGCAGGGTTCTCATATATAAAAATGATATATACGTAAACCAGTATTATAATCATACATTGCACAGATGTATTCAATATATTTAATTTGTTTTATATATAATATATATATAATGATTTAACTTTGAAGACTTTGCCTGTGATCATATGGATATTTGAAGTTGCAATCACCAGTAAAAATACAAAATTTGAAAGATGAAAAGATAAGTGTTTACCTTAAATAGACCAGTCAATGTTCACACTGAGTGTGGATGCCCTTCTGCTGAGTTTCTTGACTTTTTGTATATATAGACAGCTCTGACTACAGTTTAGAGGAAGACAAATAGCATCCTGAGCTCAGATCACCAGAAAAAATGAAAATTATATTAGGTATGAGTAATTTGGGGATGAAAAATTATTAACAATAAAAATATCTTGAAATAGATTTGCTAAAAGAGACTTTCTGTGTATTGATTGAGAATCTTAATGGAAATTATGTTCCATATTATCATATAGTCTCTGTGTCAAATGGTGAAGTACCAGAGCTTGACCATTTAGCTTCCAATTCTCCCAAGGCCCAGGGTTCGAGGGATGGTGAGCTGGTCTTGGTCCCTAAAACAGTCAGGATCAGAAACCCTCACTTGCCAAGAATGTAGTGAATTTTCTTTCAAATTAATCATACATTTTGACCTATGAAGACCCAAGAGATATTTTTAAAATTTCATAAATATGAATGAATCAATTAATCAAGATCCTTATTTATTCAATGCATTCTATTGAAATTTATAGCAGGTAAAACTTGGGAATTGTGCTCTCAAGAAGCTCAAAACCTATTGATTCAGCAAGAATATTTCCAAATACAAGGTAGTAACTTGCTTAAGAAATGACAGCGACTGACTGCCTTCCGGAATAAGAGTTTATTATTTAAAAGAGAACTGAGACCCAATGAGGAAGTTACCTGGAAGTGAAGGCCGTGACTGAGTTGCAGAATGCTCACATTTCAAAAGCCAAGCAAAAATTAAAACCATGTTTATTAGAAAAGAAAAAGAAATGACAGCGAATTTCAAAAAGAATGTCTGACCTTTCTATGTCTTACACTGAAGAAAATTTAAGAATCCATCAGCATCATTTGACTTTCTCTGAAACTTTTCATATGTATTTCCAGATAGAATCCTGGGAATAAGGAGCATGTAGTTAAACTTTTTGAATAATTTGAGATATCGAATGTTTCAGTCTACGCTGTACATGTACTTTTGAGATGGAAAATAAAGAACATATATTGAATACAGCTGTGCAAAGAGATGATGGGAAAGCTCAATATCATCAGTCAAAATAAGGCCAAGGGCCAATTGTGAATTTGATCATCAAGTTCTTCTGGAAAAGTTCAGATCAAAGCTGAAGACAATGAAAACAAGCCATTGAGAGCCAACTCTTAACCTCAAAGTTTACGGGTCTTATGCTTTCTGACGGTTGGACTAGGAACTGCCTCAGCCAGTTTCCTCCTTCAGCTTGCAAGGCTCGTTTCCTGTCAGTTCTTGAGGAGAAGCCAGCTGGACCTACCTAAATACATCCCAAGTGCTGGAGCAGGCGAGTGGAGATCCCTGCCAGTGATGAGATGATTACACTTTCACTTATTCTGCTTAGCTTTCCTCCTGCAGTCAGTATCATTGTGTATGTTTTGTGAGAGGGAGAGGACTTTGTGGATTGGTGTCAGATATCTGGGTTAATGTTGGACTTGTGGGTTTGGGCAGTACTGGTTTGGGGTATTTTCTGGAAGAACACTTAACCTTAATATAAAACTCTCTCTTATCCATGTGAGTTTCTGTGGATTTGCTTCTCCAATGTACCCAGACTAGCAAATTGAGAACATCCCAAGAATTTATTTGACTTATTGAACGCTAATGACAGAAGACCTGTTAAACTATGGGATGGCTTCAAGAGTAAGATATATGAAGTAAGCAAAAGCTTAGTTCTGACTCATAGTGACTCTGTGTATAACAGAATGACACATTGCCTAGTTCTGTGACATCCTCCAATTATTATTATGTTTGAACCCATTGTTGCAGCCACTGTGATAATCCAGCTCTATTACAATATACCTCTCTTCTTTAACTGACCTTGTACATTAGCAGGCATATTTTTTTCTATGAACTGATCTTTCCTGTCAACATGTCCCAAGTATGTGAGAGTAAGTCTTCCCGTCTTTGTTTCTAAGGAGCATTATGGTTGTACTTCATCCAACATAGGTCTGCTTTCTTTCTTCAGGCACTCCATGGTACTTGAAATATTCTTTACGGTCATGACCATTCAAATGCATCAGTTCTTCTGAGGTGATTGACAATGACATGACTTGGGTCTGGTTCACCTTAGTCCTCAAGGTAAAATCTTTGCTCTTGGGCATTTTCAGAGTGGATTGACCCAGTGCATTATGTCCTCTGATTTCTTGACTGCTGTTTCTGTGAACACTGTCTGTCAATTCAAGTAAGGTAGAGCCATTGGTGATTTCAACATTTTCTTTTTTGTCATGATGTTTTCTATTGGTCCAGCTATGAGGAATTTTGTTTTCTTTACATTGAATTGCATCCCACACTGAAGGTGTTAGTCTTTGGTTTTCATGATCAAGGACTCAAAATCCTCCTTACTTTTAGCAAGCAAATTTGTGTTATCTACATATTTCAGGTTGTGAATAAGCCTTTCTATTACCCTGATGGCAGTTTCTTCTTCAGATAGCACAGCTTCTTGGATTATTAGTTCAATATACAAATTGTTTAATTACAGTGAAAGAATAAAATCTTGATACATGTTTTTCCTGATTTTTTAAACCATGCAATGCTCTATTGTTTTATTGAATGATTGACTCTTGGTCCCTAGGCAGGTTCCACATGAGTACCATTAAAAATTCTGGAATTTCTTTCTTCTCAATACTATGCATACTTTACTATATAAAATGCTCCATTTCCTTTACTGAGTCAATAAAACACAAGTAGACTTTTTCCCCTGGTATTCTGTTTTGAACAAACATCCATGTGATGTCAACAAAGAAATCTCTTGGGCCATTTCCTCTTCTGAATCCAGCCTGACTTTCTGGTAGCTCCTTGTTGATGTACTACTGCAACCGTTGTTGAATGATATTCGGCAAATTTAAACTACATGTAATATCAATGATGTCCCATGATTCCCTCAGTCTTCTGAGTCACTTTTCTTTGGAAGGGGTACAAATATGGATCTCTTCGGTGAGTGTTCACCCTGATCATCAGCATGTTGAAGCATTTCAGTCACCACGCCACCATTTCCTAGGAGCCTTGCTTTAGCTGATGCTTTCAGTAGAACTGGACTCCTTCAGTTCTAGCAGCACTTTATCATATGCTACTTCTTGAAATGATTGCTGATTAGATTTAAAAAAATCATTTTATTGGGGGCACATACAATGCTTATCATAATCAATACACCCACCTATTGTATGTAAAGTACATTTGTACATTTGTTGCCATCATCATTCTCAAAACATTTGCTTTCTACTTATGCCCTTGGGACTAGCCCCTCACTTTATCTTTTCTCTCTCTACTGCCCCCTCCCTCATGAACCCTTGATAATTTATAAATTATTATGATGTTGTCACACTGTACACAGTCTGATGTCTCCCTTCACCCACTTCCCTGTTGACCATACCTCAGGGAGATTATATGTAGAACCTTATAATCAGTTCTCCCTTTCTGCCCAACCTTCCTTCCACCCTCCTCATATCTCCACTTTCACCACTGATCCTAAAGGGATCATCTGTTGTGAATTCCCTATGTCTCCGGTGTACATCCTTTGGTCTAGCCAATTTTGCAGGTAGAATTGGGATCATGAAAGGGGGTGGGGAGGAAGAACTGGAGGAAAGTTGTATGTTTCATCATTGCTACATTGTACCCTGACTGGCTTGTCTTCTCCCCACAACCCTTCTGTAAGCAGATGTTCTGTTACATACAGATGGACTTTGGGCCCCCCATCTGTCCCTCCCCTTATTTGCAGTGATATAATTTTTAGTTATTTGATGCCCAATAACTGACCCCTTCAACACTTCATGGTCACACAGGCTGCTGTGCTTCTTCCATGTGGGCTTTGTTGCTTCTGAGCTAGATGGCCAGCCACTCATTTACCTTCAAGCGTTTAAGATCCCAGATGCTCTATCTTTGATAGGCAGGCACCATCAGCTTTCTTTACCATATTTGTTTAACCTTTGTCTTCAGCAATCATATTAGGAAGGTAGGAACACAATGATACGATTTTTTGTTCTTTGACGCTAGATAAATGATCCTTTCTACTCCATGTGGTCACACAGGCGGCTGTGCTTCTTCCATGTGGGCTTCGTTGCTTCTGAGCTAGATGGCCTCTTGTTTACCTTCAAGCCTTTAAGACCCCAGATGCTCTATGTTTTGGTAGCTGGGCACCATCAGCTTTCTTCACCACTTTTGCTTATGCACACATTTGTCTTCAGCAACCATGTTGGGAAGGTAAGCATCGTGGAATGCCAATTTATTTGTTTGTTTTTTTGGGGGGGTATCACTGCCCTCTGGTGGGAGTAGGTGACCCAGACTTGCTCCTGGAGATCTGCTGGTGGATTTGAGCCGCCAGCCCAGTGGGCCATAGTGCTGCGCACAACCACTACGCCACCAGGCCTCAGCCCATGGAATGCCAATTTAATAGAACAAAATGTTCTTGCATTGGAGAAGTACTTGAGTGGAGGCCCAATGTCCATCTGCTACCTTAATAATAACCCTATAAGTATATGCATGTAGATCTATTTCTCCATCATCATATAAAATATATTTACCTATTTACATGCCTGTAGTTAGACCTCTATGAATGCCCTTTGCTTCCTCTTTCTTTCCTCTATTTTCTCTTGTCCCACTATCATGCTCAGCCTTCATTTTCTGTCCTGCTCGTTGACATCATCATTTGTTCCATTTGCCTTAGCTACGCTCTACTTAAAAGCAAATTTCAGAGTCTCTTCCAACATCCATTTTGATCTTTTATGTCATTCCATGGTTCATCAGGTCTTCTGATATTTGTTTGAGTTCACTTCATCAAAACTATTCCTGACATGTTCTTGATGTTTAGGTAAGATATATTGAAATTTATATGTTGACTCTGGTGGACTTGTTTTAATTTTCTTCAGCCTCAACCTGAGGTTGGACATATTTAAATATTTATATATGGACAACTTACGGTCTGTTTCACAGCCAGCATTGGCCTCATCTGGTAGTGGCATTTTCTATCATCTCTTGCCACAAATGTATTCAGTTTGATTTCTGTGTCTTTCATTTAGCAAAGTCCACATGTGTAGCTTCCATTTATATTTTTGGAAAAAAAGCATTTGAAGTAAAGACAGCATTGGTTTTGCAATATATTTCAATACTACTTCTTCCTGTTACCAACTTTCACATCCTAATCACTCCTGTCAATGACTATTGATTGCATTTTTAACATATTTCAGTCCATAGAAGTTATAATTCTTTAATATTTTCAATACTAGCTGTAAAGTCAATGATACACTTGACTCATATTTATTTGTATTAACCATCTTAGTAAATATAATATTTTCTTTGCTTACTTTTATTACTTTCTACTATATTTTAATTTCCAGGAAAGTGGTCATATGTTTTGTTGTACATGCTTCCATGTCTCAGTAATGAATGTCAATGAATATTGACATAAATATTGCTTTAGGGAATAAATAATGTTGATGTGTAAGGCATGCTCATCAGCATGTATTGTTCTTGTTGAATGTTGACTTGGAGTCATAGTAAATCTGAAGCACAGAGTAGAATGGTCCCATAGGATTTCCTAGGCTGAAACATTTATGGGATCAGATTTTTTTTTCCTTCAGCGTACCATAGGGGTTCCAACCATAGACCTTTTGGTTGTAGTCAAGTGTTTAACCACATCACCACAGTGGCTTCTTCGAATGTATATACCTATGTAAATAATGCAGATTTATGCATAGTTTCTACTACACTTGCAAAACCTCTACATCTTTTAAAATATTTATATAATACAATTTGATATGTTGAAACAGCATGGAAGAAAACTGTCTGGAGGTAGTGTGTGGCTCATGTGGGGTGAATATGAATCCTAAAGGCAGAAGATTAGATTTGAAAAAGTGGAATATGTGGAAGGCTCTAGAAAAGTACCTTTGTTGATGACTTTTCATGGCATTATGTGTTGAAGTCTTTGGTTATGAGTTCTTTGCAAATTTATTCTTTCCTTTTCTTCCTTCCCTTCATATCTCTTCCTTTTAAATTTTTTTAATAAATAGTTTTATTGGGGCCTCTTACAACAATCCATACATCAATTTTATCAAGCACATTTGTACATTTGCTGCCATCATCATTTTCCAAAACATTTTCTTTCTACTTGAGCCCTTTGTATCAGCTCCTCTTTTTTCCTTTCCCTCCTCACCCTCCCACCTTTGTGAACCCTTGATAATTGATCAATTTTTAAAATTTTCATATTTTACTCCATCCTTTGTCTCCCTTCACCCACATTTTATTGTTCATACCCCTGGGGAGGGGGGTTTTGTGTCAATCCTTATTATCATTTCCCCCTTTCTCCCCTACTTTCCTGGTATCACTACTTCCATTATTGGTCCTGAGGGATTTATCTGTCCTGGATTCTGTGTGTCCAGAGCTATTATCTGTACATGCTCTGGTTTAGTCTTCTCTTCTTCACACCTTCCTATTTTTTGAACTAAGAATGCTGAAATGCTGTAACAGTCTCATCTTTGATGATAATTCTACTTGCCAGACAGTGTCTTTTTCTTCTCATGCAAGATGATTGTATAGTAAAAATAGTGTCCTGTTTGGCTTTCCAACTTGACCTATACTGAGAAAATATCATGGTTTCCTTGCTCACAGTAATGGGAGGCTTAGGGAATACTTTACTTCCAATGGCTATCTCAGGAATATCTTCCTCTTATAATGATGGTGCTCATATTAATGCTGATTGTAAAGACTGTAATGTGTACATGATCACACGAGCCACATTTCCCCAAATGACATCATCCTGAGGCTACCAGGCTCACAAAAATAGCAATAAATGTTCTGACTCAGTGCCCTGCACAAGTCTGAACATTTAATGATGGTCTTCAGGGTGTCATTGTCAAGTCTCATTTGCTCTTCACTGGTCACGAGAGGTTCCTTCTTCAACTTCCTGGTGGTGACCCTTTTGTCCCACTTGCCAACCCAGATGCTCCAAGAGCAGTTTCTGCTTGTCGTCACCTGTCTTGACATCACTCCCACTAGAATTTGCAATGCCAGCCCTTCCTTTGGTCCTAGAATTCACTTAGACTGGTTTACTCAAGGGGACACCCTGCCAACTCTCCTGTGTTAGAGGCCATCAAGAAATGTGGAGTGGAATTTCTGTCTCTCCTTTAAAAAATGAAACTAGAAGTTCGTTTCTCCAATTTAACTTATTGGTCCCTTTCCCCGGAGCCCTGACATAGATTTTCTTTCAGGCCAGTCTAGGATAGATCTTCACGTCTCTAAATGTGAGCCTGGACCTGAAGTATCAGCATCACCAGAGAGTCGCTAGAGGGTAAAAAGCAGACTCTCATGCCCTGTAACAGTCTTATGGAATCAGAATCTACAAAGATTTGAGGAGATTTTTAGTACATTGAAATCTGAGAAGCAGTGGTAAATGGCTTGATCCATTTTCTACACACCATCTGCCGCCTAAGACTGTCACTAAAGTAGATTGTTTATACTCACTGTTTCCTGTATTACTGGTTAAGGGAGGCCTGAACTTCTCAGTGGCTAAGATTCTTTGTTCTGGTCAGTCATCAGTCCTGAGGCATGCCGTGGAACAGACTTTTCAGATGTACACATCTTGCCTGCATCCACAAGAGCCATTTTAAGAGTCCTTGAAGCCACTGTCAAATGTTTGGTGGACCCTCAGTAGCATGGATACAGAAGCTGTGAGCCTCTCTAACTATGGATCAAAAATATTGTGGAGGAAAAAGGAAGACAATTAAAGGGTCAAGAACAATACCTTAAAGGGTACAAGCATGCACAAAGCACTCTTAACAATTCATTAGTATTCCAGAGATAATAGAGAGTCTAGGACAGGATCTGTTTAGGGCATATGTAAATACTATGTGATTTTATAAAAGGAACTGGAAGAGTTTCTGATTTTTGTGTTCACAGGAGTCCTGAAACCAATCTTTTGTAAACACTGAAGGATGACTGCATAACAAATAAAAGAAATAATTATAGCAAATCTAATGTCACAGCTCAGGTTTTCATGATGATTCTCTATTTTCAAAGCATCTTATTTTGCTGCGTTCAGCGTATTCCCCACATGACTCAGTGAAGTGCGCCAACCTGGCATGATCATACCTACTTTGCAGGTGAGCCACTGAGGCACAAAGTGCCTGGCTCCTGGATGACATAACTGGCACAGTCTTTGGCTCTGTGTGTGTGTGTTTTCCTTCTTTCACTACTCAAAGCAGTCAAGTAAAAAGTGATCACAGAACCAGTGTGAAAGCAATGACAAACTGTAGTTGCTGTTTTATAGACTTTTTAGGCATAAGGGCTCTAGTGTATGTTTAACGACCCGAGGAACATGCCATGAAGCATTTTAATACTAAACTGTTTTGTTAAGCAGAAGAAATTAGCTGAGAAAAATATTTAAAGTGAGATATGCTGCTAGAAAAACAGCTTAAAGCAATATTGCCAACATTTTGACAGGCTTCCTTTGGCTAAAGCAATCACTCTCTCCTTATTATCTTTGAAAATGTTAAAAGAATATCCACTTTTTACTTGCATTTCTTCAATTAAGAACTCCGATGAATTTCAGCTCTCATAGTGAGTGAGCACGAAGTGATAAAAACTGCTGATCAGAGAGCAAGATGGCCAAGGGGTGCAGGGACCCCGGTGGTGGTACAGCAAGAGTAATCTAGCTGAAAACCATTGTGGAGAAGCAAATGGAGGGTGAGTGGGATAGTAGGACAGAAGGAAGGTAAAAGGAAACAGAGGAAAGAACCGGGAGGCAATGGGCATTTATAGAGCTCTAAATACTGGCATGTACATATGTAAATATACTTAAATATTTATATATGATGCTGGGGAATTAGATCTATGACAAGATCCAGTATCAGCCATCAGAAAACACCAAACAAACAACCATTTTGATGCAAACAAGGAGGGTCGGAGTAGAGACCCAAAGCCCATCTGTAGTTGGACATCTCCTCACAGAAGGGTCGCAAGGAAGAGAGAAGTCAGCCAAGGTGCAGTATGGCACTGATGAAACACACAATAGTCCTCTGGTTCCCTGAAGCTTTCTCACCCCCACTGGCATGACACCAGTTCTATCTTACAAATCCAGCTAGACGGAAGCATGTACACTGCTACAGACAAGAGCTCTCAGCACACAGAATCCAGGACAGATAAACCCCTCAGAAGAAGAAATGGTGTTGTCATACCAAGAGGGAAGGGAAAAGGGAGTGGGGGCGGAGGGAGAGAAAGGGGAACCGATCACAATGATCCATGTATAATACCCCCTGTCCCCCAAAGGGGAAGAACAACAGAAACATGGGCAAAGGGAGACAGCAGGTAGTGTAGGATATGAAAATAATAATAATTTATAATTTATCAAGAGTCCATGGGAGTGAAAAGGTGGGGGAAAGAAGGGGGAAGAGCTAAGGATTCAAACAGAAAGACAATGTTTAAAAATGGCAACATGTACAAATGGGCTTGATAAAATTGATGTATGGATTGTTATAAGAGCTGTAAGAGGCCCCCAATAAAATAATTTAATTTTAAAAAGAAAAAAATAAAGTCTTCTTTAAAACGTATACCCTGAACACACATAGGAAGAATCTTTTTAATTTTTACTGTGGTTTGTACATTCACCTGGAGAAATTGATTTTACACCTTTGGAAATGATTAACTAATATTTCCCCTCAGTTTTCTCAAGAATGCTGGATGCTTTTTATGTTAACTGTAATAAACTTCTTACTATCTCTTGGGCTTACTCAACCTTGCAACAGCATCCAGTGATTCTCTTGGACATAGATTAGGAACCAAAACACAAGTTAGGCATGGCTCTGCCAGGAGATGTTTCTTGCTGTATTTTTTCTGCTTTGGATATGCCGATGTGTCTACCTGTTGTTAACCTTGTCACAAACCAGATCTGATTGTCTGCTACCACCCATACACCTGTCCTCTCTCAGACCTTTCCAGTCCCCGGGGCTCTTACCAGGTGCTTTCCCTTTGCTCTGTCAGTAAAAAGCCCATTTTGGTCCGCAAGTCTCCCAGAATGAATGATAGTTTCTTTTTTTTTTTTCACTCAAGACTTTGAGGTTGTTGTTGTTGTTACCTTCTTCCATTCCCCTTTCTCTCTTTTTGTTCCTTTTCCTTTATTTTCTTCTAACAACTCTCTATTTCTTTTTGTGTGTGTCTTTTTCACTAGCTTTTCTAAGTAGATGAATAACCAATCTGTTCTTAGAAGCAAGAATGGGGAGTCTTCATCTCCCGTACTTTGGACCAGTGAGACCAGTTTCAGAGAAGATCCATCATGTTTGGAGTAAAGTTGCAGGCCAGTGAATAAAGAAAGGCCTTTAATGAGATGGACTGGCAGAATGGTTGCAATAAGAGGCTCAAACACACCTCAAGCTCTAGAAATGATTTGTGATCTTAGACAGTGTTTTCTCAAGGAGCACATCTTTCACATGCCGTGTCAGAAGGACCTGATGTGTAGACACCACTAAGTGAACTGGGCTTTACTGTAAACTCACCTGTAATCCTTGGATCTAACTCATAGGATGCATTTTTTGTATTAGGGGAGCATAAACAAGCTGCAGTGGTAACTTCATCATCGCGCTTTCTGACTTACAGAGACTGTGGGATAATATATTTACATGGTTTTAAGATGCTCAATTGGTAGGGGTTGTTATGTAGCAATGTAAAACAGAGGCATCATTAAATGGAGGTGACCCCAACTATGCTGATTCAAAAAGCTTCAAAAATTCATGGAAAAAACAAATGAAGAGATGACGGAATTCTCCACAAGCTTTTGACATCCTCTTGTATAGTTCCCACGATGGGAACATGGGTCCCATCTTAACATGGGTCTAAACTTCTCCGATGTCAAGGCAGCAAAGGAAACATATTGGCAATCAATTTTATTTATCAGATGAGAACTCAAAATGGCCCCATAGACTTGCTCTAATAGGCATCAACAATAACTTCCTGGATGGCCTCTTTGCCTTCTTCTCTATGTCCAGTCTTCACATGTATTCCCCACAGAATGACCTTTCGACGATCAAATAGAACCATCTGATTATCCTGCCTGTTATGGTTGAGCGATTCCCCATCATTTATGGGATGATTTCAAGCTCAGTAGACACTTGGTGGTGTGGGCTCATTTACCTATTAGCATAGCTTTAATACTGTTGCGATTAAGAGAAAAAAATGAAAATGAATATAGAGGCATTTCATTGAAGAAATTAGGAAAGGAACATAAAACAAACAGGAAATTAGATTACTATAAATACAAAGTTCCCACACTGAGCCATCCCAGGAAGGCTTCGCAGGGCTGTAAATATTTTCAGGAGCAAACGGCCTCATCTTCCTCCCAGAAGGCTGATGGGTTTCAATTATGACAATATCCTAGTCCGCACCACCATGCTTCACAATGTTTACTCATCACAGCAGTTATGGAAAGCACCAAAAATTATCTATTGATTTGATACCATGTACATAAATATTTTCCTATACACAAACCCATCAGTACCAAAGTTTAATGTCAAGTAACAACCTTTATTTTTGATTAGTGCCAAGAAATACTAAATTGTGTTAATAGTTTTAATTTATAGATACACATTTTGATAGAAAAACAGGCAAATCACATAAGAAGTGTAATTGATAAAACTATTATGGAAATACGCTTTCTATGGCTCCTGAACTAAGCTGAAAAAACTGGGGTCTAGGCAGAAGCATCTTGAAACTATGGCATCAAAGCTCATATAAGAAAAGAATTAGACATTAAAAAGCTGCTTCCAAGTTTTTAAAGGAGACAAAACAAACAGAAAGCACACATTATAAAATGATTTTCGGAGTAAAAAGACATTTAATGTTGATTTTTCATTTAGAAATTCTCGGATGAAAGCTGAAAGTAAAAATGTGAGCCTATAAAGAATAATTTGGTTCTTCAATATGAGTACATTTCTTATAACATATTGCATAAGAATTTCTTATACTCTTTTTTTTGGGGGGACATCACTGCCCTCTGGTGGTCGTGAGAGCTACCAGCCTTGTTCCTGAAGAGCAGCTCCTGGATTTGAATTGCCAAGCCCGTGGGCCTCAGTCCCGCACCCAACCACTTATGTCACCGGGGCTCAGTCCCCTTATACTATTAAGAGTATGTTTCTTCTCATAAGAAACAAGCTCATAGAGTTGAAACTATTCAGCATACTTTGTATACCTTTCTCAATTATTATGTAATTGTTCTTCTTTGTTTAGGAAAAAGCTCCAATCATCCTCATGTTGATTTTGGATTAATTGGGTTAAGCCCGTCTCAGAACCACACAGAATCCGCATAACCCAGCTGTTCTTAACATGTGGATCGCAACCCCTTTGGGGGTTGAATGACCCTTTCACAAGGGTTGTCTAAGACCATCAAAAAAATACATAGTTATCTAACAATATATAATTGCATATTGTTTTATGATTGATCACTATGCTTTAATTATGTTCAATTGGTAACAATGAAAATTCATCCTGCATATCAGATATTTACATTATGATTCATAGCAGTATCAAAATTAGTTATGAAGTAGCAACTAAAATAATTTTATGGGTGGAGGGGTCACCAAAAATGAGGAACCGTATTAAAGGGTGGTGGCCTTAGGAAGGTTGAGAACCCTGGTCTCATCAGAGTGCGGCAGGAGGAGAGCTATCGCTGAGCACATAGCCTTCGGCACCTGTAGGTTTGCTCCAGCTGAGTTATCTGGGGTTGGTGATTTAAAATCTGCAAACTTCATGTTTCTTCATCTGAAACATTAGCAAATGTGGTTGTTGAGAGAATCAAATGATCTAAGCCATGGAGAGCAGTTAGCAAAGTGCTTGACACCTAGTAACTGCTCGGGAAATGCTCGCCATTACCATTCAAAGCACACTGGGCACAATTCATCAAGAAACATAACGTGATCCACCTGTCTGATTAGTTTTGAATAGAGGCACCATGAACCTGGCCAAGAGCTTTTGAGACCCAATTTGATATCGAAGGAAGTCTCCCCTTGGCTGAGTCAAGCTATGTCTCTACAATTAGTTTCCTCCCTCTTAAAGATCCCATCCGTCTTGCCTCTAGCATGTGTGAGTGCGGTGGAAACAGTCCAACATAGTGTCTGTGGAATTTTCCATTGCGAATCTGCCATCACCAGTGCTTTTGCTAGTAGTATGCCTCCTGCTGTTTTACTGGAACCCCTTCCTGATCTATGATGGGAACTCAGACTGTGCAAACTGTCAGAAAACATTTGCTCAGCATCTCCCTAGTTGTGTGGTCTAGCGAAGTGGGAGTGAAGATTAGTAAGAGGTATAAATTCAAGGTTATGCAAGGAGAAGTTTTTGTCTACCAGCAGTGCCTACAAACTTGGACTTGGGAAGATCAATTTCAAGGGCATTGTAGCACCTGTGGCACAGGTGGGAAGTACCTAAGACCGAGTGTAGAATGCTGTCAATGGACAAAGATATGTTGGTGAAAAATTTTACCTAAAGCTTATGATACTGGAAAATAGCAAAGGCCAAAGAAAGTCTTCTATGTTTCTTCTTGTGGTTGTAAGGAGCCATTAAGTTGGTTCTGACCCAGAGTGGCCTGATGCACAGCAGAATAGAACACTGGTTCTGCACCATCCTCACAATCGTTCCTCTGCCTGAGCCCATTGCTGCAGCTACCGTGTCCTCCCTCTCTCTCAGGGCCTTCCTCTTTTTGCTGCCCCTCTGCTTTGCCAAATGCTATGTCCTTTTCCAGGGAATGGTTTCTTCTGACAACATTTCCAGAGCGTGTAAGATGAAATCTCCTCACCCTTGCCTCCCAGGAACACTCTGGCTATATTTCTTCCAAGACATTTGTTTGTCCTTTTAGCAGTCAATGGTAATTTCAGTGTTCTTCTTCAGCAACATAGTTCAATACATCCATTCTTCTTCTGCCTTCTTTATTTAATGTCCAGCTTTCACATATGCACAAGGCAATTGAAAATACCATGCCTTGGGCCCGTCGCACTGCAGTCATCAAAGTAGCATCCTTGCTTGTCAATAATCTAAAGAAGTACAGCAGATTTACCCAGTGGAACTGATCCATTTCCTGAATGTTCAGGAAAATGGTTTACTGTTCATAACTATCCTTCCCATATAACTCAGACAACATTAAAAGGTGCCTTCATGTTTACATATGACAAGGCCAGAGATTAAACACAAAATTGCTGTTGGCTTTGTTTTGACACATTAGCAACCAGATAGAATGGGCCAGAATTGTCCCATAGTTTTAACCTTGTCACTTTATTGCTTTGGTCACTTCTTTCTACTGTGGAGAGACTGGTGGGGGTCCAGCCGCTGACTTTTAGGTTAATAAAATATATGCTTGCTAAGTCATAGCACCACCAGGGTTCCTAAAACCAGACCATACCCCCAAATGTCAAGTTCTCTGCCATCAAGTTGATTATGACTGTCAGTTATGCTGTAGGTTAGGGTAGACTGTCTTCTGTGGGGTTCTGAGACTTTAACTCAACTCTTTTTTTTTTGAGACTTTAACTCTTTAAGCAAATAGAAAGTCTTATCTTTCTCTTGTGAAGTGGCTGGTAGTTTTGAACTGGTTACCTTGAGGTTATCAGTCCAAACCCACTGGGCTACCAGGCAGGTGCTCTAAATCTCCATGCTGTGCCTCATAAATGGGTAATTGAATTGCTTGTTTGTCTTCATTAACTAATCAGAAGCAAAGTTCTTTTAAACCCACTTTTGGTGTAGCTTTTTTTGAGGGAGTTACAAAAGCCCTTTTATAAAGTCATTTTAAACAAAACAAAACAGTTTACAAAAGAAAAGAAAAAAGATATAGGAAAAGAATAACTTGCTTCATATGTCCCAAAAGGAAAGGAGGGGGAAGAAGGACAATGCCAACATGCTGAACAATAAAGGGTTCTTTTTCTAATTTTTTAAATATAATATACAAGCAAAGGATACACATACTTAAAAACAGAGCTCAGAAGCAGACACGCAATCTTGTTAACCCTTGGAGAAAAGCAATGCAGGAGTTTTTGTTTTTACTCTCTTCTATGCTGATACTGAGACCGGGAGATGTGGAAATTAAGCAGCACAAAGGACCTTCACACAGTTCCACCAAGGCATGTTACATTTCTAGTTCATGGACAAGGCCAACAAAATTGTGTTCATGACAATCTCATTGAAATCCAAAGCAAAACCCAAAGGCCTTTTACATGAAATGGCTACATTCAAGCTTCTACCTTCCGGTAGTGCCATAACTGCAGATTCCAGCACTGTTAAAAGTATTGCAAGAACGCCCATCCTGCTGGCCATTGACCATGTGTAGCAATGATTCACTAGGGGTATAAATAGGGACGCCTGTGTCTCAGCTTCTGGACTCATTGACAGCTGTTAGCAGGTGAAATCCGGCCTCCCTGCAGCCTCTGCCAGCTCTGCCCTCAATGTCAGAGCCCCTTCTGGAGAATGGGCTTGCCTTTGGGCCGGACATTATGGTTTACCATCCAATCATGGTGTCTTCACCCTGGAGCTTGGTTTGGGCTGTGTGTATAAAACAAAACTGTTCTTTGTTTCTTTTAGACGCTTGCCTCTCAGAGTAATATCTTTCATATTAAAACAGACACGTTTTCCTATTGGGTAGTCCCTTTCTCCCCTTTCTTTCTGAAGAAAGCTTCTTCCTTTCAAAATCTAAATTTGCTTTGTGTTACACAGAGATGTGGGCTATAGAAGTCCACCGGGGCCTAGGCTGAGCAGTGCGCTGGTTCTTGCAGGCTGGGCCTGCACTGCTGTGTGAGGCCCTTTCTGCTGGGGGAGCTCAGGTTTCCTCCTTCACTGAATGCCCTCAACTTCCCACCCAGGGACAGCAAAGCTGGTGACAGCCACAGTGAGCATCAGGATTTATCAGCAATATTTCTGGAATCTCTCTTATGTGCCAGACACAAATATTACTTCCCTTATATTAGCTTCTCATTGCCATCTGCTAGACTAAGTACTGTTGTTAGCTCATTTTCAGATGAAAGAATGGAGGCGAAAGAAATAACCAAGAAGCCACTGCTAGCAATGGTGGGTCTGACTCTTGAGCCCAGGTCATCTGATCCGGAGAGTACATTTTTTTTTACACGGAACAGTCTTGACCACTATTCCACGGTGATAAGGATGATGAATTCAACCACACATGAACTTTATTGATCAAGTGGCGGCAGCTCAATTACATGCCCTCTTTCCACAAGGCCTCCACATATGTATTAAGGCATTAAACCAGGCCGATGCTCCTGACTGCAGCTGCAATTCCTCTGAGTGTATGGTCCACATTCAGGGCATGGGGCATTCAGGGGTGGAAGTGGGTCTTGCAGAAAAGCACAATCCTATTCTCTAAAGCTCTCCCTGCTGCTGGGAGAACTTCAGGTCTCACTCATATTAATTCTTCCCACAAAGAATCTTCCAGATACCTTGACCCAGTATTGTGACATCCAAGAGACATAAAACTTAAGTTTTTGCAAATCTTTGCTGATGAACACGGGGTCCTGGAGTCTGTTATACAAAGACCTCGTGGCTCTTCTTGTTTTCCCTTTTTTATTGACTATTAACTAAGTCACTGTTTTGAAATTAAAGTTTATTTAATTTATATGATCCTTCGTTGATATATATGTGTAATATGAGAATAATAATTGCTGGGCTGAGCCCCGGTGGCATAGTGGTTGAGTGTGGGACTGCGGCCCACTGTCTTGGCGGTTCAAATCCAGCGGCAGCTCTCCAGGAGCAAGGCTGGGCCTCCCACACCCACCAGAGGGCAGTGATGCTCCCCCCAAAAATAATTGTTGTGAGCCTTAAATGAGATAATCCGTAGTTTTTGATGCATAGGAAGCAGCTAATGGATGTTTATGCATTCACTTTCAGCAATTTCATCCGATGTAGAATGTAGTCTTTGGGTGCAGTGGAAAACATGAATGCAGAAGATTTCCCTGAAGAGTTGTCATGCATATAATCAAAGATGGAGTCCTTGTTCCCATCTGTTTTTATACACTTTAAAGCTAAGGAAAATTTAGGAGCATCAATAAGCAGAAAATTAACTAGTCTTCTGAAGCATGATCTAGATTTATAGAGAAGAATGGTTGCATACTTCTATCCTAGAGACTCCAGGGGACTATAGTTATGCATATTAAATTATTTACACTTGGCCTACCCCCATAATTAACATTTTTTGTTTTACTTTTGAAGGAAAAGGAGGTTGCAACTAGGGCAGCACTTTTGCCGAGTCAGGGATCTGAAAAAATGAAAGGGTGGGGGATGATTACAGAAGAAAGACAGATCTACCTTTAGGTCTGGCTAAACCAGAGGATGCACATTGGTATAGATAGGAACTGGAAACCTGGAAAATCCAGGACAAGTGATTCCCTTAGAACCAGTGGTGAGAATGGCAATACTGGGAGGGTGGAGGAAAGGTGGAGTAGAAAGGGAGAACCAATAACAAGGATCTGTAAATAACCTCCTCCCTGGGGTATGGACAGTGGGAAAGTAGGTGAAGGGAGACATAAGACAGGGTATGATATGACAAAATAATAATTTATAAATTATCAAGGGTTGAGAGAGAGGGAAGCAGGGTGGGAGGGGATATATGAGGAGCTAATACCAAGGACTTAAGGAGAAAGAAAATGTTTTGAGAATGATGACAGCAAATGTACAAATATGCTTTGCATACAATGGATGTATGTATGGATTGTGATAAGAGCTCTATGAGTCCCCAATAAAATGATTAAAAGAAAAAAGACAGATAGAACTTCCACATAAATACATTAAAAACTCCAGTTAACTATGTCCCGCTTACTGACAACTCTAACTTTTTTTCTGATGTTATGTCAATTTGTCCTCACTCTGAAATGGTTGCAACAATCATGAAACAACAACAATGACACCATCATCACTAACTACAGCAACAACACAAAGCAAACCCACTGCCATGGAGTTCAACCCATAAGGACCCTCTAGGATAGAGTGGAGTGACCACCTAGGGTTTCTGTAGCTGTAAATATTTCATTACTGTCATCATGCTCCTCCTCAAACTCAGGCTTCACTTCCCACTCAGAGTGGCTGTTGGTCAAAATCGCCAATCTTTTAGTTTGCAATCTCGCGCTTTAACTCTGCACCTTCAGGTTCCCTGAACAACCCCCTATGCTCAATGGGTTCTCCATCACTGTCACATTCACTCGCTCCACATGCAGTTTTCAAATGATTGAAATGGTTAGGCATGCTAGCCCACAAAAGAACCTACCCTAGTGACGGTGGGTCATGCGTATTGAGCTGCTTAGTGCAAGGTCAGGAGTTCAAAACCACCATGGGAGAAGGATGAGGCTTTCAACTCCTGTGAAGATGTATAGTCTGAGATACTCACAGGGGAATTCTCCTTTATGCAATGGAGTCTCTATGTGTTGGGATTGACTTGATGCACTGAGTTTATTTGTAGGCTTTTGGATCATTGTATTGGGGCTCATACAACCCTTCCCATGATCAATGCATTCATCCATTGTATGCACATCACATTTGCACATTTGTTGCCATCATCATTCTCGAAATATCCTCCTTCTCCTTAGGCCCCTGGTATCAGCTCCCCATATTTCTCCTTACCCCCCCCACTCCCCAATGAATCCTGAATAATTTACAAATTGTCATCATTTTGTCACATTGTACACTGAACAACGTGTCCCTTCACTCACTTCCCTGTTGTCTGTACCCACAGGGAAGAGGTTATATGCAGATTCCTGCAATTGTTTCCCCCTTTTTACTCCACCCTCCCAGTATCACCACTCACCCCACTGGTCCTGAAGGGATCTTGTGTCCTGAATTCCCCATGCTCCTGACTCCAGTGTACATCCCTTGGTCTAGCTGGATTTGTCAGGTAGAATTGGAATCATATTAGTGGGAGGGAGGAAGCATTTAAGAAGTAGAGGAAAGTTGCATATTTCATTGTGCTATACTGTAATATAATGTAGGAGACTGGCTTGTCTCCTCTCCAGACTCCTCTGTAAGGGGATGTCAATTCAACTACTGATGGGATTTGGGCCCTAATCTGTACTCCCCCTCATTTATAATGATATAATTTTTAGTCCTTTGGTGCCTGATACCTGATCCCTTTGTCAATTTGTGGTCTCACAGGATGGTGTGCTTTTTCCATGTGGACTTTGTTGCTTCTGAGCTACATGGTCGCTTGTTTACTTTCAAGCCTTTAGGACACTATATCTTTTGATAGCCAGGTACCATCAGCTTTCTTCACCACATTTGCTTATGCACACATTTGTCTTCAGTGATTGTGTTGGGATGGTAAACATCATGGAACGCTAATTTAATAGAACAAAGTGTTCTTGCACTCAGGACATACTTGAGTGGAGGTCCAATGTCTGCCTGCTGTCTTAATACTAACCCTAAAAGTATATGCACATATATCTATTTCCCATCATCATATATAAATAGATGAACCTATGTACATGCCTATATTTAGACCTTTATAAATACCCTTTACACCCCCCTTCCCAGTTTTTCCTCTTTTTCCTTTTACTTTCCTCTTGTCCCACTATCATCCTCAGCCTCCATTTGGATTTTAGTGTTTTCTCTCTGTTACATTACTCTTGATCAATCCCTACGAGGCCTCTCACACCCACCTTGCCACTGATTTTGAATCACTTGTTGTTCCCTTATTCCTGGGTTGATCAACACCACCTTTTTCCTTTTCCTCCCCATCTCCTATGTCCCTCCGGAACCATGAGTCCCTTTGTTTTCTCTTCCAGACTGGTCATCCAACCTATCTTATCTAGATAGACCTGCAGAGATAACAATATGTACAAAAAACCAAGGCATCCTAAGATGAAGAGACCAAAGAAAATAGAACAATGATATCAACAACAAAAAAACCCAATGTCCAAAAAATGTATATAATAAGTAAAAAAAAAAATAACAAAATAAACACCTGTGAATAGTTCCAGGTCTTTTTGTTGACCTTCAGGAATGTCCCCGAGTTGAGTCCTAGGGGGTGCCACATCCTGACCCCAAAGTATATATCCTTGGCACTCCCTAAGAAGCTACACACTCTGTTGCACACCCTTAGTACTTTGCTATGGGTGGTCAGCTCAGACAGGGTATAATCCCAACCCTGCTTCTCCATTGTTGTCCCCGTAGGGCCTTGGATCAGCAAGGGATGCTGCTTGCTTGTTTTTATCTGGTCATCCTCTTCTAGAGAATGGTTGGTGGGTTCCAACTCCTGACCTTTTACTTAGCATCCCAATGCTGAACTCACTGGATCCCTAAAATCCCTTTCTTGCATGAACTAAAAAGCACCCAACCCCCAACAAAACAAAATGAAATCCCAAACTAAAAAATGCCACCCAAACCTCCAAACCAGAAAACCCATTGCTATTGAGATGGTTCTTACTCCTAACAAGGTATGTAGGGTTTTCCAGTCTTTATCTCCTGAGGGGAGCAGAGAGCCTTATCTTTCTGTGACAGGTGGGGGAAGCAGCCCTACACTTAGCCCAGAGTGCCACCAGGGTTCCTTCTTGCATTCAAGTAAGACTAACTAGGAATTGTATGCACTGGTTCTGAGTTACAAGTTCAACTTCAAAGGCTGTTTCTAACCTGGAACTACCTGTAGTCGCTACTGGAATTTCAATGTAAAGAAAACCTCCCAGGCAAGTGAACAAAATCAATGTAAGGATTTAAAATGCAGATGGCTTAGCAGCAGTGTCCAAATGACTGAGGAGGAGCGGCGGCTGGAGCCAGACATTAGAACGGACTCCAAAGTGTGTGGGAAGGCATTGTCGTGCACTTGCAATCTCTTGGCCCACTGGCCCCGGGCCATTCCTAAGGACATGCCCCTAAGTGGCAGGCCCGAGGAAAGGTCTAGGGTCTAACCATAGCCATGTAAATGTATAGATACTTCAACTTGGTCGGCTCCTCTCTAATTACCTGCTTACCATGACCCATGTGGCAGTCACTTCTCCACTTTTTAATCTTCTCGGGTTTTTTTTTTTATTAACCTGGTAAGCACGTTGACTTCATTTTGAGCCTGCCTCTGTGACTTCTCATCAGGCCATCATGTGCCAATGTCTGCACTGGTGGAAAATCCAGGGTCCAGCAAGTCAATCCTGCTTCATCGTGATGCCATGTATGTCGGAATAGAATTGTGCTCCACAGGGCTTTTGTGGCTTTTGTACCTCTGGGAAGACTGGGACCTCCCTCTTTGGGGCTAGCAGCCAAGGGCTGTTACCATTTCACCACCAGGAATTCCTGGGGGACTTGATGACTTAGTATAAAGAATTGCCTGACCCCTATAGGATTTATTTGGGCTCCCCACAAAGGAATAGGATGAACAGAAACTATGAATCAGTTTCAGTCAAAAGGTGTGTGGAGGGACACTCTGCTAGACTGTAGTGTGAGGAAAGGAATCAATGGTTACTTTTCTTTTCTTTATTCATCTGCTCCAAAGGGATCACTACCTCCCCATCCATGCTCCACCCCCACTTATCACCTAGGTGCAATTTTTTCCCACATCTATATGGTTGGTCATCTGCATATTTGAATTGCATTAATGATAAAATTCAAATGAACAAATCCAATAAAGGAAAGGCTTTCTACACTAGGCTAAAGAGTGCTTTGTAGAATGAATATAAATGATTCTGCTATATTTTTTTGTTAATACATAATACACTCAGCCTGAAATAATTTTTAGCTACCCAGGGAACACAGAGATTGATTAAAGAAAAATATATGCTTTTATGAACCCAAAAGCAACACTAGTTAAATTTGCTAAAAGCAGACATTCTTATGAAAGAGGAACAAAGAAAACAGAAATCAAATGAGAAAATAGCCTCAGATATTAACATATGAAGAAAGGAGAAAAAATAAAAAGAAGATTGTCTACTTCTAACTTTCCATGAAAGGTTCAGAGTGGAAAAAACCCAAGCTCATGGATGTGACTTGATTGCCTTTTCATACCTAAAACAAAGAAAACCCTTGAGAGGAGAGAAGATACCGAGAAATGAAACGCTTCCATGCAGCGTTTTCTATTTTTAGGAGCAAATTTCTCAGCCTCAAGAAGAAGTATCTAAACATGGATCAATAGTTGTGCTATTTACCTTTCCTTGTGGAAAAGATTACAGCAATCTACAACATCCGATTAGTGGTCCACATGGGGATCTCTGTGGTTGTCAATACTGAGACAGTTCCACGTAATCCTATGAGAGTGGCGTATCAGAAGCAGAAAAGCCTCAACTTCCAACACCCTGGAAAACACCTTTAGCCACATCACTCTGAAAGTATGATAGGAAGAAGAGCACACAAGATGCATCTCCTGATTTCACTCAAATATGTTGAATGTGGAAATTAGGCTAAAAGATTGCTTTCATTGTTCGGTGAACTCCAGGCGGTTCCTACTCTTACGCTAGCCTGTATTCAACAGAAGGAAACCCTGCTCTCTCCGCACAGCTGTGGCTATAGTTAAGCCTGTCACTGCAGTTACTGGTCTTCCTCTTTGTCCTTGACCCTTTTCTTGGCCAGCCATGACGTCCTTCTTCATGGGACTGGTCTTTTCTAGTAACGGGGCCACCGCATGTGACAGGAGCCTTTCTCTCTGCCTCCTGCGTAATGAATGTTCTGGCTGTTCTTCTTCTTCTCATACAGAGTCGCTCGTCCTTCTGTCAGCGTATTCAATGTTCTTCACTAACAGCATCATTCAAGGACGTCAGTTTGTCCTCTTCAGCCTTCCTTTCTTATAGTCCAACTTTTGCCTCCCCAGGAGGTGATTGGAAAGACCACAACTTGGGTCAGGAAAGCCTTACTTCTGAAAATCACCTCTTTGCTTTTTTAATACTTTAAAGAGGCCTGTTGCACTTGATAAACACAAACAGATGGGAATAGATACAAAGGAAAATGGACTATGACAACCCTAGAAGATTGTTTAATATAATGTCAAAAGCTACCAATAGAAAAGACTCCAATTTACTCCTGTCTCCAGATGCGAGAAAAGCTTTGACAGCTAATTGGAAGCTTTTATTTTTGACTTTGAAAAACATGGGCTTGCTGCAAGAATTCATTTCATGGGAGGAAACATTATCTGATCATCTAAAGGCCCAAATTGAGGCTAATGTGTATAATTGGAGACCTTTTCTTTCTTTCTTTACTGAACAAGGATCAGCCACAAGGCTGTCCACACTCCCACACCTCCCTGTTATCATCAATAGAATTTCTAGCACTCAAATGAAGGAATAGAAATGGAGCACTCAAAGCCCACAATTTCATTGGGAATAGATAATATGGCCCAATTCTGGTTTACATGAAGACTTGTGAAGTTCACTTCTAGGAAGTCAAATTGGAGGTTAATTCTTCTCCTGGTAGAGGAGTCTTGTTGGGATAGCACAGGTAGCATTTCCCTTTTGGGGGATCAAGATCTTTATTACTGAATAAAGATATATGCAACCAGTAATGCTCTCTCGGTCCCCAGACACAGTAACATACTCATATACCTCCTCTCGTCTTTTTCTTACTATTTTGCCCAGTCCCCTTCCCCACCCTACACACACACACACACACACACACACACACACACCTCAGGGGAAATCACAACTGAACAGAAGAGCAAAGCCGAGAATACCCAGGCTTGGTTGCTTTGTCTCCTCTACTTTTTATTTCCCAGCAGAAATACAAAGAACACAGGTTTACCTAAGACGTCAATGGATGGATAAGAAAAATAGGTTCTTATATATAAACATAAAACACATACCTTGAATTAACCATAAGAAAAGGTGTACTAGGGAACTGATTTAAATATAGGTCCCTCTCACTATACAGATACGAGAAGTCTAGTGAACTGTGTATTTCTCATTCTGTTCTCTCTTCTTCGAGAGTGTATTGAGCCCTGGCTTTCTCTCGGTGGTGCAGATGGTTCAGTCCTAAGCGATGAGCCCCAAAATTGTTGGCTTAATTCGCCCAAAGGTGCTTGGTGATCCACTTTTTAGAGGTCACAAATTTAAAAAGCCTATGGAGCACAGTTCTGATGTGAAACACCCTGACTTGCCATGAGTTGCAATAAACTACAGAAGCTAATTTTGTTTGTTTTTAAGTTATGGGGGGGGGGCGCGCTTCAAAAATCCCATGGAAAAAATGGATTGAACCGGGAATTGGATATTCTCAAAAATGTTTTGAAGCTGCCTTTTATGCCATGTAGTGAACTCATTTAAAGTATACAGTCCCATAAGAATTCGTAGACCTGATTATGTGAGGATAGTGAGACTAGCCATGATTACGGTCAATTTCAGAATATTTTCCTGAATAGTCATACTCCAATTCTTCCCAACTCTTTCACTCCAACTGCTTACCTATTTTCATTTTTAAATATAGATTTTTCTATTCTGATCAATGGAATTACATAATATGTAGCCTCTTGGGAGTAGCTTTTTCATTTATGTATTCTCAGGCCTCTCCAGATTATAGAATATATAATCTGGATAATATATATATCAATAGTTCATTCCTTTTGTGGATGCATGTTATTCCTTTGAATAATATATCTTTTTTTGTTAGTTGATGAACATTTGAGTTGTGTCCAATTGTTCCCTATTTTGAATAATGCTGTTCTGAATATTCATATACAAGTTTCTCTGTGGACATATGCTTTCATTTTACTTATGTATGTATCTAGGAATGGATTTGATATGTCAAATTTTCCTATAGGTTTCATATTTTGAGGAATTGTCTCTTACCAAAGTATCTGTAAAATCTTGCATTTCCAACAGCCAGGTACGAGCATTTCCATTTCACCATATCTTCATCAACACTTGCTGTAATTTATTGTCCTGATTACAATGAGCCTGGAAGATGTGAAATGGCACCTCACTGTAATTCTGATGTTCATTTCATGTTGAGTATCTATTAATATGCTTATTTCTATTTGTATAGGTCATTTAGAGAAATGCCTTTTCATACTCTTGCCAACTTCTTTATTGAGTTGTTTGCATTATTGAATTGTGTGTAGTTAATTTCAAAGGCACTCCGGTGGTGTAATGGGTTATGCACTGGGAGGATAACACCAAGATCTGTACTTCAAAACGACCAGCAGTTCTGAGGAAGAGTGATGAGGTTTTCTGTTGCTACAAAGATTTATACTCATGAAAACAAACAGGGAAAATTCTCTGTCCTAAAGGGTTGATATGAAGTCTTAGAAGCCTGGATCTTATTTGTTATAGGTATATGCTAATATTTCATTTTTAGTAGCTTGTGTTTTTCTATAAATTTGTTCATCACTTCTAAGTATTCTGATTGCTTGGTATTCATACTACTACCTTTGATCCTTTATATGTTTATAAGATCAGTAGAAAGAGCCCTGGTGGCTGAGAGGGTTACAAGTTGGTCTACTAACCACAAAGTCATCAGTGTGAAACTGCCCATGACTCTGCCAAAGAAAGATGAGACTCTCTACTATTGTTAAGAGTCCCAGGGTCTAAAACCCAAGGGGACAGTGCTACCCTGCCCTAAAGACTCATTTGGAGTCCAAAGCCAAGCCTTGGCAGTAAGTCAAGTTGAAAGTCAGGAGTTACGTCTTATCTTCCAGTAATTTTTCTTAATCTCTCTTTTGTTCCTTGACCAAGCTAGCTAAAATGTGTGGGTTTTTCCCCCCAAAGAATCAACTGTTGTATTGGCTTATTTCTCTACTGTTTTCCTGTTATCAATTTCATTAGTCTCCTTAAAAATACTTATTTCATTAAATGATTGTGTGACCAAGTAAATCCAGAAAATATAGAGTTAAGCACAACAACTTTCTTCAATGAAAGATTTATTGGATACTTTAATATACAGCTGTAAAAGTGAAGTTCCAACAGGAAAAAAGTTCCAGCATATTTTCCAGGAGTAGCTATTAATCCTTATTTCCGTGAAGTTTTCATCTTGTTCAGGAAACTAAATGGAATCTAGCCAAATTAAAAGTCAGTGTTAGAAGTTCCTAATTCTGCACAACTAATTCCAGAAGAATTATGTAATAAATACTCATTATTAATAACTCTTTCTAGAGAATTTTGCAATTATTTATCCTAGAAATCAAAACACTTGGCATCTTTTGGAATATCTGACTAGGTGCTATGTACGGATATGTTGAAGAATGACTGTAGTATTAACAAATGAAGGCAGCCCACAAAGAACTTTCAGTTTAATGAAACCAATTGTCTTACTTTTGTTTTAAGGGAATCATAAGACCACTGAAAGCAAAATTTCTTTTAATCAGACGAGAATACAGAGACACTGATGTGCTGGTTACAAGTCCAAGTTCATGCAAAGAATAATGTCAATTGGGAACACAACAGATTAATTTGACTACACTTCCATCACCTTAGCTAATCGACCTGACTGCCTCTCTTACGAAGGGGGAGGGGGTATAAATAAGAGATTAACTGTTGGAAAGGGAAAAGTGAGTGAGTGGGAGCTAAGCATTTTGAAATATCAAAATAATTTAATTAGATCCCAAATGAATTAAGATGTGTGGGAGTCCAAATTATACCCCAACTACCAAGTCTGCATAAAGCTAATTTAAAAATAATTTAAATGAACTAAATAGAATGACTGTCTCATGCTAATAGGAAGAATGCAATAAAATTACAATGAATATACTGAAAAGATTTTATTCACATCAAACCATAATTATTAAACTTGTATTTCAACAAAGTAGGAAAGTTTGGAATCTACTTGAAGTATAAAAATACCAGTCATCTATAACCTAATATGAAATATATTGCAAGTGTTACTGAACAATGATATTTACTAGTTTGGTTCATTTTAGTGACTGACAAGTATTTCTGAAAGTGACTCTCATTCTTGTCATGGAGTGTATGTGTACACATAAAATGGTCCTACAATTCTACATGTATTCAGTAGCCATCTTCTATTTTTGAAACCTGAAAGTAGAAGGTGGTTTATTTATTTATTTGTTTACTTGTTTTTGTTGTCTATTTCTCTCCCTTTTTCTGCTTACGTAAAAACCTTTAAGGTTTTCTCCTGTGCCCTCTCCCAGCTCGGGGAGCTGTTCTTCTGTTATGTCTAAAGCCCCTGCTTCCCATGCTCCTCTCTCATCCCAAGAGACCTGTCATCCAAGATGATTTTAATTCTTTCCTTGGAAGGCAGCTGGTACTAGATGTATAACCTTGATTAAGTTGCTACACATCCTTCTCTGTAAATTCTCCATAATGCTTCCCTCTGGGAATTTTACTAAATAAAGGGCACATGACATTGAAGATAGCATGTGATTTTTTAAAAACTTCATTTTGGAAGAAAAAGGAAGAATCAGTACAGAACAAAACGATAATCAGACTTCCTCTAAAAATTCAGAGATTTCCTTCTTGGACAGTAAATTGATAGGGCCTTCTTTCCATGCAGACATTCTGTGGTTAATTGCTCTATACTTTCTTAATTGAGAGGTCTATCTACTCCTGAGGTCAAAACAATCTGCTACCTATTCTACTCTTGGTACAATGGCCTCCTCGAATCCTTTTGCAATTATGGAGTGCTATGTAGGAACTTTTAGGCCCTGGGTTTCAGAACATCCCAAGTCAAAGCCCACTAGAGTGACAGATTTTACCAACCTCTCTTGTTTTTCTCTTAGGGGTAGTAGGGTTAGAGGATGAACCAGTAAATTCTGTGCCAGTAGGCCCTGATGGGACCAGATAGGAGTGCTTCTGCCTAACAAATAACTTCAGTGCTAGATAAGGAATCTAGCAGATCAGCCCCTTTCTCTGCCTGTGCTGCCTCTTTCTTCCTCTCCATGGGTTCAAAGAATGATTTGCTTGCTTTAAGTAAAAGCAACATTAGTTATATTAATTTATGCTAATTTTCTGACATTTATGCCCAGTGAACTTATGACACTGTAGTGATTATTCATATCACTAACTATGGGTTGGATTAACTTTGTTATAAATTACATGTGATAATGTAATGCACTGAGTTTTATTTAAATGAAAGTTAATGGTATTTCTAATCAAATGTGATCATTTGCGTTTAAGATTTAAAAGTTTGACGGGACTTCTAGAGAAGTTGGTAATGATTGAAATTGTTGCAACGACATGCTGAATACAATTATGACTAAACTAGTGAATCCATCCATCCATTCATCCATCCATCCATCCATCCATCCATCCATCCATCCATCCATCCATCTACCCAGCTACTAATTCAAGGCCTGCCACTGTTTCAGGAGATAATGATACAGCAGTGAAAGCTGTGGCTCCATCTTCAAATAACTGACAGTCACGAAGGGAAGTCATATAAAAATCAGAAAATTATAATACGATATAAAAAGTGATGGTGAGTGCCCCCCTACATAGGGAAGTGGGGTGAGGGGGAAGAGCAGGGAGAATTCCTAAGATAAATGCCACTGGACCTGATTGTAGAGGATGTGTAAAAGCTCAGCTGGCAGAGGAATGTGGATAAGGAGATGCAAGCATGGAGCAACATCCACAAGGAATAAAGTATACGGCACATTCAGAGGACTCACCAGGTTTGGTGGAGATCTCAGACAGGGAGAGTGGAAGAGAGGATGGTGGTGAGATAGGCAGGGGCCAGATCATAAAAGACTTTGGATGTTCCATATTTAATAAATGGGAATAATCCATACAACTAGTATTTCAGTTTCTTGGCCATATATGTGCTATTATGTTCTCTACTGTTTTTCCATTACAAAATGTTCTGCTACATGGCTGGTCTTGTGATAATTATATATGTCCTTGTGTACTTATATTCATCCTTATAAGGATGCCTCAAAAGGCATAGCTTTGTGATTGATGTATAAAGTAAAATTTAGAGAGCTACAATTGATAAAGAGTAAGCAATGCTTTATTAGACACTCTTATTTTTAAGTTGTTATTCATCGCTCTAGTTTTCTCTTTTCATTGCTCTCTGTATCCCTTGTTTATCCATTTCAATCTTTAAATTGGAATACACCTCAATGCCTTATTGAAATTTAATAGTGTCCTTCCAATGTGAAACAGCTCCGAAACATTTAATGCTTATAGCACTACTTTTGAGTCAATGATTTAAAGTATAGACTCTCCAACATGCAGGAGGAAAAACAAGTGATCTTAAATCTCTAGCATAGATGAAATCTCCAAAGTAGACTAAAATTCTCAAAAATTAAGAATTGAGCTTTGACCTGAGCTTTGACCTATTGTTCAACAGGGTCCATTCTGCCTTTCCCTGCTATCATGATTCTGCTTTTGATTTGGTAGGGGGCTAGAATGGTGATCACACTGCCTGTTTCAATGCATATGCTGAGCCAATTATCTGAGAAGGTGAACTGTAGGACAAATGCAGCATCAGGAACAGAGAACAGCTCATTGACACCCAGTGATATGGAGATAATACAATTTTGCTTGCTGAAGATGTACAGCATTTACTGATAAAGACCAAAGACTACAGCCTCACTATAAAGAAAACAAAAATTCTTATAACTAGGCAGACATGATGATAGAGAAAAAGATCAGATTTTATTTTCCTTGGATTCACCATCTATTCCCATGGAAGCAACAGTCAAGAAATCAAAGGATGAGGAATTCTACTAAAGAGGTAGCATTTTAGCATTAAACCCTTTAAGTGTAAAAAGACAAAGATAACATTTAGAGAACCAAGGTAGGTCCGAAATACCTGGGATTGTCAATTTTCTCATGTGAAAACTAGACAATGAGTAAAAATACCAAGGAATAAATGATGCTTTTGAATTATGATATGAGCAAAGAATATTGAAATGACCATGGATTACCAGAAGAAGAAACAAATCTGACTTGAATGAAATATAGTCAGAATGCTTTTCAGATACCAGAATGGCAAGACCTCCTCTCATTCACTTTGGACATATTAATTAGGGGGACCCATTCTTGGAGAAGGAATTCATTCTTTGGCAAAGTTGAAAGCCAATAAAAAGATGTATCTATCACCATCAAGTTAATTCTGGTCAATGACAACCATATATAAGGTAAGGGAGGTTCTAGATTTTTTTTTTTAGGCATCACTGCCCTGGTGGTGGGAGTAGGAGGCCCAGCCTTTGCTCCTGTGAGCAGGAGAGGTTCTAGATTGTTATGGAAACTAATAGCCTCAACTTTCTCAAGTGGGGTGGCTAGTGGGTTTAAACTGCCAACCTTAGGATTAATGGCCCAACATGGAACCTGTAATGTGACCAGAGGTTCTTTGATAAAGTATCGAGGCAAGGACAAAGAGGAAATCGCAATGAGATGGATTGTTATAGTGTCTACGATAATGGCTTGACCATAGCAATAATTATAAGGATGGCATAAGACTGGCAGTTCTCTAATTCTTAGTAAGAATGGTAAACTGCCCATCTAGTTAACCTTGTGCCACTTACATGAAGATTCTCTCCCTAATCCTGTTCAGATTGTATGTCTCAGGATGGACTTCTGATCTAGATCTTTCCTGACATTTTTGACAGTTTCGTGTGAATGATGCTTTTATTGAACAGCCTCATGATGTGTTTGGATGAACTGAGCATTATCACCTATCAATAGATGTCAGAGGAAGCGCCACTGGTTTTGCTCATCAATGCTGATAGCATGCGGGCTATTTCTTCATCAGAGTGGACCATGATCCATGTTTGTGTTTGTCTGTTGTTTTCTCAAATCAACCTGTCTGATTTCCCTTGTGGGAACCTGGAAAAGTCCACCAATGTGAAAAGTACGTTCTCTTGCTTTTTTTGACTCCTGTTTTTGCCTAACTCTTCTTTGCTTGGTGCTGGAACTCATTCAGCCAGGTTGTTGTTGTTGTTTTTTTAATCTAGTGAAACATGTCTAGCATGCCATTGAATCAGAGCAAAAACCTTTTGTTTATTTGCTGCTGCAAATGAAGCTTTGGCTGTGGGGGCCTGCCTTCTTGTGGGACATCTTACTCAGCTCCTGCTACCAATTTCTTTTTCTGGAGCCCGGCATGAGCTCCTGGGGTGAACACGGAGGAGACCTGTCGTGGCAGCTCCAAGTGTGGCACGTGCTCTGGCAGCCTTTGCTTCCCCATCCCTCTGGCATCTGCCTCCTCCTCAGTCTAGTGAGAATGACAGGACGCAAGAAGGGATCTGCCAGGTTTCCTGCATGCCTGTCTGTGGGAGGGAGATGGAGAGGGCTGGCAGCCATGAACTCAGTGGGCTCCATTCCATCTATATTTTCTGATTAAAGTGGAGCCGATTCAGGCTGCTGCCTACGAGCTGTGGTGGGAGCCTCAGTTTAGGGACAATTCCTGGAATGGCTGTTCTAGGCATTGGACCCATTTCTGGCCCTAAAGCAATGGACAGGCTAAGAGGTCAAAAAGTCTAGAGCCATCTGGAAAGTAGATGTCATACTTGATGTTAACTTCTGTGTACTATTATGCAAATATCACACAAAACACTGCAAAAATATGAAGATGCCCCTTCCAAGTAGAGAGTGAAGGCATCTTACAGTTTCAGTTTTGATGTGATGATATCGTTGCATGGCTTACCCAGGGAGGGAGAGAAGGACTTGGCAGCCAAGAGATTGTCTCTTAGGGCTGGACTTTCAAGACCCAATAAATTCAATGTATCATTTCAACTTTTATATAAATGTTGGAACAGATTCTATATGATTCTGGGGGCTGAGAGTGGGTTCTCAACATAGTTGTGTTGTTGTGTATGAATTATTGCTCTAGTCTAGTCTAGAAGAGGGCTTTGAAGAATCTGGGGTGTAATCTCAATGAAAAGTAAAATGTAAAAAGTAAAAGTAATGTAAAATGTAAAAAGTAAAAGAAAATGGATCCGAGTCTGCCCAGTGGGATTTCTGGAAGCCATATCCTTCTGGCCTTAATTCACAAGCTTTCTTTGGAGCAAATAAATGTTTGCCACAGGCTTTGACTCATGGGTGTAAGTCACATGGTTATCTTTGTTCAGCCACTGTGGTCATTAATAGCTGGTCCCCTTGTTGCGGTTCATTTCATCGAACTATGACTACATACACACGAGTAATATTGCTCTTCCTGTTCCTGGGGATGGAGGCCCTCGTGGTAAGGTCACCCAGTGATTGTTGTTGCTTCCATGGGCACTTTATTGCTGTGAAAGGGTGTTGCAGTATCATTTTTCTTTTTCTATTTTCTCCCCTATGACTCAGAAGACTCTTACTGTTGCTGTTTAAGAAAAATTAAATGCTTATGTTGATCTTTCATTTTCTTATAAAAGTTGGAATGAATTATTCTGAGTTATATCAGAGTACAATGTTGTGTTGCATCTCAAAAAGGTCTTTTCTAGTCATCAGAGTCCCAGGCTACAATATAGGCACTTCAGCTCTTTCTTGCATCCATATAAGTTCCCTAATCCTTTTGAATGCCCGAATCTCACAGCCATATCAGATTCATTATGATTATTACTGTTTGGCTTTTCCTAAGGGTTAGACAAGGCTATCACTAATACCGCCTCCACCCATTGCCATCAAGTTGAATCCGATTCATGACAATCCCATGTGTACCGACATGGAACTGGGCTCTGTGGGGTTTTTCAGTGGCTTCCTTCTAAAGGCACTATGGGTGGACTCAAACTGCCAGCTCTTTTGGTTGATAACTGGATGGAATGACTGCTTCCATCACCTAGGAACTGAGCGCGCTCTGTAAATAGGATGGTTGTGACTTTAGTTTGAGTATTGGCCAAAATTAACCACCACATGTTATGATAACAGTCAGCCCTAAAACGTCAATGGTGCACATAAAACAAATAACCTCAAAAGTTTATTTCATATCTATAACTACATATCCAGAGAGCAGGGTGTGTGTGTGTCATTATTTTTGGTTCTATGAGATGTTTGATCATCTCCTGATGTCTCTATTTGTGTATCTGTCTGGGATTTATGGTTGCAGAAGAGATCAGGAGATCACAGCTCTTAATGCTACTTTTGGGGAGGGATGCATGTCACTTCTAGTCACATTTTGCATCCAAGTCCCATGGCCCCATGTAATGTTAAAAGAGAAGCCTAGGGCTCTTATGAATGTTGGAAGTAAGAGGACAAGAGCTTATTCAGTAAGTAGCTTGATCACAGGTTTGAGTGAGTCAGGAGTTGTGGTGATATGGTCCAGAATTCATGCAGTTGATTCATTTCCTTATTGAATTTACTGTTTCTTTCTATTGTGCCTAAGGAATATGAACTCAATAGATACCACTTAAAGTAAATACTGCTCTCTCATGAGTATATTTGGAGGTTCATCCCTTTTAAAGTGTGTGCAATGCCAAAGGCGGGGTAGAAGCAACCCATGGGTCCACTTTGCCATGTGTCTCATGTTCTGCCTCCACTGAGGGATCACAGGAGAGTTGGAATTTAGCCAATGTGCAAGGTCCTGCTCGTTGCAGCTGCCCTGAGAGTGAACACCATCTGCCCGTAGGAAGGCTGGCCGTCTCTGTGGAAGCCAGTCTTCTGCCTTGTAGGCAACCAGAGTTTGTGAGAAGAGTGGGACACATCTCCTGGAAGTTGCTTTGAGTAAATCCAAGACAGAGGGGGAAAATGTAGCTTTCTAAAAGGGTATCTAATTTTCAACTAGTTGTACATTTCCAAAGCACCTTTCTTCTTCTACACTCTCTTACTTGACTCTTAGAAGTACCACATTCCATATTAGCTCCGTGTCCTTATTTGCTTATCTGGTCAGTACTCACAGGGTGTTGGGAGAGAATATTGACATTACCGTGGACTGCCAACAGAACAAACAGTTCTGTCCTGGAAGAAGCTGGAATACTCCTTGCAAGCCAGGATGGGGAGTCTCTGTTTCATGTACTTTGGTCATGTTATCAGGAAGAGCTGGTCTCCAAAGAAGGACATCATGCATGGATGAGAAATAGAAGGTTAGCAAATAGATGGCGTGTCACTGTCACAGAGGCTGCAGCCATTGACTGAAGAATAACAACCATCATGAGGGTGGGTCAGGACCAGACAGTGTTTCATTAGCACATGGGGTTGTTAGTTGAAACTGACTTGATTAGAGCTGAGAAACCATTCCAAATACTTTATTTATTTTTGTAACTATACAGAATTCAATTTTGCTTCAATCTAGCTGTGTTAGTGTTTTCTAGAGAAACAAAACCAGGACACTAGTAATTCTCTTTATTTATTTATTAGATAGAAGGATAAGGAGATATAAGATAAGAAATAAGCGGTTAACTAATCTATAAAGCAGTACAAATGGCTTGACGCAACTCACTTGTATGAGACAGCTGGTAGACTGGCAGTCCTGCGAGTCTTGAGGGTTGCCGAGTAGTCCTCTGTGGAGCAATTCAGGCTATCCAGCTACAAGCAGCAAACAGCAGAGTAGGTCACCAACAGTCAGCCACATGACAGAGTCCCATAGCCCCCAGCTCAAGAGATGTCTATTCCAGGAGCGTGGTGAAGCAGGACTTGAAAGACCCTCAACTCACAGCTCCATAGTCCACGATTAAGTGTCCCATGGGTAGTGTTGCTTGGAGGTCGAGGCACAGGACAAACGAGGCCGTTGGCTGGTCTGAAGATCCAAAAGCAAGACAGCAAGCAGAGCTTGCCAAGCCTTTTCTATTTCTGCCTTCAATTGATCTCATGTGTTCATTGGCATGTTGTCACAACAGACCTACTTATTGTCTTTGGCCATGTTGGCACAACAAGCTTGCCTAGCACACTAGCACATTGCTGAGGGAGATTCACAACCTGAAATGGTTTCTGCGAAAGAATTGGCACTCATCACACTTTTAGTTAATAGATGGTCTAATTATTATTTTTTTATTAAAATTAGACTATAGAGCTATGATACACAGTGATACCTTAAAGAAAGATGCTTTTGATTGCATTCTTATACCTTAAAAACTTATTATCTATGGATAATATTTTCCTTCCTTCATTTGCGGTGTGTTTTTATTCTTACCCACAGTATTTTATTTATTTTTAAAATTTTCAATAGTTTTATTTAATTACATACATGTAGTTCACATGTTATATCGTTCCATAGTTTGATTACATCAAGAAAAGTTGTATAATTATCACCACAATCAGTTTTAGAATATTTTTTCATTCATTTTTTTTTCTTTTAGAGTCTCAGTTCTGAACACCTAGTTTGCAGAAGATTATGGACAACAGGGGAAGCCCAAAACCCATTTGCATGGTCCCTATGTGAATTAAACCTCAGTTGAGTCCCCTTTGAGTATTGACTAGCAGTGACAAAGGCCTTGTTATCAAACTGAGTACATTATAGAGCAGATTGTAGTTAGTTAGGTCGAAAGGTGCCACCTTATTACTTGATATCCCACTTAATCCAATGTATCAATG
>PVJH01001526.1:147533-205624 GCA_004026705.1 Nesogale talazaci | reverse complement strand
TTAAGAAAGGTTGTGCAATGATCACCACAATCACTTTCAAAACACACAAATAATCAAGTGTTTAAGTAGGTTACTCACCCAAGAACTCCTAGAACTTTGGGGGTAGCAATATACCCCTTCAGTTTTTCTTTTTTTCTTTTTTTTTTTTTAAGGCATCACTGCCCTGGTGGTGGGAGTAGGAGGCCCAGCCTTTGCTCCTATGAGCGGGAATTGAACCTCCATCCCAGTGGGCTGCAGTCCCGCGCACAACCACTACGCCACCGGGGCTCAGCCCCACCCCTTCAGTTTTTCTTCTTGTCCTCTTCTTCAGATTGTTAGTACTTCCAGTGCCACTTTAATGTGGTTTCTGGAAGAAAGAGAAACAACAGTTTGTTCTATGCAGCAACTCTCTGGGGAATGCGTTTGAGATTTCTCATTCAACTCAAAGTGTTGGTGGTCCAATTAAACCCAGAGCACAAAACAAAGGGAAACTTTGAAGGAGGAAATATTCCCTGAGGGAGCTGAAGCCTGGCACTTCACAACACAGCCTTCGGGGAGAAAATTGCCCCGATCGATCTAGATTTAGAACACTCTTCCTGGCTAGAAAACATTTCTTTTCACTTTTTATGCCGCTGACTATGGAGGTGGGGTCATCCTGGCCCAGACAAAATGTTCCTGTCCTTGGCACATAATATAAAATTATGTCTAAAGAAAAAGATCACACTCCAAATTTCCACATTGTTTGTTTTAGCAAGACAGAAGCAAAAGGGGGGAGGGGAATATTTAACATTGGAAGGAAATTTTAGCACAAGAGAGAGGTGGAGAGGCATTTATCCCTAGTCTTTCAACACAAAGAAAAGTGAAAGGCAGATAAAACACATTTTCATATCTATGGAAGCATTGACAGAGAGATTCTGAACAGGTTTGGGTGGAGAAAGACCGAAGGCTCAAACCAACCCCCACAATGATTGGATTAAATTTTTATTTTGAGAGTTGGCAACAAAGTCATAACATAAATGCTAGATACACATACCTGGAAAGTGTACGTATACTTCTGAAAGCCAACAGCACAAGATTTCCGTGAAGGTCAGTCAATGGAGGAAATCCACCATTAGCTGCATAAAACTCCTTATCTCTTGATACTCTCGGATGAGCTGTGGGTACTTCAGTGTTTCATATATATATATATATATATATATATATATATATATATATAATAAAACCAGAATTGCACTGGGCAAAGCAACTCAAACTTCATTTTTTGAGATGACCAATCTAAAATAACAATGTGCAGCTGTGAAATTTTTTTCCTGATAGGAAAGAATGCCACAGAAACTGTTGTGATGTGGAATACAGTCTACCAGGACAGGATTATGGGAAAAACTGAAGTGTGTGAGTGGTTTTCTATTCAAGGCAGGTGAAATGTCAATTGATGGCAAACCTTGTTCTGTATATCTGTTAACCTACCAAATTGACAGAAATGTCAACTCAGTGCATTTGGAATTCATTCCACCAAATCTGTTAATAAGGTTTTCTAGGTAAAGATTCTGAAAAGATTGTGTATACAGTATATGACAAATGAGGCCTGATTTGTGGCAGATGGGCGACTGGTTTTGCCCACATGACAATGTACCTGCTCAATACAGCCATCTCAGTGTGCCAATTTTTAACAAAAAACAACATGCCTCTCTTGCTCCATGCACCTAACTTACTTGGCTTTGCTCAGTGAGACTTCTTTTTCTTTCCACAAATGCAGAGGGATATGAAAGGACAACAATTTGATGACTTAGAAAACAATGAGCGAGATGCTGCCACCCACCCAAATAGATGAGTTTGAAAAATGTTTCCAAGACTGGAATCGCAGATTTGACAAATGTGTTAAGTGTAATGGAGAATATTTTGAAGGTGATAAGGTTTATTTAAATTTAAATAAGCATCTTTGAAAATGTCAATTTTGGGGTACTGTGTGTGTATGTGTAGTCAAAGGTTTTTTAAGTCATTTTATTGGGGTTTTGTATAACTCTTATCACACTCCATACATTCATCCATTGTGTCAAGTACAGTTGTATATTTGTTGCCATTGTAATTCTCAAAACATTTTCTATTTGAGCCCTTTTTTCAGCTCCCCATTTTTTCACCTCTTCCTCCCCCACATTCTCTCCCTCTTGAAACCCTGATAATTTATAAATTATTATTATTTTTCATGTCTTACACTATCTGACATCTCCCTTCACCCACCTTTCTGTTGTCCCTCCCCCCAGGGAGGGATATATATATATATATATATATATATATATATATATATAAAATCTTTGTGATCGGTTCCCCCTTTGTACTCCACCTTCTCCTTTCCCTCTTGGTATCTTTTTTTTTTTTAGCATCACTGCTCTCCGGTGGTGGGAATAGGGGACCCAGCCCCACTGCTGGAATTGAACCTCCGTCCCAGTGGGCCGCAGTCCCGCGCACAAAATCTATGCCACCAGAGCTCAGTCCAAAATTTTATGGGAGCAGGTGATGGGTTTGAACCATAAACTTTATGGTTATCAGTCCAAGATGTAGCCCTTTATGCTGACAGAGCTCCTCCCCTCTTGGTATCTTTACTCCCATTGTTGTTCCTGAGGGGTTTATATCTCCTGCCTTTCCTGTGTTTCCAGCTCATAGCTGTACATGCTCTGGCCTAGCCAGATTTGTAAGATAGAATTGGGATCATGATAGTAGGGGGAAGGAAGCATTCAAGAACTTGAGGAATGTTGTACATTTCATTAGTGCTATACTGTACCCTGACAGGCTCATCTCCTCGACCTGTCTGTACAGGGATGTACAATTGTCTAAAGGTGGGTTTTGAATCTCCACTCTGTACTACCCTTCATTTACAAGGATCTTATTTTCTGTTCTTTGATGCCTGTCTGATCTTAACAACATCTCATGATCACACAGGTTGGGGCCTTGTTGTTTCTGAGTTAGATGGTCAATTGTTTTATCTTCAAACCTTTAAGAGCCCAAACACGATATTTTTCAATAGTCAGGCACCATCAACTTTCTTTACCACATTTGCTTATGCACCCACTTTGTCTTCAGCAATTGTGTCAGGAAGGTGAGCATCATTGAATGCCAGTTCAATAGAACAAAGTGTTCTTGCATTGATGGAGTACTTGAGTAGAGGTTCAACATACATATGCTACCTTAATACTAAACCTATAAATACAAGCACATAGATATATTTCCCATTGTCATATATAAGTATATTTACATATGTACCTGCCTGTGTTTATATCTCTATATATGCCTATTGCCTCCTAGGTCTTTCCTCTTTTTCATTTTACTTTCCTCTTGTCCCACTATTATGTTCAGCCTGCACTTAGATTTCAGTAATTCCTCTCCATTGCATTGCCCTTGATCAAGCCCTATCAGACCTCATACACCATCTTGCCATAGATTTTGGATCTCTTGTTCCTGAGTTTGTTACTACTCACTTTCTTCCCTCGCCTCCTCCTCTCCCATGTTCCCCTGGAACCATCAGTCCCATTGTGTTCTCCTCCATATTATTTATCCTTCCTATCTAATCTAGAGAGACCTGCAGAGATAATAATATGCACAAAAACAAGACAGAGCAAAACAAAGCAACAAAAGAAAACAACAACAACAACAAACTAAATGCAAAAGAAGGAAAGCCTATAAATACTTCAAGGTCTGTTTGTTGACATTTAGGAGTGTTTTCCATTCGAGTCTCATGGAGTGCCACATTCTGGCCCCAAAGTCTATTTTTGATATTTCCTGGGAACTTGGTTGCTCTGTTCCCCATGCTAGTCTGTTGCACACCATTAGTGTTTCACTTCAGTGTGGTGGGCTCAGATGGGGCACAATTGCCACAGTGTCTCCAGTGTTGTCCCCCATAGTGCTATGGGTCAGTAAGGAATGCCGTGTCTTAGAGTTGGACTGACTTTATGGTCCTTTCAGTGCTTTGGCTGCTCTGAGTAGGAATTTCATCCTCAGGGCTTTGTGGGCCAGGATGTGTTCCATTCTCTCTTCCTCTCCCTTCATTTGCTCCTGTGTGCTCTGATCAGACATGTCCCTCTTTCTGAGCTTTATCTTCAGTACTATCCTCTGAAGTGAATTCTTCTTCAGGAAGGTGGAGTTGTACATGTTGTTGGGATTAGAGCCAGCCCCACAGATCTCTCTATTGATTCCTTGCTTCATACAGGTATATTGCATTCATGTCTTGGTACACAGGGTGGAAGTCTGGTCCCTCTTTCCCTGTGGAGATATAAACAATACCCTCCCCTTGGGTGGGTTAGTGTCCTGTTTCCCTGATATCCATGTCTTTCCCCCTCCTTTTTAGGGTTAGGGTGGGGGGAGGGAAAGACATGGATATCAGGGATTTTGTTAGAGATTTTTGAATCAATGTTCATTAGAGATATTAGTGTATAATTCTCAATTCTTGTGGGATTCTTGCCCAGTTTTGGTATCAGTGCTATACTAGCTTCAAAGAAGGAATTCGGGAATATCCATCTTTTTCTATGTTCTGAAAGAGTGTGTGTAGATTGGTGTCAGTTCTTCCCTGTATGCTTGGTAGAATTCTCCTGTGAAGCCTTCTGGTCTATGGGACATTTTTTGTTGATAATCCCTTGATAACCTTGTCTATTTCTTCTCCTACTATGGTCTGTTGAGATTCTGACATCTATCAGGGACATCTTAGGGAAAGATTGTTTTTCCAAGAATTTGTCCATGTCTTCCAAGTTGTTGAGTTCAATAGAGTACAGTCTTTTGTATACTGTGTAATTATCCTTTTGATTTCATTAAGGTCTGTTGTAATGTCCCCTCTTTTATGCTGCATCCTTGATATTCAAATTTGTTCTTTCCTTCCTTTGGTTGGGTTTGCCAGTGGTCCGTTGATTCTGTTTATCCTTTCAAAAAACCAACTTTTACCAGCATGAATTTTTCCCAGTTTCTTATTTTCTCTCTCCTGAATATCAACCCTTATTTTTATTATTTCTTTTCTTTCACTATTAGCAGGATGGTCCTGTTGACTCTGCTCTATTTGTTATACATTTTGTGTCTGTATATCAATCATAAGTCTCTCCTCCTTTTTCATGTGTGCAGGTATTGCTATGAAATTTCCTCTGACAACTACTTTCGCTATGTCTCATAAGCTTTGGTGTGTTGTGTTCTCATTCTCATTCTCAGTGTCTAGGAATTTCCTGATTTCATCTCTGATCTAGGCCAGTACATGCCCTTTTTGCAATAGAGAGCTATTCATCCTCTATTTGTTACTCTTATTTTCTTCATCTTCCTTTTTTTGATTTCTAGCCTTATGGTACAGTAGTCAAGAGAGAGATCTGTATGATATCAATATGCTCAAATTTATGCAGGTTTGCGTTTTGTCTCCGTGTGTAGTCTATCTTTGAATATATGCCATGTGGGCTTTAAAAGAATGTGAACATTCTTTGTATTTGGGTGAAGAGCTTTGCAAAGTCTATCAGGTCAATTGTGTAATTATAGTGTTTAGATCTCTAGCCTCCTGGTTGAATTTCTTTCCCTGTGAAAATTTCACTCTTTCTCAGAGTGGTAGGTTGAATTTACATATTATTCCATATATTATTACATATATTGGTGAGTCTGTGATTTCTTTTATTATCTTTTGGAGCATTTGCTTTAGGTATTCAGCAGGTCTCTCATTCAGGGATATGTGTTTAAAATGGTTAGTTGTTCTTTGTTTACCATTTCCTTGAGCATTATATAGTGTCTTTCCTTATCTCTTTTGATGGTTTGCACTTTGAGGTCAATTTTATCCAAGATTAGGATTTCAAACCCTGCTTTTTTTTTTTTTTTTTTTTTTTTTTTTTTTTTTTTTTTTTTTTTTTTTTTTTTTTTTTTTTTTTTTTTTTTTTTTTTTTTTTTTTTTTTTTTTTTTTTTTTTTTTTTTTGGACCATTTGCTTGGTATGTTTTTCTCCAGCCTTTGATTTTCAGGCTATTTTTGTCTGCAGTCTTTAGATGTATCTCCTGTAGGCAGCAGTTTGATTGGGTTGTGTTTTCTAAGCCAGTCTGCTATCCTCAGTCTTTTAGTGCTTGTGTTCAGTCCATTGATATTCAAGGTGATTATCTTCATCTGTGGATGCTGTGATGTCATCTTATACCTTTTGGGTTTGGTGTTTTCCTACCTTCCTTTCTTATCAGTGTGTGTGTGTGTGTGTGTGTGTGTGTGTGTGTGTGTGTCTGTTTCATTTTTTACTTCTTTCCACCCATAAGCCAATGCTATCTTGGGGATTATTTTCTCTTTGTTGTCCTCTGAGTGAGGTTGTTCTATGTGGCCGTCTCTTAATTATGCTTGGTGAGTGCTGTTCTGCCCACGCCGGGTCTGCAAGAATCTTTTGTATGGCTGGTCTGGATGTCTTGTAACATATTCTGAGTTTTCACTTGATTGGGAACAATCTTACTTCTCCATCTATCCTGAAAGGTAATTTGGCTGGGTAGACTATTCTTGGGTGTACATTATTTGCCTTCACTTTTTGGAATATATTACTCTACTCTCTCTTCTTCATAATATCCACTGAATGGTCTGAGCATATTCTTATTTGGGAAACTTAAATATGATTGCTTGTTTTACCCTAGCTGCTCTTGTGATTTTCTCCTTTTCCTCAAAGTTGGATAATTTAACTATTATGTACCTTGGTGACTTCTTCTTGGGATTCATTGTATCTGGTGTTCTTTCAGCTTCTTGAATGGTTGCCTGTTTTTCACTCATTAAGCTGGGGAAGTTTACTTCCAAGAATTCTCTGTTTTTGCAGATGACTTCTTTGTTGTGTCTTCCTCCATTAATCCAATTATTCGGATGTTGTTCCTGTTCATAGCATCAGACATAAAGCTCTTAGTTTTTCTTCAGTTTCTCTGACGTCCTTATTAGATTTTTGCCCATGTTTTTAAAAGTCTGCTTGGCTTTCCTCTAGGTCAGTGATACAGTTCTCTGCCTCCTCCAGTTGGTGGACAATATCTGTGTCTGCTACTGTTTTTTTGCTATCTCATTCTTAAACTCTTGTATTTCCCTTTGGTGTACAGTCTTTATCTCACCTTTCATTATATCCTTTTCTTTATTGTTGCCCTCATATCCTGTATGACTCCAAGCAGTATTCTGAAAATTTCTTTCTTTGGCTGATCAATGCCTGTTTCTTCTATGCATATTGTTAAGTTCAGGACATTTTCTGACATTGCCTTTTGTTTCTCCTATTTATTGCTGTTGTTGAGGTTGTTGGGGCTGATTGCTGTTTGTGTTGCACTTTTTAGAGGAGGCAGGTGCCATTTTCCAGAGAATCAAAGAGTACTGGGCTGTCTCTGGAGACTTGTAGGAATGCTTCTTCAAACTGCCTGCAAAAAATTTCCCAATGGAAAAATTTTTTTCCCAATGGAATTGGCCTATTGATTTACCCTCCTGTGGCTTCTTTCTTGCCCCAGACAACCAGGATTCTGTTATTTGGAGGGCAAATTTGATGGTCCTCTCAGGGGGTGCTGGTTTGGTGGTTGTGGACTTGTAACAATGGTGCTGTACTTGGTGATCTCACAAGAAGCCATGATAGTGTGGTCCACAGCAGCTTGGGGTGCTGCAGATAATGTGCAAGGATGCCTGCTGCAATCAGAGTGCTACTGAAGGCAGGCGGGTATGCCTTCTTTCGTGTAGAGCACTGCTAATTGCAGGTTGAATTGCCCTGATCAGTTAGATTGCCATGGTGGTTGGGTAAAGGCTCCCGCAGCAGCATGGAGTATCGGCTAGTGTTGGTCAAGCTGTCTTACACCATGTGAGGAACAATGGTAAGGAGGAGGAATTTCCTTCAGTCATGTGGGACCACAGGGGATGGGTAGGAGCTCCCTCAGACACACAGGAAGAAGGTGGGTGGGAGGGCATGTGGGTGGAACTTCCCCTGGAGGAAGGTGGGTGGGATTTCCCTGGCCTAGGGTTACAGTCACAGAGGATGGAGCTCTCCCAGCTGGGTGGAGGGCAGACTTAAATACCTTAGGCTAAGGGGAGTGGCCTGGAGTTTGGCAGTGGTGTATGAGAGAAAAGGGAATTGAAAAAGAAAAAAGACATATAAAAGAAAAGAAAAATAAAAGACTCAGTCTGCTGAGATAGTGGTGGGAAAGAGAAGGAAAAAGAAGTTACAATATAGCTGAGCCCTGAGTGCTGACTGTGGGGCTGGAGGAGTTTACGCCCTGCTATGAGGCAGCAGCAAACTGTAGCTGTGTTGAGATAAAACCTTTGGGCTGGATCCAAAGCATCCCAGCTAAGGTTAAACCCTAGCTGGCCTCCATCGTGGTAAACCCAATGCCCCCAGCTCCTCAAAACCTAGGGGATCTTTGCCTTATTATCTTTATGATGCTCCTTCTAACCCTGCAATTTGGAATTTCCCTTAGTAACTCTCCTGTGCTGATCTTTGCAGAGTCCCTTTGTCCCCATATTGCAAGAAGTCCAATATAGACACAGATTTATAGACATAGATATATGTGTTTGCTATTTTTATTTTGATTCTTCCTTAATGTGCTTCTGGGATTCAGAGAGAAAATCTAACATTATTTTCTTCTTGATAGGCAACACACAGTATAGGCAACATGTAATGCAGCTTATTAACCATTCTTCTCTTATTGTATTAAAATTCTACCTTTTTTCATATAGCTTATTCCTGATAGAAGCTGAGCTACATGCAAACTCCCACCCCCCCACACCCCCACACCCCCCGTGAAAACCCAGCCATCAAAAAGCCTCATAGTGCACAATTGTACTCTGATACACACAGGATCAGCATGAGTCAAATTGACTCCTGGAAGATGTTTTTTTTATAAGTGCCTGAAAAGATGGTTCTCAGAAATAATTGCCAAGAGCAAAATTACAGGGGATGGTGGCCATCTTGACTTGCATATTAATATAAATTAAATAATATAAATCTTGATTTGGGTATTAGTATAAATAAGACATTATTTTGCTACCAGTGTAAATAAGGCATTATTTATTCCCATGTCCATCTTTATATAGTATAATACTTCACTACATCATGAGAATCTTACCCACAACAAAAGGGGTGAGAGGATAGCCGTGAAAAGCCCTTTGTGCTAGAGGTTCAGCACCCTTGAGTCTAAACTTGGAGAACCTTCTTTACCCACTTGGAACCTAGTAAATAAAGAAGGTAGATCTTGTGTGTGACCCCTTCTAGCACACAGATTCCATGACCCTAGTCCCTGCTCATTGACTCTTCGTGGCATGTCAGAGGAGAGACTTTTACATCCATCCAGCTTTCTCTTGGGCAGGGATTGTCTGTCCGGTCCTGAGTTTACACAAATAGTCCCTGTCACTGCAGGTGACCTGTGTCTTTGTCTCTTGCACTTTCCTTCTTTAATTCAGTTATTTCTGAGGATCATAAACCAAAACTTCCCTCCTCTGTCCTTGCAGGAGGCCTGCTGGCACCACAGTTAAGCACTCAGCTTTTATCAGAAATATCCACCAATCACTCCAAAGGAGAAAGGTATGACAGTCTTTGGCAGTTGCTATTAAGATTCATGGCCTTGGAAACCCCATGGGGTAGTTCTACCCTGCCCCAGAGGGCTGCTATGATTCAGAATCAACTCTGTGGTAGTGAGGTTGGTTTTGACCTTTCAGATTCCCTAATGTTTATGCTTCACTCTACCACTTTCCCAGGAAAGCAGCAACAATCAGCCCAAGATTTCATCCAATGTTTATCATACACCATCTTAGCAAAATCGACACCAACATTACAAACCTTCAAAGCATTTCCTACAGGGCTCCACCATATTAAGAAGCAGCAAAGTCTGACTGTGCATTGCTCCTACTAGTAATGTACTGGAAAACCAGATCTCCATAAAATTTAATGAAATTAAAAATCAAATACTCCTGGTTTTGTTGCATTTGCAGAGTTCTAGTTGACATAGTATAAATATTTCTACAAGGACAATTTGCATGCTAGCAATGGTTACCAACCTAGAACACTTCATTTTCAAAGCCTTGTAGTCATTGGCCCTAGCACATTACTGGAAGGACTTTCCACAAATTGTCCTGGTCACCCTCAGCCAACACCCATCTCATTTCCTGGTTAATACTATTTCAACACTGTCGAATATCCATGCTCTATATTTTATATTCTACACTCACTAATTTATGCTCTATACATTGCTAGGGATGGAGCATATCCGATCTCATTTAATCCTCACAAAAACAACCACCCTTAGCTCCAGTTCAATGTTCTCACTACTACTACAGAGTTATCACCGTCCACCTGACCTGCACTTTACCCCAAACACAGACCACCACACCCACTAGACGGTGAAAGTCAGATGCATTTGTGTTTAAAATATAATGGAGTTCTTGAAACTGGAAATTATTTTTTTTCCACCATAAGAGTGATGACAACTACCCCAGCTACAGTAATAGAGTAGAACTGTGCTCTTCAGGGGTTTCATTGGTTGATTTTTTTTGGACCTTGATTACAAGTCCTTTCTTCTAAGGTCCCTATGTATATACTCAAACCACTAACCATTTGCTTGTGGCCACACATACACACTACTGGTTTGTACCACTCAGGAACTTCACAAAAAGAATGATCCACTTTGCAAAGAAAATAGGAAGGCAAAAATTAAATATCTTGTTTTTTTAAAATTATTTGATAGTATGGTAAAATGCTTATGATGATATTATATTTTCTACTCCCCTAAGGAAACCCACAGGAACAGTTCTGACCCATTCTATAGGGTCACTATGTGTCAGAATGGACTCAATGGCAGTGAGTTTGGTTTGATTTTTGGAGAGTAGAGTGTGGAATGAGTTGAAAATGACTCAATGGCAGTGAGTTTTTGGGTGCATCCAAAGTGACATCAGTCCTGTAAAAATGTGTTCTATTAATGAAACATCAGGAACAACCACAACAAAAAGTTTTTTAAGTTAACAATTGTTGTCTCTGAACAGTGGGTAGTAAAGTTTTCTTTACTTTCTTTTTAGCAGGGTCAAAGGTTTCCATAATTATGTCGACATGCATGTGTTAGTCGGGGTAGGCTAGAGGAACAAATTTCATAGATATGCATATAGATATAAGGAAAAGGTTTATATACAAGAGGAAAAGGATATTGAGCCTAGTCCAGTTCAAAGTCATAAGTCCAATATTAACCCATGTGCCCGAAGTCAATCTATAAAGTCTCCTTCCGACTCATGAAGTCACAGGTCAGTGGGTGCAGAATCCTGGCATTGGCAGGGGTCTCCCCATGGCTCCTAACTTCCAGGGCTCAGGGTCCATCAACAGCAGAAGCAACTTATTGCTGGCAGAGATCTCCATGTGGCCGCCCCAGCTTCAGAGGTCTGGCTCCATCAGGGCAAAGCTGTGTGGGCTCTTCGCTGGCTCCTCCAGCTTCTCAGGCACTGCCAGCTTGTCTTGTCCATGATTCATCATCTCTGAGACTCACTCCCAACAACTGGGGAAAATAGCTTTTCATCTTCAAGAGGAAATATCACGAGATTTCTCAGAAGTCTCAGGAGAAGGCCATGCCCACACAGAGGCCTCATTGGCTACTCCATGGCTATCTTCAGATTAACAGGCTAGACTCCACCCCTACATTTCAATCATAAAATTAACATCAGCACATGACTGCCACAATGCACTAAAGCTATAAAGAGAAACTATAATATGTGTCATTTTTATTTGAAAGAAAAACTCATGGGCTCAGCAATTATTTAATTCTGGTTTAATGTAAGCTTTTAAAAAGATACCGATTTAAAGGAAATAGTAATAATAAACATTGACTCTTCCATCTTTACATGTGACTGTGTTCCCTCAGCTTCCCTCCGATTGTCCAGGGAGGACCTGGAGAGCCTCACCACACCTCAGTGCACATGACCTATTCCATGTGCCTATTTATATTGCCTCTAATCATCAAAGACATGGCCAGATACAGATGATTATGGCCATTTTGGAAATGATAAAACTAAAAAACATATTTTCTACAAGGACAAGCATTATCCGCTATGTCTTCTTCCCACACAAAGAATCGTTTCCTGTGAAACCTACTGGTTAAGGAAGGAGATCTGGTTACTCATTGGGCTGCCAACCAAGAACAGTTCAAACTCCCAGTGCCTCTGATGAAGAGAAACGAGGCTTTCTACTCCTGTGCTGATTTACAGGCTAAGAAACTGTGCAAGGCAAGAGCTGTTTTGATGTACCTGATGGTAGTGAAGAAATTGATTAAGAAATAATGCTGGCAGTGCAACCTTTCCACTGCTCCATGGGAGGAAGCACTTCCTCATCTGCTCTCCTAGAGATTACATCTGGGAAAACCCTTTAAGGTGATTGCACCCTGTCTTCCCCACCACATGTCTGTTAATCTGCCATTGGTATGTTGCTGTCATGCTGGAAGCGATGTCACTGATATTTCAAATACCAGCAGGTTCATTCAAAGTGAGCAGGTTTCAGTAGAGCTTCCAGACTAAGAACAGCCTACAATAGGATAGCATGTCCACTTCTGAGAAATTAGCCACAGAAAACCTTATGAATAGCCATGACACATTGTCAATATGGGAAACCTCATGCATAGAAGGAGAAAACTGTCAGAATTAATGCCAGAAAAGGAGCTCCTCAGAGCAGAAGGGACTCAAAATATGACTGAAGAAGAGCTGTCTTGTCAAAGTAGAGTTCACCATCATGACGTAAACGGCACAATGCCTGTGGGAGTAAGCATTTAGAATCTTCATGTGCTGTCGGGGTATGACTCAAATAAGGAGAAACAGCTGCACACATCAGTTATCAATTGGACTTAGATCATATGATATATGACTCTAGGAAAATTGGAAGTTGTCAAAATGAAATAGAATACATCAAGATTGACATTCTAGGAATTAGTGAACTGAAATGGACTGGAATTTGGTCATTTTGAATCAGAAAATCATATAGTTTGCCATACCAAGATTCAAGAGGCATGGCTTTGCATTCATCATCAAAAAGGATATTTCAAGGTCTATCTTGAAGCACAGTGCTGTCTGTGATAAAGTAATATCTATCTGGATTCAAAGAAATTCAGTCTATACAACCATTTTGCAAATTTATGCACAAATCACAAAAGTTAGTTGAAGATTTTAAAGATTTATACCTCTGTCTTCAGTCACAAATTGATCAAACAAGCAATCAGGATGCACTGATAAGTATCAGCTATTGGAATGCAAAAATGCAAGGCAAAGAGGAAGGAACAGTAGTTGGATAATTTAGTCTTGGTGAAAGAAACAAAATTGGAGATGGCATGATAGAATTTTATAAGACCAATTATTTCTTTATATCAAATGCTTCTTTTTCAATGAATGACAGCTCTGTATGTGGACTTCTCCAGAGTGGATACACACAAATTTAATTGACTACATTTGTGGGTAGCAACAATGGAGAAGATCAATATAATTAGGTAAAACCAGTCCAGGGATGACTATAGAACAGACATTTATTGCTCACGTTGAACCTGAAGAAAAAATTTTAAATCCATGATAGCCAAAACATGACTGGGAGTCTTTACCACCATGATTTTGAAAACATCTCAAGAACAGATTTCATGCTTTGAACATTGATGGCAGAAGACCTGGTGAGCTCTGAGAGGACACCAAGAACATTATAGATGAAGAAAGCAAAAGGTCTTTTAAAAGACAAGAAAGGAAAAAAAGATAAAAGTGGATTTCAAAAGATAGTCTGAAACTTGGTCCTAATCATAGAGTAGCTAAAGCAAATAGAAGAAAAGACTAAGTAAATAAGGTAAACAGGAAATTCCAATGGGCAGCTTGAGAAGGAAAAACAAAATACTATAATGAAATGTACAAAATCCCAAAATTAGAAAATTTTTTTAAAAAAGAACATGTTGCTTTAGTCTGAGTTGACTAGAGAAATTCACAGACACTCTTATGTGTGTAATAGAGAAAGTTAAAACAAAGACTAATTTTATACTAAGAAAATATCCCAGCCCAATCTAGATCAAGTCCATAAGTTTAATAGTAGCCCACATGTCTAGTACCAGTACATAAATTTCTCTTCAGACTTATGCAGCACAAACAATGACGCTGAGTACAGGCCAGTGGGTGAAAACTCTTGTGGATGCAGTGGCAGTGGGAGCATCTTAGTGCTGGCGTGGGTCTCCACGTGGTTCCTCCAACTCCAAGGCTCTGGGCACTATTAGCATATCTCCATCTTGTTTGTCAACAGCAATGTCTCACAGGGAGTGAGTGTGTGTCTGGCCTCCAACAAGCTATTTATATCTGTCGTGCCTCCAAATGAGGTCGTCAAGAGGTGACCTGATTGACAGCTAGACTCTATCCTTCTCAAGTTGAAGGAGATTGTGTAACTATCATGCATTCTCAGCATATATTAAGTTGAAAGAACTCAGGAAAAATCCAGGCCTTGACTTGCAATCTTCAGTGATGCTATGGGCAAAATATTGAATGATGCAGGAAGCAATCAAGAGAAGATGGAAAGAATACAGAGTCACTGTATCAAAAGGAACTAGTTGACAGTCCACCATTTTAGTAGGTAGCATATAAGCAAGAGCAAATGGTGCTGATGGAAGAAGTTCAAGCTGCACTGAAAACATTAGCTAAAACAAGACTCCAAGAAATGACAGAACATCCCGTGAAATATTTCAGAAAACTGAAGAACCACAGAAGTACCCACTCACCCATGCCTGGAAATTTGGAAGACAGCTACTTGGCCAACTGACTGGAAGAACTTCATATATGTACCCCTTCCAAAGAAACTGACCCCACAGAATATTCAGATTAGAGAACAATACCATTGTTTATCATATGCAAGTAAAATTTTCCCGAAGATCATCCAACAATGGTTGTAGTTGTACATTGACAGCTCTGGCCAGATTCAGAAGAGGTCACAGAATAAAAATTGCTGATGTCAGAACAATCTTGACTGAGAGCAGAGCTTACCAGAAAGATGTTTATTTGGCTTTTATTAACTATGCAAAGGCATTTGATTCTGTGGATTCTAATAAACAGCTTTGAGAAGAATGAAAACCCCATAGCATTTTATTGTGCTTTTTCTGGACCTGCACATTGGTCAAGAGGCAGTTGTGCAAGGAAAGTCAGAGACTGCTGGAGGGTTAAAGTCAGTAAAGGTGTCAGGGTTGTATCCTGTCACTATACTTATTTAATCAAGTCAATTCTGGTTGATAGCCACCCTGTAGGACACAGTAGAAAACTGCCCCTGCGAGTTTCCAGGCTGTAACTCTTTACTGGATCAGGAGACCCCATCCCTCACCTGAGGAGCACTGCTGTTTTCTAACTGCCACCCTTGCAGCTCACAGCCCAACACAATGCAAAACCTCTATACCACCAGTATCCTCCATGCAGACGGTGTGTGGAGTAAATAATCAGAGAAGCTAGTTTATATGAAGAAGAACGTGGCATCAGGATTGGAGGGAGGTTTATTAACAACCTGTGATTTGCAAATGACACAATCTTGCCTGTTGAAAGTGAAGACTTAAAGCATTTGCTTATGAGGATCAAACATTGCAGCCTTCAGTATGGATTTCAACTTAAAGAAAACCAGATGCTCACCGCTGGATTAATAGGTAACATCATGATTACATGTAGGCAAGGTTAAAATTGTCAAGAGTTTTATCTTGTTTGGATCGACAATCAGTGCTCCTGGAAGCAGCAGTCAAGAGATGAAATGGTTAACATGGCAAATTATGTCATGTGTATTTTACCACAACTTTTTAAAAAGTATACATTTCCTTACAGAATTGTGGTGCCCCTTAAAGGTTGGAATTGACAAGGGTGAAAAAAAAGACCTTAGCAGGGAGATGCCTGCAGTGCCACACAGTCAGGGGCAGGGCTTGAACGGAACACCCAGGTGTACTTCTAGCTCAAGGCCACCTTCCCCACTCACTCCACTTGTGAAACTGCTCTTCTTCTTCTTCTTCTTCTCCTCCTCCTCCTCCTCCTCCTCCTCCCCCTTTTTCTCCCCTTCCCCCTCCCTTCTCTTCCCCTCCCCACCCCTCCCCCTCCCTCCTCTTCCTCACCCTCCTCCCTCCCCCTCTCTCCTCTTCCCCTCCCCTCTCCCTCCCTCACCTTTATTTTAACCTTGGAGCTTTACCTACATCTGCAGCACAGCGCCTCCTAAAGTCAGAAGCCTTGTTTTGCCTTCTGGATGGGAGAGCACTATAAGTGCAAGAACTGGCAGGTCACCACGGTCTCCCCTGTCCTTTTAGGAACTCTTCTCTGCTCCCAGGTTGAGTCCTCTGCCTTGCTGACCAAGCCTCTCTCTCAGGCAGCTGGATTTCAGCTGCATCCCTTCACTGGGGGTTCTCTCTGCCAGGCTGCCAGGCCCAGATAGCTGTGTTTACCCTTCATGAGGCAGGTGGCCTCTCCCAGGCCCCAGAAAATGTCAGAGCCCAAGCTGAGAACACTGCCCTCCCGCTGGTGAACAGGCAGCACCAGTGTTCTCCAGCATTGGCGGCAGCCCTGCCAATTAGCATGTACTCTGCCCACATGCTTAGGACGAAAAAGGAAGCAGGCCAGGCCCAAGCAGCTTAGACAATGGGCTTCCAGAATGCTGAGGGTGGTGGGCGCACCTGCTATTCACTGCGCTCCGGGCTGAGACTGCAGATGGAGTTGGAGAATGCTGGGCCCAGAGGGACGTGGGATGGACTCACAGGGCAGGGTGGGCTGAGCCTTTGCTTCAGGGAATTCTTCCTCCACAGTGTAGCTGTGGAGTCAAAGGAAGAGCTGGGGAGAGAGGGCCAGGCCTTGTGATGGTGGAAGTGGAGTCCCCCCAAGTCAGGGAGTGTGGCCCTTACAACTGAGGCCAGCCTAGGCGATTGTCCTTGAGGACAAGGCTGTGGCTGACCTGTCTCTTGTCCTGAAGCATACTGGACAGAATTCCTGCCCCCTTGGGCCCTTTTTGCATTCAGAGTGGTGAGGGACCCCTCTTGGAGAGAAGCAGAAGTGGGTTCTTCCATGGAACTCCTCTGCACGTCTATGAGTTGGCGCTGAGTTTGCTTGGTGTGTTAGACAGGGTTTTCTAGAGAAACAAAACCAGGACACTAATAATTCTATTTATAAAGATGGAAATATATCTAACATAAGAAAAAAAAACAGCTAACTAATCTATAAAGCAGCACAAATAGATCGATGCAACACACTTGCGTTAGACAGCTAGTACACTGGCAGTCCTTTGAGTCTGAGGGCCACTGAGTAGTCCTCTGTAGAGCAATTCAGGCTATATGGCTATAAGCAGCAAACAGCAAGGCAGGTCATCAACATTCAGCTAGGTGACAGAGTCTGACAGTCCCCAACTCAAGTAGCGTAGCAAAGCAGGGCTTGAAGGAACCTCAACTCAGTCTATGGATTAGGTGTCCCATAGGTAGTGTAGCTTGCAAATCGAGGCACAGGACAAGCAAGGCAGTTGGTTGGTCTGAAGATCCAAGAGCAAGAGAGAAAGGTGAGGCTTGCCAAGCCAGTTATATCTCTGTCCTTCAATCATCTCCCATGCGCTCACTGGCCATGTTGTCACAACAAACCCACCCATCTTCTTTGGTCATGTTGATTTAACAAACCTACTTATCACACCTGGCTTGTGTGCTTGTTTGGGCAGCCTTGGATAAGAGATGGTATTGTCTGTTACCTTGCCTTCCTCTAAAGAGCAAAGAGAATAACTGTCTAACTTGGAGGACTATTGTGAAGATGAAAGACTATGAAAGAGTGTAAATATCTGGTACATAAAGAACAAGTCATTCAATGCATTTTGGCCATTATTATTATTAATAGAAGGCATGGGTGTTTATAGAATGATGAGACTCACTTCTGACATCAGAAGTTGTGATGGCATAGTGGTTACACATTGTGCTACTAAGAACAAGGTTAGCAATTTGAAATCACATCACGTCACGCAGTGGGAAAAAGATAAGGCTTTCCATTCCCATGAAGAGTCTTGGAGACCCACCAGGGCAGCCAGAGTTGACTTGTTGGCAGAGAGGGTTTTTTGCTATTGTTGCTATTCTGGTTCTTGTTCAGACATGGAGAGAGATTTAAGCTTTAATCTCTCACTTTATCTCTGGGGCAAACTGAAGCACCTGGCTGCAAAGGCAAAGAGATGGCAGGAGGGGGTTACTGGATATTTCTAAAGGGCCTCCCAGGAGTCATACTACACTCTGTGAGATGCTTTGTGTGTGCCATCTTATTTGACAAGGCATAGTGGGCTATGTGCTGGGCTGATAACTGCAAGGTCATAAGTTCCAAAGCACCAGCTGCTCCAACAGAGAAAGTCAAGGATTTCTACACCTGTAAAGAGTTACAGTCTTAGAAAACCCCAAGGGCAGTTGTACCAAGTGCTCTGAGGTTGCTTGGGTTGGAATGGACTCCATGGTGATGAGAGAGTGAGTTCTGATGTGACAACACCATAGGTGGTGTTTCTGAAAGATCGGGCAGCCGGCTTGCTGGCACATTAAGGAACAAAAGCAACATTGGAGACTGGAATGCCTGCTGTGTCAAGACACCTAATTAGAAAGCAACGTCATCGTGGATTAGTAGAGCAAGTCTCCAGCTTGGCCAGAAGTGCTGAAATAAATGTGGCAACAGAGGAATCACAGAGCAAAGTCAATTACCATCCTGGCGAATCCCACGCTTGCATGTGCTTTCACCACCTCAGAAATCTGACAGATCTGGGCATACTCTGTGGCTCAGCACCATGTCAAACTTTCCTCCAGACACACTTGTGAAGAGGCTGCTATTCTGATCAGAGATAATCATGCCGCTTGAACTTGTCTAGTTAGAGTGAGGAAAAACTAAAATAACTCAAACAATCAAAATAAACCACTTCCACAAGGACTAAGCAGCAACAGAATGCTGGATTTTTAGAACAACTTTCTTTCACCTGGCTGAGACATTTTACAGAGGTGAATGACGGATCCTCTTCCAATTCTGCAGGGGACTTGAAAATCTATCAGTCGGGTGTTGGTTTCCTTACTTCATTGATTCCACCTTTCGCTCACATTTTCATTCATTCATCCACACAAATCCAGTGTGTGGAGGCTGAGTGACACATCATGCTGACAAAGGAATGGCATACTGCCTTGAGTAGCAATGTTGTGAGGGAATAATCCAAAGTCGGGCAGTGGAATCTCTAACTCGAATCTCTGGTTTGTGCTGGTGGTGGGGTCGAGAGCGGTGCCTGTGGTAAGATTGCTTGACCCTTATTGTCCAGGTGCTATGAGCCTGGGTGTGTCTATCTAGAAGTTCGTTGTATGTAGTGTGGAGCACAGGCAGAGGCCAGGAAGAAGGTGAAGGCACTGTTCTTCAGAGAACCTACCCTTACTCTCCTTGCTCCCTCACCTTCAAGTTCTTCCTCTACCGGGGCAGCGCAACCTTCCCTCCACTTCTGGGCTGAAAGTGTTCTTTCTGATGGTAGGAGTGAACTTCTATGGACTACAGCCCAAAGCACATTGTCTGGGTGATAGCCGATGAGAGCTGTATATTCCACTTGCATGTTTAGTCGTTGACTCTGCCAGAAATCTTGCCTCTGTGACTTCTTGATGGTTTACCTCCTTCTCTGACTCTGGCTGCTCTTTGATCTGGTCACTAGTAAGTGCTGCTGGTCTTTAGAATCCTTCATCTGCTTCTAATGCAGAGTTCTCCTGAGGTCACTTACAATTTGCACAGCTAAAATCCTTCTCTACAACTCATCGCCATCGAGTTGGCCCCAACTCAAAGAACCCTATAGGACAGTGTAGAATCATCCCGTGGGATCTGAGACTGAAACTCTTTGTAGGAGTAGAAAGATTCATCTTTCTTCAATGAAGCTGCTTTGAACTGCCAACTTTATGATTAACAACCTCTGAAGGCATAATCACTAAGCTACCACATAGCAATTCTAATAATAAATAGAATTTGTGAAAAGGGAATTCTCGGGGGCAATTTTATCACCACAGCTAGTGTTATATGAAACATAAAATTAGTTCTTCTCTACTGATATGTTCGAGGATAAAGATTTGGACTCAGAGATACAGTACCTCCCTTTTATTAGCCCTTGTTATAACTGTCCTGAGATCTGTTTATGACCACAATTGGGACAATAGGATTGAGCAATTGAGAAAAATGAGGTGCAGAGGGAGGCTGTGGAATGTCTAGGGGAATTTCTGGTGAAGGAAAATCTTGAAACCCACTGCTGGGACCCTCAAGAGACTTCTTTCTTTTCTCTCATTCTCCCTAAGACTGGAAGGGAGCCTCCACCATAGTGGACATTTGCTTGGTGTCTTGCTGCTTGATTGTTGTGGCTGCTGTTGTTAGATACCCTGCAGCCAGCTCCAACTGCTAGTGACCATGCAGACAGCACAACCAAACCCAGCCAGCCCTGCACCCCCTCACACTTGTCATCTTTGAGCCCATTGAGGCTGCCGCATCAATCCATCTCCCTGAGGATTTCCCTCCTCTTGCTACCTCTCTACCAAGCATGCTGTCATTTTCCAGGAACTGGTATTTCCAGGTGACATGTTCCATGTGAGATTAAGTCTCTCCACCAGCCCTTCTAGGGAGTTTCCCAGTTGCATTCCTTCCAAAACATATTGGTTTATGCTTCTAGCGGTCCATGGTTCTTTAAATATTCTCTGCCAGTGCCATAATTCAAGGGCATCAATTCTTCTTTGGCGTTTCTAATGTACAGTCCAATGTTTACATGCATATGAGGCAATTGGAAACATCATTGCTAGGGTCAAACGCATCTTAGTTTTCAAAGTAACATTCTTTCTCCTCAACACTTTAAGAAGGGTTTGTGCAGCAAGTAACATCCTTTCTCCTCGACATTTTAAGAAGGCTTTACGCAGCAAATTTGCCCAATGCAATATGTCATTTGATTTCTTTTTAAAAAACATTTTATTGAGGCCTCTTCCAGATCTTGTAATAGTTCATACGTCCATTGTATCACATTATACATATGTTGACATCATTATTTGCTATTTATTTTCTATTGAGCCTTTGATGTCAGCTTCTCATTTGCCTTTCCCTCTCTCCCCACCCTAAAGGCCCTTTGATTATTTTCATATCTTACAACAACCACTGTCTCCCTTCCTCCATGGTTTCTGTTGTTTGTCCCCCTAAGAGGCTTGCCGATCATTGAAATTGGTTCCCCCTTCTTCCCTTTCTTACCCCACCTTCCCCTTACCCTACTGGTATCGCTACTCCCATTCCTGTTCCTGGATTCCATGTGTCATGAGCTCTTACGTCTTATCTGTACCTGTGCACATTCTCCGGTCTAGCCCTCAATGAAAGTCAGTACTGGCATCATGATAGTAGTGGGTGAGGAAGCGTTAGTGCCTTACTGCGCCCTGGTTAACTCATCCCTTCCTTGTGACTCTTCTGTGAGAGGATGTCCCATTGTCTAGAGATGGGCTTTTGGGTCTCTCCTGTGACCCCCCCAACAATATACTTTTATTTGTTTGTTCGCTTGTTTGATGTCTGTTAACTGGTCCTGGCGACACCTCATGATCACACAGTCTGGTGTGCTTCCTCTATGTGGGATTGTTGCTTCTTTGCTAGATGGCTACTTGTTTAACTTCAAGACCCCAGACTCTATATTTTGTAATAGCCAGGCACCATCTTCTTTCTTCACCACACTTGCGTATACACCCATTTTGTCTTCAGTGATTGTGCCAGGAGGGTGAGCATCACAGGATGTCAGTTTGTTAGAACAATTTTGCATTGAGGGAGGGCAAGGGCCTCTGCCTGAAGTCTGTCCACAACCTCAGTGTATGGCCATATAAATATATGTATATGGGTCACTGCCTTTATTTTATGAATTAATGTATTAACATATGTACACACTTATGCTTACCTCAATCTATAGTTTTACTTCCTAGAGCTTTCCTCTGTTTCCTTTTATCTTCCTTCTGCCCCACCATCACGCTTGCCCTACTTACACCTTTTAATAATTCCTCTCAGTTAGATTGCTGTTGCTCCAACACCCCCAGGATCTGCTGTCCCTAGTCATTTCCTGTCTATGGCATGGTTTGCTCTCTGCTCCCTTCCCCCACTTTTTGTCCCCCTGGTTCCTTCGAGACATTGGTCCCATTGCTTTCTCCTCGAGGTTGCTTCCCATGCCTATCTCTTAATTTTCTGGTCTGACAGCAAGTGTGCCGGGCAGATAAATCTACCTGGATGTGATCTTGACTTCTCCCGTCACTTGATTTCTTGAACGTTGCTTCCATGAGCACTACTTGTACAACTGAGCAAAATGAAATGCTTGACAATTTCAGTTGTTTTCTCCACTTATCTTGATGTTCTTTACAGGTCCATTTGTGAGAATTTGGGTTAATGTACATTGAATTGCAATCCACTCTGAAGATTGTAAGCTTTCCTTTAGCAAGCATTTCGAGTTGTCTTCACTTTCAGCAAGCAAGCTTGCGTCATCTGCATATCCCAGGCTTTTACCCATTCTTTCCCTAATTGGAATGCAGAGTTTCTCCTCATATCGTGCACTTCTTTGATGATTTCCTCAGCAAACAGATTCAAAAAGAATGGTGGAAGGATTTTACCCTGACTCAGATTTTCCTAATTTTAAAACATCCAATATACCCTTGTTGTGTACACATTCCACATAAGTATAATGAAGTGTCCTAGAATTCCTGTTCTCTCGCTATTATCCATAGCTTGGTTTGATCTGTCTAGCGAGATGTCTTTGCATAGTCAGCATGACACAAGTAACCATCCTTCTAGTATTCTCCGTTTCCAGGCAGATCTTTCTGACTTCAGTGATGATATCCCCTATGTCACATCTTCTGAACACAGCTGAATTTCTGCTCCCTCTCTGTGGATATGATGCTGCAACTGTTGTTGAATAACATTCACCAAAACTTTATTTTCATGTGACAATAACAGCACTGCTTGATAATTTCTGGATTCTCATTTTGGAATATGTGCAAATATGAATCCTGCCCAGTTTGTTGGCCAAGTAACTTGGAGAGAAGTTGGTAGAAGTACTCAATTTCTTCATTCTTAACTTTAGTTTGCACATTTAAATACTGTAAGAGCAGTTCAACTGGACTTCCTTAAAACCTGCTTCCCTAGAGCCAGAGAAGTGACTGACACAGTAGGAATTAAAAACTAGACATGACTCTGTGTGAAGGTATAAGTATACTTGCTCTGCTTATATAAATGTAGCTGTATCCATACATTCCTAGTACATGGAGAAAGGGAAAATAAAACAAAGACATGGACTGAACTCATGAGGCCACAGATGAGACGAATTCTGAAGCGGTCACTTTGGAATCTATCAGCAAGAAACTATGCAAATTTCTTATGGTGTCTAAATGAATCAGATCTTTATGGAGAGGCTCAAGGCTTGGCTGTTAGCAATTGGGAAAGAGGTAAGATTTTTGGACATAAATCAACCAGGCAGGCATGAGTCTGTTGAGTGTGAACATGGAAGCTCAAAGCTAGACTGGTAGTTTTCTATTTTCATTTCTTCAACCTCAGCACAGATATCTTAAAATTTGTAGGTCACAATCTGCCCCCTAGTTATTTCATTGTAAAAATCTTTTTTAAAAAATCATCATCATCATAGCACAAAAGTTAAGCACTTGATGACTAATGTCAAGGTAGGATATTTGAAACTACTTTGAAAGACACTTTGGTAGACATGGTCTGCTAAAAAAAATCACTGTCTGGAAAATCCCATGGAGTAGTTCCATTCTACACACATGGGGTCATCATGAGTCAGAATTCACTTGATAGTAACTCTCTGACAGACTTTGTGTCAACTTGGCTGGACCAGGCTTCTCAGTGGTTTGGCAGATGAGGCATCTTCCATGATTTGAATTTTCTGTGAACAGCTAAGCCATTGTAGTATCCCCTTAAGGAGGTCACTGTCTTGATATGATTTAAAGGACATTTTAAAAGGGAAACACCTATTTAAACAAACTTTGTGGGAAAGTTCCACCCCTTCTTGCTGGTACAAGTCTTGCATCTGACTCATAAACCCACCATATTGTCTGCCAACCCTAGAAGCTATCAGTGGTCTGCTGTATTGCCTGCTGACCTTAGAGTCATTGACTGTGCAGCCATAAGCCTGACCAGCTGACCTTAGATGCATCTGACTCTATTTTCACTAGACTGTGAACTTCCTGTTCCTGGACCATCCATCCTGACAGTTACTTGTGTCAGGGAAAGCCTCCAGTTTAACATCTGACTCAAGAACTTGAACTAGACTGGACTTACCTGCTTTTACAACTGTGTGAGCCACTTTCTTGATAAAAACTTCTTTGTTGATATACACATATAAGTGTTTTTTTCTCTAGAGAACCCAGCCTAACATAGCACTTTCAAGAACAAGCTATTTCTCTCTAATATTGTTTGTGGACTGATACGATTAGTAGGCTTTTATGCAATTTGCTTACGACTTTGTGTCCATTGGAAAGTACAATGAATATAGTCTAGCTCCTTCAAATGATTGCCCCATTGGCTTACTGAACTTAGGCAAATAGTGTGATTGTTTTCTTCTTGGTGAAGGGCAGTCTAAAGTGTTCAGAGAACCATTCTGCTTGAGTAGGCAGTGCTCGTTCTATGGGCGAATCCTCCCCTCCCATGCCAGAGACTCTTGGTTTACTTCTGGCCAAATCACCTTTTATGCAGTCACCATCCTCTCATCAGTAAAGGCTTATATCTTGCTACATTACAGGCTGTACCATAGTTTTCAAATAAGACACACTTGAAAGAAAAGTCTGTTGATCAACCGCTGAAAATCAGCCAAAGACAACACTATAAATCATAGTGGTGCTACGGATCACAATAGTTTAATTTGCAATCAATGATAGGGGTACCACAGTAACAGGGAGTCTGTTAGCTCATTGTGTAGGGGGATGCCAGGAGCTGGGAGTTAACTCCATGGCTACCAACAACAATGTTCTATCTGAGAAGTTGGTGGACTTCAGGCAGGATCCCAGACCTAGGACATTGGCGAACTCCTTTCAACTCATACAGGAATCTTTCATGAGTATTTTTTACTGGTGCTTGCAACTTTTTTGAAGTCTTGATCCTGTGAAATTGAAATGAGTGTCAAATTTAGCTGCTGACACTCAGGGAGTCTCTGGAGGACTACTTACCTTACATCATTACATGTTGGGCTACTTACTGAAGAGTTCCTTGAAAGAAAGTCTTGGTAATCAGCCTCAAAGGGGGACTATTTTGAATACTTTCTGGAGTGCAGTTGTACCCAGCACACAATAGGCTCACCATGAGTCTGCTGCTAATACTTGGACTATAAGTCTAATAAATAATTCCTATAACAAACTACAAGGAGCTCTGGAGCACTGTTGAGTAATCTTCCAACAGCTCCGTGGAAGAAAGATCAGGTTATCTGCTTCCATAATGATTTACAGTCTTGGAAATCCTATATGGATTTAGTATGAGTAGGAATCAAGTCAACAGTAGTGGACTATTGCAAACTAGTTCTTTATAAACTTCAGAGTCAGGATCAGCAAGTATGGTTTCTTGAAAACATATACTAATTTTGGAAGGAGGACAGAGCGGTTCTAGAAAACGTTATACCCTTTTTTTATAATTCCTGCTAATGATTGAGACCCTGTATTGATCTTTGAAAAGAATGCCTGTACCGCCCCCACCCCCACTCCCCCACACACAGTCCTTCCTGCTGTTAAGAACAACAACAAAAAATGAATGGTCTCTTGTCTTCTGGTGATTGTAGGTGATTGTGGTAGTTACATAATCTGATGTCAATTTGAGTGGATTATGAGTGAAAGGATGGAGTCTGGTCTGTCAATCAAGATATAACCAATGAGGACTCTGTGTGGGCATGGTCTTCTCCTGAGAATCCCAAAAACTCCTGTTTTTTCTCCTTAGATTTAGGACACATCTTCTCACTCCCTGGGAGACGTTGCAGCTGACAAGACACATGGAACTAAGCTAGGGCTCTGAGCTGGAGGAACCACATGGACTTACCCAGATGCAGCCCTGGAAGCCACATGAAAATCCCTTCCAGGGCTGAGAAGCTTACAATACCACTGGATCCAAAGACTTTCTACCCACTGATTTGTGATTGTCCTGCACTCAGTGTCATTGCATGTTTTTCATGAGTCTAAAAAGGACTTTATATATTGGTTTTGAACATATGGGCTTTTTGAACATCAGACTTACGGATTAGATCTGAACTGGCATGGGATGTTTTCTCAATCTTCAACTGCTCTTGTGTATAAAATGTTTTCTTGGGCTGAGCCCTGGTGGCGTAGTGGTTGTGCATGGGACTGCAGCCCACTGGGTTGGAGGTTCAAATCCAGCAGCAAGGCTGGGCCTCCTACTCCCACCACCAGAGGGCAGTGATGCCCCCAAAAACCAAAAAAAAAAAAGTTTTCTTAATGTACAATTGCCCTTTAAATAAAACTGTTTTATATACATATGAGTTTCTATGTGTTTATTTCTCTAGTCTACCCAGACTAATGCAGTGATGGTCAGGGACCCAGAGTATAGCTTTTCTCTTTATATCTGTACATAGAATGGCTTGCCATCAATTCCTGCTAAACCCAAATCAGTTTGAGGAATCATTTTTACATATAATTTGTTTTACTGACCTGTTTCATCAGCAGGTGAGCTGAGAGGTTCATTTCACAGCCTATTTTATTTTCGCTGGTGGTTTCAAAGGACCTACACTGTGTAAAATGAGATGTGCTTTGGATACATTCCTAGATTGTTACATAAATGAGGTGAATGATAACTGATTTTCTTCTTCATCAGGCTTTGTGGTTTAAAAGGTGTGTGTGTGTGTGTGTGTGATGTGATGTGATGTGTTTTACTGGGGAAACTCTCAGAACTATTTTGGAGATTCTAATCCCCGCTCAAATGATATGCCTCCCTTCCTCATTTTTCCTTATTCTTTTTACCGAATATTTTTAATATTTACTTTGTACTGACAAGGGGCCCTGGTGGCACAGGGGGCTAAACATTGGAAGGTTAACCAAAATGTCGATGGTTCTAACCCACTTACTGCTCTGTAGGAGAAAGTTGTGGCTGTCTGCTCCCAATAAAGGTTCACAGTCTCAGAAATCCCAGGGAATTGGTCCACCACTCTGTCCTATGGTGCAGCTCTGAGTCAGAATCCACTCTATGGCAATGGATGTGTTCAGGCACTACCCTAGGTGTAAAAGGACAATGTTGAACATAATAGGCACTCTCTGTGGGACAAAAAGTGTTAGCTTTGGTGCAATAATTTTATCAGAAAATGCAAACCTTTGTTCCCCCACCTACCCTCTGCAGCACAGACTCCATCTAACCTCATCCCTGTCTACTCAGCCACCACAGAGGAAACTTAGCACCTGTATTCAGGCTACGCTTCCTCTCATGAAGACTCCAGAGCACACTAGCAGTTTGTAAAGTTTCTTCAGTGTATAGGACTTTTTCTCCCTCTAAAAGAAAGTTAATTTTGGAAATCAAGCAGGCAAAGCAAAGTACGAGTATACGGGAACTACTCTATTTTCTCTTTCTGGGTAAATAGAGTTGAATGTTGTCTACCTCACTGACTCTTCCCTCTGCTCTGGAGCCCTGCAAGATGTAGAAAGAGGTTGAACATGACTGTGCCACACTGTGAGGAGATGGTAGCTCAAGAGAAAGCATCGTCATGAGGCATAGGCATCATGTGGGTGATCCACAGGCTTGGCTTCTCTGCTAACCAGACTGGCAATTTTACCCTGAAACTGGACATCGCAAAAGCCACTCTGGAGGCTCAGTAACAAGCCCAAGCTGAGAATCAATCTGGCCTTTGAGCTTATCTGCTCTTTTCCTTATTTACCTATATGCTTAGACACAGACGGCCTACCTTTTTCAGAAATGATGAGCAAAGTCAAACAATACCTAGCTCTTCTGGAGTTCTGTCTCATGTCTCAGGGCTCTTGTAAAGTTCTGGGACCTAGGGTTCAAATCTGAAAAGAGAAGTAAACAAAGGACTGCTATTGAAGTAGGATTCCCCAATTCTTATGTTTGAGCATCTTTCTCTGTAGTGCTTATATAAGATACCCATCATCCTATATAGGGTAGCTAGGAGATTCTCATCCCATTGTCAATGGGGGAAAATACCACTTCTCTGAACCCTGCAGAGTTCCCTTACTGCAGTAAATGAAGACATGCCAGATAAAGAGCGGGAATAAGGGAGAAAGAAAAGATAGGAGGAAGGAGGAAGAATGGAGGGAGGAGAAGAAAGAAAGATAATTCAGACCTGAAATAGAATTTCACCATCTGCTGGCAAGTCCCTATGGCACAGAAATCTTCCATTTCACTACCTTCTCTCCCACAGGCACTGTTTCCATTTAAATGCTAGGAGAGACTTTCTAGAACTGGAAGGCTTTCTGATGCTGTTGGTGGAAGAATTACTACTTGAGCTTCCCCCTCCCATGCCTCTGGTCTTCTCACAACTTTAGGGAAAGAAAAGCAAGGAACTTTGTTTGTGTTGTTCATTTGTCTTTTAGGGGTATTCTTCCCATGAACATAAAAATAAGATATCTGGCAATACCAACTTCTAGTAAGGATATGGATGGAGAAGGCCTGATAGCGATATTCCATTGATTGTGGGAATATACACCAATGCAATCATTTTGGAGGAAGGAGTTTGACATTATGTTTTAAACTAAAGTTTTATATTCCCTATAACGAGTAAGTCCATACCTGAGTTTATAACCAAGAGAAATCGTCATGCATGGGCACTGAGAGACATGTGCAAGAATGATCACAGCAGGACAGTTCACTGGAGCTTAGAATAACCGAAGTGCAGAGTAAACAAGTTTCCTGTACATTTGGGTAGAATAGTACATAGCCATCAAAATAAGTGTACTCTAGCAGCATGCCTTCGCCTGACTAAGTCTTAGCAATATAATATTGAGAGAAAATAGCAAGTCCCTAAAAAACAAAAACAAAACCTACTTCACCTGCTGTCAAGTCCATTCTGATCCATTGTGACCCTATATAATGGAATGGAACTGCCCCATTGTGTTTCCCAGACTTTAAATCTTTATGAGAGTAGGCAGCCTCAACTTTCTCCCTCAGAGCAGCTAGTGGTCCTAACTTCTGATCTGTTGGACCAATAGACCATCACATAACACACTACACCACTAGAATTCCCTGAATGGGGCCACAGAGGAATTAAAACTGCATAAGTTTTGGGTTGAGTCCTCGCTTTCAAATCCAGCAATGTGGGGTTTGCTTAATACAAATAAGAAAAAATCAACATAATTGAATAAACAAAGCCTGTGCATGGACCATTGGTGTGAATGTGTATTAAACTAAGGATTATGATGAATCCAGTTTTGAGTGTGTCTGCAATCCATGGGGAAAACAAAGCCTAAAATCTATGCATTTGTTGTGAAAGATATAGACATGAAAAATATGCCATTTTTCATTGTATCACCCCAAAGATACTGATTATTAGCATTTGGATGTTTTCATACAATTAATTTTTCTAATTTACATATTTAAACAAAATTAAAGTCATTATGTTTAAACACTAGTGATAGTCATTATACTTAACATTCTATTATGTACATTCCCACACTTGATAAAATAACATTTGAATGTATGACATATGTATGCACAGTAATTTAAATCATCCTTCATGCACATTAGACAAGCTCTGGTGGTGCAGTGTGATAGATAGGACTGTGTGATTTTCTGTGCCAATGAGGGCTCCCTTAGGAACATGTGGGCAGAGTTTAATCAGGTCATGGCTTGATTGGAGGGCAACTGAAATACGCCCTCTAGGCAGGCCACCCACTCTCTCTGCCTTTATCTTCCTGTTGACAGACCACGGGAGACTTGCCAGAGAGCACCCCCCCCCCCCCCCCCCCCCCGTCCCGCCCTCTACTTCACCTTCCTTGATCTGGGCTGGGCTGGGATGTTTTCTCAATATACAATTGCTCTTTGATATAAAGCTCTCTCTTACTCATACATGAGTGTTCCTGGATCTGTTTCCCTAGTCGACCCAGTCTAACTGTGGTCCTAGCCTGAAAGGTCAGCAGTTTCAAAGTACCGGCTGCTCTAAGGGAGAAAGGAGTGATCATCTTGGAAACCCATGGGGTTTCTTATACCTTGTACTGTGGAGGTTGCAATGAGTCAGAATCAGCTCAATGGCAGTAAGTTTTATGCTCATTTATTTGATTCTTCTCAATATTTTGATATTCAAATAAAGCTGAAATAGTCCTTTTAGACCTAATTTTTTTCCACCAGCTTTGGAGATTTCCTTGGGATAAATCTCTATGAATAGAATCAAGTTGTGGAAAATTTTAATATTACTGTTTTACATATTGATAAATTGGGAGACTCTATTTTTTGTTTTGTATTTAAACAACTGCTTAATTTTTAAAATGGTTTTATTGGCATATAACTCATCTATGGTAAAATAGATGGTCCAATCATATTAAGAAGAGCTGTACACGCATCACCACAATCAACTTTAGGGCATTTTCTTCTCTCTCGTCCTCATTGCTGCTGGTGCCGCACTTCTCCTTAACCTCCGTGCTCCAAGGAAATGACGACTCCAGCCCTTATCTCCAGGTTTACCTATCCTTGATTTTGTCAACAAAAAACCATGTAGTACAAATACTGACAAACAAAACAAGAGAATGATAACCCCACAACAATAGCAAAATAAAGCAGAGGAAGCAGCAATTGAAAAGAAAGCAGAAAATATTAAAAAACTGGAACAAATTTTAAATGGGTCAAAAAATAGGTCAAAGGATAAGGTGTTATTTTTTCATTTCTCTTCATGAACAGCTTTATTGATATATTATTAACATATCAGAGAATTCAATATTTCAATCATGTTAAAAAGAATTGTACAATCTTCACCCCAATCAATTGTAAAACAGTTTCTTCTCTCGTCCTCATTGTTGGTACTAACTCCTCATTTCCTCTCAACCTCTCTGCCATACCCCCAGAGACCATTGATCCCATTACTCATACTATATACTTACAGCCCTTACTATATATTTACAGAAAAATATACCACCACCACCACCCAAATTGATAAAAACAAAACAGAAAAATCTCAATATAAAATATATCAAAAATATTTAAAAACAAGAACAATTTTAAATAGGTCAAAGGGGAGATAAAAGGATAAAGTGCTAGATTTTAACCAATCTGCACCTGAATAATCCACTTTCCAATGCACACTGGATGATAATAAGGTTATTGACCTCCTTGGTCTATGGTCAGGAGGGGTTCACTGGAGACGTGATCCACGTATATTTCTCTTTCACTTTTTAAAAACTGAAATAACTTCAAAATGGGCCAAAAGGGAGAAAAATGATATAAATTATATTTCAAGCTTACTACAACAGCCACAACCAACTTTATGTGTTCTCTGTCTGGGTAACAAGGTTATTCACTTCCCTGCCAAAGAGAATTCACCAAGGATTTAATTCACATAAGGAGCTTACAAATGGGCTTGGGGCTTCCACTGTCATCCACAGTATTCCAAAAATCAGGCGTTTAGAATTTAAATTTTGAAACCATTCCCTCCATCAGAGTTAAATTTTATTATTTACAATCCTTGGACCACACACTCTGTTGTGCATCTTCTGTGTGGACTTAGGTTTACACTTTGCTTAGATAGCTGCTTCTTTCAAGAAAAGCCTTTCAAGATACTTCTCTTTCTGATAGGCAGACACCCTCTGATTTCTTCACCAAACTTTTGCTATAGCATTCTTATATTCAGTGATCGTTCCATGAGATCTTCTTCATAAGGGTGAGTACCAAGTAGGACAATATCATAAAAATGCATCGTACTTAGATTCAGACCGCAATTCAGTTCAAGCTTAAAATCAATTCATTTTAGAGGCATCATCATCACTTTATTGCAGAATATTATAAATCATTTCCATGGGGCATAAGATAATTCAATTGGCAATAGCATTAATTAGCTTGTGGTATAGAATGTAAAACACTCTTGAGACAAGGAAATTATACATGCACAGGACAGTTTTTGAGACCACAATGAATGAATGGTTGCCATTTTCAGATTCAAAACTTAAGTGACTGGACACTATTTACACCAACAAAGGGAGATGGTGAAAGGGCAAAGCTCTCAATAATTCTCATTGACAAAAGCAGAATTACCTCTTCTAGACTAATGCATGTTATAAGAAAGCAAAGAGGGGCTGAGCCCCAGTGGCATAGTGGTTGTGTGCGGGACTGCGGCCCACTGGGACGGAGGTTCACTTCCAGCAGCGGGGCTGGGCCTCCTACTCCCACCACCGGAGAGCAGTGATTGCCCCCCCCCCCCCCCCAAAAAAAAGAAAGAAAACAAAGAGGGCAAGAACATAGTAGATATATGTTAGGTCCAGATCACCTTCATGGGCTCCTTCATGGGCTTCATGGGCTCCTTCAAAACAGATCTGAAACAGCCATAAGTCCAAGAAGCACTGTCCAAGCACAGCCATAAGTCCAAGAAGCTATTCCATACCATAAGTCCAAGAAGCTATTCCATAACACTGGGATAGCTGTCACCCACTGTTTCTCTCACTAGGCATTTCAGCTGTAAATTCAAGAAAGTATTTCTGGTCCTTAAATCCTCTACAGGTGAGTTTTAGATACTGTCCACTTCCCTTCGTGAGGTTTGTTTCAGGTCCTTCTGGTTTTGCCCATGAAAGATGTTGTGCACCTCAAAAAGATAGAGTCTAAAGCCTCATTTGCTTATAGAATGCAGCCTGGGTCACCAAGAGCTGGATACACACTAGGTCAAAAGTAACCTACATATTTGAACATAATACTGAGTGTATTTTCCCCTTGTGGTCTATATAAGTGATGTTAAGTGTTCTTTTATTTTCATTAGCAGGTTGTGAAGGGCTCCATCTTTCTAATTGGAAAAATAAACTGGAATAATGCACGTAAATGTGCCTAATATATAACTTCAAAAAGTTTGTGGAATGAGTTGCCCTCTCACTGCAGTATCCGCAGTTTGAAACCATCAGCAGCTCCAGGGAAGAAGTTGACATTTTCTACTCCTATACAGAGCGGGGGCTTTGGAAATCCACAGGAGCAGTTCTACCCTGTCCTCTTGGACCTCTGGGAGTCAGAACTTACTCCAGAGCAGTGAGTTTGGTTGTCGTTGTTGTTGTTGTTTTGGAGCGGGGGAAATGAAATTTTTGAAGCCTCATCATACATGCTAGGTATTTAATGAATATCAGCTGAATATGGATCTGTATCAAATTAAGCAATTATTTAAAACATCTTGGAAGAAGGTAAAAGACTGCCATCCCAATCTACAAAACCAACCACGCTCACTGATATTGTGTCAGTTCTGAGTCATAGCGATACTAAATCTACCAGGCTACATAAGTCAGCGGCTTCAGTAGTGTCTGTTACATGTCCATGGGCATAGAGGTGCATGACATGGGAAAAATGCTTTTTTGTTGCATTGATGATAGTAAGTATAATTTGTATATCATCTTATTTTTTCGAAAATATTTCCACATGCAAGGTCTAATTTACTCATGATGAATAATCTTATAAGATATGTTTCATCATATTATCCACACTGTAGAGGTAAGAAAAATGTAATGCTTGGATTAGAATACTTACCAAGATTATAAATGTAGGTTGAAAGACAGGTCTTTAGAATTTCAGTTCTCAAAAGGGTGAAATGACTTTTACCAGACTAAAGATCCTTTTGATAATAGTTATAAACTATGGGAAAAACATGCTTACCCAACTATTTGAAGGATACCAGAGAATAAGTAAAAGGTGCAGAAGCTGGAAGAGAAGTGTTATAATTAAAATGTAAATACCTACCTTTATAAACTAAAAATTATAATGGTGTCTAACTCAAAAGATATAGAAGAAAGAAAATTATAAAGGCAAAAGCAGGAATCAGTGAAATAGAGGGAAATAAAAGAAAAAGTTAACAAATTCCCAAATCTATTTATTAAGAAATCTAGTTACACTAAACAGAAAAATAGAGGATACATAATTTACTAACACTGTTCATGAAAGAGGATGTATAACCACAGAACATACAGAGAATAAAAGATCGTTGTGAACAATAGTATGCAACATAAATCCAACAACTTAAGTAATATTAATACATTTTTTGAAAACAGCTAAATTGACAAATGAGTAAAAAAAAAAAAGAATGTCAATCTATTTTTTTTAAACTTGATTTGCAATCAAAACCATTCCACGCAGCAACTCCTAAGCCCCAATGGTCTCAGTAATAAAAAATAATTTTTGGCATCACTGCCCTCTGGTGGGAGTGGGAGGACCAGCCGTGCTCCTGGAGAGCTGCTGCTCGATTTGAACTGCCAACCGAGTGGGCCACCATCCCATACTCAACCACTATGCCACCAGGGCTCAGCCCCGCAATAGTAAAATTTTAATACATATCTTAATTTTTTTTTAGAAAATCAAGGAAAGATATGCCCACTTGTTCTGAGGCCATAATAAATATACAAGGTGGTGCACCCCCCCCCAAAAAAAAAGCCTTAATTGTTCATTTAAAGCTATGAATTTATTTATCTATTTAGTTAGTTTTACAAAACAACCTTATTACCTTCAAAGTACTCTCCATTGCAGGTAATACATCTGTTAAATATGTGATTTCATTCCTGGAAACATTTTTCAAACTCATCTCTTTGGATGGTTTACAGCACCTTCTCACTTTTTTCTTTTCCTCTTCTATATTATCAAATTGTTGTTATTTCATGTCTCTCTTCATTCGCAGAAACAAAAAGAAGTGACAAAGAGTGAGATCAGGTGAGTGGGACATGGGGCAAGGGAGGCATGCTGGGTTTTTTTCGCCCCAAACTGGCACATTGAAATGGCTACATGAGTAGGTACATTGTTGTAGTGGCAAAACCTGCCTCCCATCTGCCACAAATGAGGTCCTTTTTATCACACAGTTTTCATAATATTTCCAGAAACTCTAAGTAGAAAGCTTGATTAATAGTCTGACCTGGTGGAATGAACACCAAATGCATTGAGTTGGCATTTTCATTCGTTCAGGAAGTTGATGGGTGTCCAGAATGAGGCTCTTCATTAATCAATATTTCACCTTATTTTGAAAATAAGAATACCACTCATACATTTGAGTTTTACCCATAGCACTATCCTTGTAAGCTGTGTCCAACATCACAGCAGTTTCTGCACCATTTTTCCCAAGCAGAAAGCAAAATTTCACATTGCATGCTGTTTTCTTAAAATGGTCATCACAAACATGCAACTTTCTTCTAGTTATTAAATGCCCTCCCCAAGTCCTCTCCCCCTCCCCTCCCCCCAACACACACTATCATGATCCCAATTCTACTTTACAAATCCAGCTAGATCAGAATATGTACACGGGTACAGATGGAAACAGGACGCAGGGAGAAACTAGGAAAAGGTGATCCCTTTAGGAACAGTGGAGAGTGGCCATACCGGGAGGGTGGTGGGAAGGTGAGGTAGAAAGGGGGAACTGATTATAAAGATCTACATATAGCCTCTTCCCTAAGGTATGGACAACAGGAAAATGGGTCAAGGGGGACATCAGACAGTGTACGATATGACAAAATAATAATAATTTCTAAATTATCAAGGATTCATAGAAGGGAGAGGGAGGGGAAAATAAAAAGCTGATAGCAAGGGTTTAAGTAGAAAGAAAATGTTTGGGGAATGATGATGGCAATAAATGTACAAATGTGCTTGGCATATAAAGGATAGATTATGAATTGTGATAAAATTTGTATGAGTCCCCAATAAAATGATTTTCAAAAAAATTCGGTTATCACAAAAAATAAGGTTTGAGCAAAACTGCTTTTACAAAAAAAATTCCAGAGAAAATCTACCCAGGCGATGCCACTGGGTGCACTAAGTCAGAGAGAATTGCTAGTTGCTCAGCCAATAGGAAAAATACATGCAATGAAAGCTCCACCCAGAAGAGTTTTTTTTTCCATTTTTAGGGGTGGTACCCCCTCATAATATTAAAGTTTCATAAAAACATTATAAGAAAAGAACAAAATCAGAGTTATATCCTTCATCATTATTAACAAAAGAATCCTTGCTAAAGTATTAGCAACTCAAACCCAGAAATATATATAAAAAGATAATACATCATTAGCAAGTGAGAGATAATTCTAGATATATAAAGTTCATTTAATAGCTGAAACCTGATGGTTAATATACTTTACCCTATTAGTAGTATAAAAGTGGAAAACAATAATTGAAAATTTTAAAAATAAAATTCAATACCAGTTTATGATAAAGTTCTCAGAAAATTAGGAACTTGAGGAAACTTTTGCAACCTTAAAAAGGACATCTCTCTCTTTTTTAAAAAATCATTTTATTGGGGGCTTATATAACACTTATTACAATGCATACATACATCCATTGTGTCAAGCGTATTTGTACATATGTTGCCATCATCATTTTGAGAACATTTTCTTTCTGCTTGAGGCCCTGGTATCAGCTCATTTCTCCCCTCCCTCTCCCTCTTTCATGAACCCTTGATAATTTATATTTTTTCCCATATCTTACATTGAGTGATATCTCCCTTTATCTACTTTTCTGTTAAAAAGGTTATCTCTTAAATCCAATAGCTAAAACAATATGTAATAATGAAATTTGGAATACTGTCTTTCTAAGATCACAAAAAAGGTAAAAATGTCTATTTTATTCTGTTTATACACCATTATAGCCAGTCCCAGACCAATTATTGAAGTCAAGTGATCTCTTCATGATGGCAAATGACATGTAGGATCATGTTATAAGAACTGATTATTGTTGGATTAGGGCTGCTACTAATGCGAGCTCAAAAATCTATTCATATATCTGTGGTTTGTTTATATATGTCCCTGGTCCACTTTAGAGAGATTGTTATCATTTTATAGTGGAACATTATAAAGCATCAGGTGATTTTGAAGTTGGATTTTTTATATGGAAACACGCAGGCTCTGGAATAACCAGAACAGTTTTTAGTATATGTGCTGCCTAAGCAAGCACACAATGGTTTTGAAAATAGCAAAGCTGGAGAACTCACACTATCTGATTTCAGCACTCAATAGAAAGGGAGAGTAATCAACAAATAGAATTCATTATTTACAAATAGAATTTGTAAAATTGCCATTACAGCTTAAATTGATATTGTTGGATGAATACTGATTCAGGATTGTGACAGGTAGGTTTGTTGTGCCAACATGATCAATGAAGATAGGTAGATTTGTTGTGACAATATGGCCAATGAATACTTGTGAGATTACTTGAAGCATGGAGATATAAACGGCTTGGCAAGCCTTGCCTTTCTCTTGTTCTTGGATCTTCGAACGAGTGTGCATCCAGCTGCCTTGCTTGTCCTGTGCCTCGATTTGCAAACTACACTGCCCATGAGACACCTAATCCATGGACTGTGTCGTTGTGAGTTGAGGTTCCTTCAAGCCCTGCTTCCCCACGCTACTGGAATATCCATCTCTTGAGCTAGGTACTATTAGACCCTGTCTTCTGGCTGACTGTTGGTGACCTGCCTTGCTGTTTGTTGCTTGAGACCAGATAGCCGGAATTGCTCTACAGAGGACAACCAGGAGGCCCTCCAGATGAAAAGGACTGCCAGTGTACTAGCTGTCTCATGCAAGTGAGCTGCACAGAGCCATTTGTACTGCTTTGTAGATTAATTAACCCTATTTCTTATGTTAAATATCTATCTATATAAAGTTATTAGTGTCCTGGTTTTAGTTCTCTAGAGAGTCCTGTCTAATTAAAGGTTCTTTGCAATGTATACCATTGCATACATCAGAAAAAGAATAAACCATGGAAACAACAACAGAATCAAAGATAATATAATTTTCCGAAGTGCATATGCAGCCAGCATAAGATAAAATAAGTGGTACATGGACAAATACCTTTCTTATATAATAATATTATATTCACTTAAAGTCTATACCAGGCTTAAAGTTATTATGACCCATTTTCCATAATAAAAAGTCATAAAATGTCTTTTGGGGATAAATGTACCTTTTAAAAAGAAAATGGATTAATGAGAACATTAACATAGCAAAAAAAACCCATGTTTATAAAATATAAACAACTGAGATTTGGGACACTCTTGAATAGGAGTTAAGAATTCACACCCCAAATCACAGCTATCTGGATAGTAATCTCTGTTCTCATCTCAATAAACAATTATCTGCCATTATTATAGCCTGGTTGGAAAGGAACAGAGAAAATTCACTTCAGTGAACATTATATGGAATGTTCCCTAGAACTTGATTGCTTTAAGCACACTTTTTCATTTAATCTTCATAAAAATCCTATGAGGAAGGTCTTTGAATGTGTTAGGGCTCTTAGTTGCAACCTACAAGTACCAACTCCAGCTATTTTAAACAGAAAAGATGCTTGGTTATTCAATCACTAAATTGTAAGAGGTTTGGAGAATCAAGCTCGAGGACTACCAGGAACAAAGCCCCAAAGCAAACCTTCTACTTGCTTTTTCTTTTTCTACTTATGACACGTTAGCAGAGGAAATGGAGTAAACCTGTTGAACAGACAAAACCAGGACCCTGGGGAGGAAAAAAATCTAGTCTCTGAGAAGTTAGATAACATGCTAGGTCACCCAATGAGTCAATGCTTTTGCATTTACAATATTAAAGCAATATTAAACAAGTTGTGGGCATTAGAGGAATTAGGGATCTCATTTACTAAAGATGAAAACAAAATGAATCACAAACATCAACAAAGAGCCCTGAAAAACTAGAAAAATTATGTTTTACTCTGAATCAAGACAGTCTTGTCCTTGCAACTCTGAGAAGACAGAAGCTGTCCCTCACTTGATCCAGGGAGTGGAGGTGTGGAAGGACCCTGTGTGGGTTAAGTGCTGGAAGCTGAAGGCTTGAGCCCACCTGCCACATTGGGGAGAAGCCTGAGGCAGTCTGCTGCAGTATCAGGAACTCTCTGGGGCAGTTTTACTCTGTCTTGTAGGGTCACATGTTAGAATTCAGGGTAGGGGATTTGGCTTGGTTTTGAGGGGATTGCACATTATCCATCTTGATTAAAAATGGGTTAACAATCCCAGGGAAGCAGATTTGCTTGTCTTCTTTGTGAAGCCAGAGCGCTATTGGAATAACTGCTTTGCTTTTGGTTTGCCTTTTCCACTGTTGCCATGAGGCTCTGTGAACAATCTTAAGTTTTCCTTTGGTTTTGATAATGGTACAAAAAGGCTAGCACCATCCCACATCCCAAGCCTTGATATGACACACTCACCACAGCACACATTTTACGGGTGGCAGAGTCTCCTCTGGGCAGCCACCATGACTGTTCACTAGTTTGCCCCAGGGCCATTAGGTGACAGCAGCAGACCACAGAGCTTCCTCCACTTGCCCATCTGTTCCTAGCCAGGCTGGGGACTCATTAGGTTGTCTGAGGCCCCTCTCTTCCATCGACTTTGCTTCACTCCATGATTCTATTTATTACTCCAGTCATATAAAAGCTACACAAACAACTCAGGCTGGGCCTTTTTTGTTCCCCCAAACACCCTGGCTACTGAATTCCCCTTCTTGTGACAAGGGATGACTTACTGACAAATAGATCTTTCTTTCATAGGACATGCTTTCCCTACATTAACACCTTGATCCACCCGAGGTTGGAGCAGGACCCAAGGATGACACAAAATTAATTAATACACTTAGAATTTATAGGTAGATTCCAAGGATGCCCATCAGTATAAAATGTCTGGGGCAGAAGAGAGTGTTTGAAAATACAGTTACAAAAGTACTTTAAATAGGTATAGTGTATCCCTAGAATGAGCAAGACATTGAGTTAGCCAACAATACTTGAGTGTAAGGTACAGTGGAGTGGATTCTGTCGCATGAACATTAGAACAAAGCATTGCTGATTCTGCACTATCCTTCAAAGCCCATTGTTGATGCCACTGTGCAGATTCACCTGGTGGAGAATCTTCCTTCTTTTCTCTCACCATTCACGTCACCCACCAAAGGGTCCTCTTCCAGGGACTGATTTCACTTGATAACATGCCCAAAATATGTGAGCCATCATATGGCCATCTCTGACAGTCCCGGTAGAGTACAGAAACAGAGTCTCATTTGTGTATAAGAAAGAGTTTTATATAGAAGAGCAGTTGAATATTGAGAAAATATCCCAGCCCAATACAGATCAACTCCATAAGCCCATACATCCAACACCAATCTATAAAATCATCTTTAGGAAACACATGCAATGATACCAAACACACTCACAGGTCAGTGAATGGGAAGTCTGATGGACCTACTACTTTGTAAGTATCTCAGTGCTGGCAGAGCTCTCCATCTAGTTTCTCTGGATAAAAAGGTCTGGCTTCATCATCCTTTCTCCACGTGTCTTCTCCACAGGAATGTCTCCAGAGAGTGAGCATGTATCCTACCTCCAGTGAGCTATTTCTCTTCTGAGCTCCTCCAAATGAGGAGGCCACCAAGCTACTACCTGATTGACATGCTAGACGTCACCCCTTCACAAATTGACACCAGATTACGTCAGTACCACATCACCTGCATATCCAAGGAGCATTTTAGCTGTATTTCTTCTAAGACAGATTTGTTTGCTCTTTAGGCAGTCAACAGTGCTTTCCATATTCTTCACTAGCATCGTACTTCTAAGGCATCAATTCTTCTTTGGTCTTCCTTACTCGTTATCCAACTTCCACATGCATAGGAAGTGATAGGAAATGTCATTGATTGGGCCTGCAGCACATAATTCCACAAAATAACATCCTTGCTCCTAAATACTTTAAAAGACATCTGTGCAAGAGATTTGCCCAGCACAATGGTTTTTGACTTATTGGCTGCTACTTCCAGACATTGATTGTGGATTTAGGTAAAATGAAACCTTTGACAATTTCAATCTTTTCTTCTTTCATGATGTTGTCTATTGATCCACTTACAAGGATTTTTGTTTTCTGTTCATTAAGTTGTAATTATTGAAGGCAGCAGGTTTTCAAGTCTTCCTCATTTTCTGTGTGCTACAACGTGCCATGTGCATATCTCAGATTTTTAATAATCCTTCCTAAAATGTTGTGGCCACATCCTTCTTTATATAGTTCAGCCTCTCATAATATTTGCTCAACATATAGATTGAATAAGTATAATGCAAGGATGCAAATGTGATGCACACCTCTCCTGATTTAAAACCATATCATACTCCCTTCTTCTGGTGGAATACAGAAGATACATGTACAGGCACTACCTAAACATGGTTAAGTCTTCTGGGATTTCAGTTCTTTCCAAAGTTATTCATAGATCACTATGATACACAGTCTAAAGCCTTTACAAAGTCAATAAAATACAAGTAGATATCTTTCTGGTATTTTCTGCTTTCAGCCAACTTTCCTCTGGTGTCAACCATGATACCCTTCATACCATGTCCTCTTCTGAAGCCATATTGAATTTCTGTCAGGTCCCCATGGGAATGCTTCAACCATTGTTGCATGATCAACAAATTTTTACTTGCATCTGTTATTTATTGATAATATTGTTCTGTAAGTTTTACATTCTGTTGGGTCATGTTTATTTGGAACAGGCATTAAGAGCTCTTTCATCCAGTTGTCTAGATAGCTGTCTTCCAAATGTCTTGACATAGATGAATGTGTGCTTCCAGCTTGTTAAAATATTTTGATTGGTATTCCATCACTTCACAGATAAAAAGAGTCCCTATTGGAAAAATAAGCATTGGGTTGTTGCCACAAGGTTGGCAGTTCAAAACCACTAGCCCTCCATGGGGAAAAGATGATGTTTTATGTTTCCTTAAAAAGTTATACCTTTGCTCTTTGATACTAACCTTCCAGACACAATTGCTGAAGAAAATATGGCTGCACAAGCAAATGTGGTGAAGAAAGTGGATGGGCCCAGCTATTACAAGATATAGCACCAGGAGTCTTAAAGGCTTGAAGTTAAAAAAGCATCCATCTAGCATGGAAACAAACACACCCACCTGGAAGAAGCATACCAGCCTGTGCAATCATGAGGTATCAATGGGATCATGTAACAGGCATGAGAGGGCCCAAAACAAACTAAAAAACCATATTGTTGAGAATGAGAGGTGTCAGAGCAGAGAGAGTCAACCCATCTGTCAACAATGGGACATCCCCTCACAGAAAAGTCACAGGAAGGGATGAGTCAACCAGGGCACAGTGTAGCACTGATGAAACACACAATATTCCTCTGGTTCCTTGAGGCTTTTCCACCCCCCTCTATCATGACCCCAGCTCTGCCTTTCAGTTTTGGCTAGACTGGAGCATGTGCACTGGTATAGATAAGAGCTCACACACAGAGAGTCCAGGTCAGATAAAACCCTCAAGAACAGAAATGGAAGTAGTGATACCAGGAGACTAGGAGAAAGGTGGAAAGGAGAGGGGAGGAAAGAGGAAGATGATCATAATAATCGATGCATAACCCCACCCCCAGGGGAATGAACAATAGAAATGTGGGTGAAGGTCAGTGTAAGATGTGAAAATAATAATAATAATAATTTTAAATTGATCAAGGGGTGATGGAGGAGAAGAAGGGGAAAAAAGAGAAGCTGGTACTAAGGGCTCAAATAGAAAGAAAATGTTTAGAAAATAATAATGGCAGCATATGTACAAATATGCTTGATACAATTGATGCAGGGGTTGTTATAATAACTGTAAGAGCCCCCAATAAAGTGATCTTAAAACATCATTCTAGCCTGGGACACCCTGACTACAGTGGCTATGAATCAGAACTAGCTGGTGGGAGCAGGTGTGGTGGTTTTGCTTTACATCTGGGAAAGCTGTGAGGAGGCCTTTGTTCAAGAACTCACAGAGTGAGGGGGGTAGTCCAGGTTTGAACCTCTGGGATCTGTCCCGAGAATCTGATTTTAACTGGTGACATTATAATTTTACATTATAAACAATGATGATCGAGATGATGCCAACTGCCCTCCCCTTCATGCACTTCAAACTCAGAATTAATGCAGACACATAGTGACTGTCCTGTGGGTTACAGAGACTATAACGTCATGGGAGTAGAAAGCCTGGTTGTTCTTCCTCGGATCTGCTGGGGCTTTGAATTGCTGACCATGCAGATCACAGCCCAATATGTAGCTCTGCACCACTAGGGCTCCTAGTCCCTCCCAAAAGGTTCACTCTCACTCTCGCTCTCACTCTCTTCTCTCTCTCTGTCCAATATCGTTTTGTTTTTCCTGTTTAATTTATCCAGAGTTATGTCTTTAGTTGCATTTAAGAATCCCAATTGCTAAGTCTCACTGTGGCGGTCATGTGCTTATGTTAATTTCATGATTGAGATGTAGAGGTGGAGTCTAGCCTGCTAATCTGGAGATAGCCATTGAGTAGTCAATGAGACCTCTGTGTGGGCATGACTTTCTCCTGAGGCTTCTGGGAAATCTCGTGATATTTCCCTCATGGACATGAGAAGTTATCTCCCCGGTTGTTGGGAGCTATTCTTAGAGACAACAAACTACGGACAAGACAAGATGGCAGTGTCCGAGTTGCTGGAGGAGCCGGAGGAGAAGGCACATGGCCTTACTCTGATGGAACCAGACCTCTGAAGCTGGAGAAGCCACATGGAGACCCCTGCCAGCACTGAGTTGTTTCTACCACCACTGGACGCTATTGATGGACCCTGAGCCCTGGAAGCGAGGTGCCCTGGGAAGACCCCTGCCAGTGCCAGGACTCTGCACCCACTGGTCTGTGACTTCATGAGTCAGAAGGAGATTTTATAGACTGATATTGGGCATATGGACTAATATCAGACTTACGACTTTGAACTGGACTGGGTTGGGATGCTTTCTCAATGTCACATTCCTCTTGTATATAAACGGTACCCTTATATCCATATGTGTGTCTATGAATTTGTTCCTCTAGTTTACCCATACTAACACACACAGTTTCATCTTTGGCTAAAAATAATAGCGGTACCCTTCTCGTTTGATTTTATAAGCTCTTTCCCAGCCTCTTATTTCATTATAATGAAAACAAAAGAAAATAAAAATCAACTTCATTGTGCTACTTGCACTCTCAGAATGAACAGTCTAAAATAAAGGAAATGATCAGCCCAAAAGTGCTTATAGCTAAAAATCCAGATCCAACGCTGAAGTTGTAAATGGCCCCATGGGTGCATGATTTTCTACTGGCTGATGAACCCCCCAGGTCTGAGCCCTGGCAAAACAGGGCCACCATGTTAGGCAGTTTTCCACAAGGTTCACACTTCAACCCCTCCACAGGAGAGAAAGAGTGCTCTCTACCCTGGGAACAAGACAGCCTGAAAACGCACAAGGGCAGTCAAGTTGGTGACAAGTTGGGCTGCTCACTGCCAGGTGTGTAGTTTGAAACCACTGCCTGCCCTGTGAGAGGGAGACAGGACTTTCTACTCCTGTAAAGAATGGTAGTCTGAAAAAGTCAGGGGGGCAGTTCCATCCAGTCCTACAGGGTCACTGTGAGTCAGCACAACTTGACGACTGTAAGTTTGGTTTTTGGTTTGAGCACATGCAATATATGACAGGTGGCTGCTCTTGTTTTTTGTTTTTTTTTTTAAAGGCTCAGAAAGCATTGGCTTAAAGTGAAAAGTCTCTGTCTTCCTTGCTAGCAGCTCTTCATTATTGCATGGTCCACATTGGATAAACAAGTGACTTCTCGTGCTCCTCTGCAGTCAGATGCCAGGAGCTGGGTCTCAAAGAACCATTTGAGCCATCACCATGGGCTTAGGGAGGCTTGGTTTGAGACCCATGAGAAAGCCCATCCAGGGAAGGATCTGTGCCTTTGCCTCACCATTTTTAAGCTCTGCCCACAGACATGTTAATTCAGATGAATAACAGCACAAAAGGAAGTACACAATGTATTCTTTCACTAATGGGTTTATTCATCAGGAAAGGAAGGGAAGAATAAATGCTGCCAATGAGAACAGCTAGTTTTCAGTGAATTAAAAGACATTTTTGCTGGAATGTGCTAAAACTTAAAATAACGAACAATGAATTATCTTAGTCAGTGGTTTTTAAATTGTGTTCTGTGGAGCCTTGGGGTTTATCAGAGGGACCGCAGGGGCAGCTCTGAAGTTAGTAATGATCTCACTGATGAATGTTCATGAAGGTTGCAGAGACGTGGAAGGATTCAGGTTTCAAGGCACTGAGCATGACTGGAGCAGATGAACTGGGCGAGTGGTTCTCAACCTTCCTTATGTTGTGACCCTTGAATACAGTCCCTCATGTTGTGGTGACCCCTAGCCACAAAATTATTTTTGTTGCTACTTCATCACTGTAATTTTGCTACTGTGATGAATTGGGCGACCCCCATAAAAGGGTTGTTAGACCCTCCAAGGGGTCATGACTCACAGGTTGAGAACCACTGTTCTAGACCCTTGGTGTATCCTAAATCCTGGCTATTGTGTTTTTTTGTGTGTCAAATGAGGAGCACACAGATCCTTTGTGCTCTAAAATGAGGAAGCTCTATGGTCTCTTCAATGTCTGCTTCCAGCAAACAATTATGGCATGATTGATGGCCTTCATCCTACCTCAGAAGCTGATACATCACCCATTTGAATTTTTCAGTCATTGGAAAACCCTCATTCTTTCAGAGTAAACATGATTTATAGAACATTCAGAAGCAGGTATTTCACTCAATTACCCAACAAGTCTTAGTATGTGCCTTTCAAGAACCAGGTCCTGTGCTTGGCCAAAATGAGACAAAGGGAAACAGAATAAAAATTTTTGTTTTGTTTTTCTCCTCAGGAGGTTTAGAGATCCGTGACAAGTTGGGAACACCCCCTCCCCCTTCTTTTTGGTAAAGCACACTGTGAGTAGGTTTCCTATGTGGTGTATAGATATTTCCTAGGTTTGACCATTCAGACTATGGATGATAAAATTTTTGAGTCAAAGAGAAAAGAAGCTCACAGTTTCCTTACAAATTGATTGGCTCATTTCTCCTGCCTTCCTAGGGACGGCTGACCAAACTGACTCAGAAACCATGAGCCTAAATCTTATTGATATCTGTAATCTACTACCCTCTTCCTGCCTTCCTGGTAAAGGCTAAAACAATCTAAACAAAAACAAAGCATCTACTGCCATTGAGTTGGTTAAAGTGCAAAGCAATCCTATAGGACAGAGTGGACGTCCTTATTAAAATTTCTCATACTGTAAATCTTTACAGAAATAGCTAGCCTCAACTTTCTCCTGCAGAGGGGCTAGTGGGCTGACCTTGCACTAACAGCACAGGGCTAACCTGCTACACCCCCCAGACTCTTTTGCTAAGTGCTAACTCAGTACCATACATTTCTGCATCCACTTGGTGACTGGCTGTTAGCGAGTAGAACATTTTCTAAGTCTCCTGGAACCAGCTTTCATTTGTATCTATATTGCAATTGGTTCAAATAAAGAAGTACGAATAGTTAAAAAAAAAAAAAGGCAATCTGTGGCGTATAAATCAGATTAATCTAGATCTAAATCCCAGGTCCAACTAACAGATTTTGTGCCTTGGCGCAAATGTTTAACTTTACTGATTCTAATTTTTCCTCATCTGTCAAATGAAATCATGGTTACCAGGTATGGTTGCCATATGAACTCAACTCACTGCTACTGAGTCAATGCTGACTCATAGTGAGCCCGGAAGGTTTCTGAGGTTCTCTCTGTACAGGAGTAGAAAGCATAGTCTTTCTCTGGAGGAGCTTAGTGGTTTCAAACTGCCAACCATGAAAACCGCAGCTCCTACATAATCACTAAATCACCAGGGCTCCGATGCCATATAGACAGTGCCTCCAAAACAAACAAACAAACAAACAAAAGCGTATTGCCATCGAGCTGATTTCAATGTATCCTATAAACCTATAGGCACAGTTCTAGCATATGCTCCATGCCTAGTGGGAATTCCAAAAGCCACGGTTCTTTTTCCTCACTGAGTCTGCAGTGAGTTATTAAAGGAAAATAACCCAAGCCAGTTATCCTTGAAGTTTTGTTGAAACTTGAAAAACTCTTTATGGGTTCAAGCAGAGGATTACAAATGTCTCACAGATGGGTATGTGGCTCTGGTGTGGCTCGTAAAGACAAGGGACCCCACAGAGACCAGGGATGGAAGAAGTGGTGGCACTGAGCAAGCCCCTCTGACGGGCCAGCTCCTGCAGGCAAGCCTAAGCTCGATTCCGTCAAGAAAGTCACTTCCAATGTCTCAGATCCAACAGGATTTCAGTGGAGGACACTTGAAAACTATGAAAAGATGAGTGGATGGAGGTGCTTTCCTTTACTTTGGTTACTGTCTGTCTGTCTCTCTGGGATACCAGGGTCCCTGTTTCAAGTAGAGCAAAATGAATTTTCCTGCCAGCAACTTCTTGACCAAGTTTGAAAATGAATGCTTCCAAGTTTGAAATTGAAGCTGTCCCTTCAGATAGTTGCATTCTTGGTCTGCATTTCCACCACAACCTCTGAGAGGCACCTCCCAGAACCAGCACCTCCCAGATGCCTGACCCTCAGGTATCATGTTAGAGAGCAATTGCTACTTGTCTTAAGCAGTAGTATGTTGTAGAACCTTAGGTAACTGATATTATTTGGAAAAAACCATCACAAGGTAATTATTGGAATGAGTCATCAACTAAACAGATCTTTTCCATTTTATTTTTAAAAAGGTTAGAAGATACAAACTAAGTATAGAATAAAAAAGAATAATTAGAGATCAAAACTTCAAAAAACCAAACTCATTGCCCATTGAGTTGGTTCTAACACATAGTAACCCTTGAGGTCAGAGGTCATCACATTTTCTTTATATGTGTGTATTGTACTTTCATACACTGAGTTGCTATTCACAAGCTTCTCAGTGGTTAAGTTTTCAAGAGTGGACCACCTCTTTCTCCTCTGTCTTAATGTGGAAATATTGAAGATGTTTGCCAAATTCTGGAGGCTAAAATAGATTTTTTCCAAATGCAGTCATACTGCATTGATAGATACTGATGACTGAAATGCAAAAGAAAGATGGAAACAAAGAAGGATAAACAGAAAATATTACCTGGGTGATAGAAACAATACGGGCTATCACATAATAGAATTATGCAAGACCCACAATTTATTCATTGCAAATGCCTTTCTTAACCACATAAATACTGCCTGTGGATAGTGGACCTCACTAGATGGAATACATAGCAATCCAACTGATTACATCTATGGAGATGCTCAGTATCAATAGTCACTACAAGAACACCCATTTCTCATTTGGAAATTCAAGCTGAAACAGACAAAAATGAAAGCAACTCCATTAGAGACAAAATTCTATCTTGACTCTATTCTACCTGAATTTAAAGAATATCAAGAATTTAGAGACCAGACCAAAGAACCGAAGGCTAGATGATGAGCCAAGATCCAGATGCAGCAAAAGGCAAGCAGGTTTTTGCATATTACTCACTTGTATTGGAAGCAGGACCCAGCACTGAGGAGATCTGGCCATGGGGATTACTAGTTCTCAGTTGCCAAACAAGCTGCCCCAGTCAGGTTCACAGGAAACCATAACGATCACAGAAGCCTATCTGTGTTTCCCTGACTATGCAAAAACATTTGAATCTTTGGGTCAGAATAAATGATAGACAACATTGAGAAGAATGGCGAACCACTGACCCCAATTGAAAATACTTCATTAGTCTCTTGGATGCAGACCAAGGCAGTCATGTGAAAAGAGTAAGGGGCTGCTGCATGGTTTAAAATTAGAAAAGATATGAGTCAGGGTTGCATGCTTTCACCATACTGATCCAATCTGTTGGTTGAGCAAATAATCTGAGATGACAAACTATAGGAAGAATTGTGAAGCATTAGGATTGGAGGGAGACTCATTAACAACCTGCCAAAGCCAACAGGAGCAGTGGTGGGATAGAGGTTGGGCAACTAACCATAAAGTCAGGAGTTCAAAATCACAAGCCATTCAGAGGGGAAAAGACCAGATCTTCCACTCCTATACAGAGTTATAGTCTTGGAAGCTCACAGGGGCAATTCTACCCTGTCCTATCAGGTCTTTATGAGATGGAAGGGACTCCATGGCAGTGATCTAAACACAGATAACGCAATATTGCTTGTGAAAGCCAAGACAGCTTGAAGCACTTTCTGATCAGGATCAAAAACTTGCATTGCAACTCAATTAAAAGAAAAATCGCATCTGGGCCCTTAAAGACTTATCTTAAAATTAGCAGCCATCTAAATGAGGCAACAAGTAAGTCCACAAGGCAGAAGCACAGCAGTCAGTGTGATCAAAGGGTTGTAAATAATAAACTCCAAATCCAAACAAAGGATGGTATCAGAGCTTAAGTCGAGAATACCCAGTTTGCAGAAGGCCATGTATGGCAATGGAAGTGTCAAACCCATTGTCTGAGGCTATCCATAGATTAAGCTTCCAGTGAATGTGAATAGCCTTACTATCAGACAAAGAGCATTGTACAATCAATTATGGCAGATGTAGCTGTGTTAAAATGTAATTCCTTATCACCTGATCTCCCTTTTGATCAATTTTTAAGTTCTTTCAATTTTTAATATTTTCTGCTTTCTTTCAATTGAGATTTTCTATGATTTGCAGGTCACTGTTGTTGTTCTTGCTTGTTTGTTTCCTGTTTGTGTTTTGTATGATTTCCTATATATGAAATCGAGGATAGGTAAATCTATAGAGAGAATAATTGGATGAGTAATTGCATAGGGGCACAGCAGGGGAGAATGGGGCAAATGGAGAGCTAACCACAATAAGTACAAGAAAAAATGTATTGACATCAATTGTGGTGATGATTGTACAACTTCTTAGTATGACAGAATGATTAAATTGTATAAGATGTGGCATATTTGACAAACAATTAAAAATAATAAAGTAGATCATGGTTTCTTATGACTGAGAATTGGACCTAAGGAATTCAAGGCTACATTTAAGGTTCATGAAAATACTCTAAAATGGATTATGATTGACAACTTTATGAATATATCAAAAGTATACTTCCACCTGTGTATTTTAAATGTGAAATGCATGGTATGGAAACTCTACCTCAATAAAGCTGTTAATTTTTCTTAAAGTGTATGTAGAAGATCTATACACTTTTAGAGCACATAATGTATGCCTTAGTAAAATATATACGTATTTGCTATCAACAATTTCATTTTGCTTGAATCCACAATCTAGATCCATGAAAGCAACAGTTAAGGAAATACACACACACACATACACACACACATATATATATATATATACATATATATATAATTGTCCATTGGACAAATCTACTACATAAGGATTCTTTCAAGTGTTAAAAAGCAGAGACGTCACCTTGCAGAATAAGGAGTGCCTGCCTGACCCCAGTCCTTGTTTTATCCAACCACCTCATATGTCTATGAAAACTAGGCAATAAATAAGGAAGGAAGACCAAAGAAGAATTGACCTTTGAGTTATGGTATTGGTGAAGAAAATTAAAGAGCAGTCACAGACTGCTGGGAGAATGAGAAACTCTGTGTTAGAAGAAGTACAACCGGAATGCTCCTTAGAAGTGACGATGTTGAGACTTTGTTTCTTGGACTTTGGCCATGTCATCCAGAGGAACCGGTTGCTGGAAAAGGAGATGATCAAAGAAGGAGTGAGAACCCTTCTTGAGATGTGTTGATACAGGTGCTGCACCACAGAGCTCCAACCCAGGGAGGATGGTGAGGATGGTGCCAATCGGCCAGTCCTTACTTCTGCTGTGCACTAGCTCACAGCACGCTGGAACTGAGTGGACAGCATTGAGCAACATTGAGCTGAGATCACATTTTAGATACAACTCAAGATTATCCTTCCCCTAGCATTGCACTCTATTATGCCACTGAATTGTTTAACACTTCCCAGTATTTGGTTGTTGTTAACAGTTTTATTGGCATATAATTTATGGCTCATATAGTTCAGTGGTTTCATTATACTAAAAAGGATTCTGCAATCATCACCACAATCAATTTTAGAAATTTCTTCTTTCTTGTACCCAATATTATTATGTATCCACTACCCCCAATCTTCCTGACTATAACCCTAAGGAAATATTAATCTAATTACTGTCTATAGATTTACCTATCCTGAATTTCATAAAAATAAAAACATGTTTAAAAAATCCCTATTGAACTGCGAAGATGGAGGGAAGGTGAGGTAGAAAGGAGAAATGATTGTAAGGATTTACATATAACCTCTTCCCTTGGGTACCGGCAACAGGGAAGAAGGTGAAGGGAGACAGCGGACGAAATAGTAGTGATTTGTAAATTATCAAGGGTTCATGAGGGAGGGGAGAGCAAGACGGGAGTTGAAAAAGGGAGGAACTGATGCCATGGGCTTAAATGGAAAGAAAATGTTTTGAGAATGATGATGGTAACAAATGTACAAATGAATGGATGGATTGTGATAAGAGGTGTATGAGTCCCCAATAAAATGATTTTTTTAAAAAAGTCCCATCGATGACAACAAACAAACACAGAAAAACCTCAAAGTGGTAGAAAGAACGATTAAAAATGGGTCAAGGAAAACAAATGATACAATGTGAAATTTTAACCTGATTACATTTGCAGTAATCCACGCTCCAATGCACTCTGCCTGGAGACAAGACTACTCACCTCCCTGGTCAATGGTTAGAGGGAATTTAGGGGAGGCTTAATCCAATGTGAATTCTGCAAATGGATTTTGAGCTCTCCAGTGGTTTTTCATTTACATCATAATGAAGTTCACAGTAGTTACTATGATCTGCTTGTTCTATAACACATTTCTTCTCTGGCTTTAAAAATATTGTTGGTGGCCTTCTCTTTCTTGCTCTTTATCTTTAGATTTTATTATTTCTGTTTGGTTGTTGTTTTCATTGTTTCTGTTTGGTTTCCCAGTTTATGAAGCACAGGAGTGGGGGCATAACTGATGCCATGGTTTACTGGGGACAAGGGTGGGGGTAGGGAGGATGAAGGGAAGTGGGGAGCAAACAGTGAATGTGGGAGCATATGAACCGATTGTGATGATGCATATACAATTATTTTTAAAAAATGATTTAACCATGGAGGTATATATGAATATTATATCAAGAAAACTACAAAAAAAAGAAAGAAAGAAATTGGACCAATGGTTACCATTGGTAAGGAGGAAGGGTTTTTGCTTAGGGGGCTTTGAGCTTACATTAATGGTGGTAGAATAAGTTGGAAAAAGATATTAAGAACGTATGCAAAGGGCTGAGCCCTGTGTAGTGTAGTGGTTGTGCGCGGGACTGCGGCCCACTGGGACGGAGGTTCAATTCCAGCAGTGGGGCTGTGCCTCCTACTCCCACCACCAGAGAGCAGTGATGCCCCCCCCCCCCAAAAAAAAACCAAAACCAAACAAACAAACAAACAAACAAAAAGAATGTATGCAAAGGGTATAATCAATCACACTAAATTATACATGTAGAGATTATTGAATTGGAGAATGGTTTATATATCTTTGCCACAATAAAACAAATAATTACATGAATAACGGGTACAGAAACAGAATATGCTCTAAAATTGATTGTGGTAATAATTGTACAACTCTTGTTGATATGATTGAACTATTGAATTGTATGTGGATGAAGAGGCAATGCAACTGTTAAAAAAAAGTGTAAATCACAGTGACTTTTAGGCTTAGGGAGAGTTAGATGATGGGATCTCAAAGGAAGCATTCCTATTTGTGTGGCACCGGTACTTGTGTGTAAAATGTCTGATGATGTAGACAATTTGATGCTCTCAACAGAGCTAAGAGATGTGGGAAGCTTTTCCTGACTATATGAGGCCCAAGATGGGTCACACTCAGCACTTGTAAATCTAAGTTTTTATTTCCTATAAATTCCTGACCTTTCCAGAAGCTGGAACTCAATCAACCAATCTGTACTTACTGCCTCAGCTATGGCATATGACTTGGCTATAATCCCTGCTAAAATACATACATACATGCCTGCTAATATGCCTATGAAAATTAGATCTAATTTTAGTTTGTCAGGGCCAAGATTCTCAGTGGTTTGGTCATCGAGACCACCCTCATCTAATCTAACATAGTACCATCAACTCCATGAAGTGATATGCCTTCAGCAATCGAGCAGCTGTGGGAAAATTAGGATGGAATGCATCCACTTACTTACATCTCAGGCTTAAAGATGTTTCTGTGAGTGTTTGGCCTAAGAAGAGTCTATATATATAAGAAGAGTCTGTGGATTGCTTCCTTGCTTGTTGCTTGTCTGTACTCTATATTTGGCTCAACATCCTCTGGTTCTCTGGACTTGAGCCAAGGGCAGGCCAACTCTGGGAACAATGTGACCTGCTCACCTTGGACTCATGTACGTTTGCATTGACCAGTCATGATCTTCCTGCTTCATCTGCCTGCTTCCTGATCCATCAGTCCCAGCAGCTGTAAGGGTCAAGAAAAGCAACCAACTTAACATCTGACCCATGGATTTTAAGCCAGACTGGACTTACCTGCTGCTATAATTATGTGAGCCACTTCCTTGATTTATATATAAATACAAGGGGGTAACCCCCCAAACCCAAATGGAATTGTGCTGGGCAGAGTGGAGCTTTCATAGCAGTATATATTTTTCCTACTAGGTGAGCATCGAGCAATTATCTCTGAGTTCATGCCAAGCAGGTTCTCTCTGGTCACAGTGAATTTTTTTGTAAAAGCAATTTCGCTTGACTCCCATTTGTTGTGATGGCTGATTTAACGTTGTGAGCTTTTGTTTCCTGCTCAGGAAAAATGCAGCAGAAACTTGTGATATTGAACACAGCTTACAAAGACAGCACTATAGGAACAAACTCAGGTACGAGTAATTTTGTTTAAAAAAGGTGAAATGTAGATTGATGATAAACTTCGTTCTGGATGTCTGTCAACTATCTGAATGGACGAAAATGTCGACTCATAGTATATTTGGAGTTTGTTCTACCAGGTCAGACTGTTAAACAAGCTTTCTTTTCAATGTTCTGAAAAGATTGCATAACAGTGTGCAACAAAAAAGATCTGACTTGTGTCAGTCATGGGACTGGTTTTGCCAGCATTATGATGCACCTGCTTACGTTGTCATCTTGGCAAAGTGAGTGCCAGTTTGGGACAAAAAAACAGCATGCCTTCCTTTCCCCTCTCTTACTCACCTGACCTTGCTCCACACTACTTCTTTTTGTTTCCATGAATGGAGAGGGGAATGAAAAGACAGATTTCTTTGTTCCTTTTTTTTTTTTTCTGATCAAGTCTCATTTATTTGGGAGAAGTAAACCAGTTTTATAGGGCAAGCAAGCATAGGCAATTAGCATATGGTGATCTTCAAAATTAACAAGTGAATGGCTGCAAAGCTGCAAGTCAAGTTTCAAAGGCCAGGGCTGTTTACAGTTACAAAGGCGACAAACTACAAACCCCAGGCAACAAACTGCAACAGAGTTCAGGCATATCCAGCCTGTAGCCAAATCAATCATGTCAGGGCTGGATGGCTCAGGACAGGTCCCCCTTTTTCATTTTTTCAAGTAATATCCTCCCGGGAACTCCGCCTGTCTTAGGTTGTCAGGACACACACTCAGTCCTTACCCGTCATCTGTCAATGGCCTTCTAATGTCACCATGGCCTGTCTTAGGTTGGTAAAGAGTGCTCCTGATCTTACCCGTCATTGGCTGTCAAGTTCAGCTCACGGAGGCAGAGGGTCTTATCACATACTAGTCGTGTGTGCCACTCTGTTCAAGATCGCTCATCTCCAAGCGACAATAGTGAACTTGCAGGGGCCTTGCTTAAATGGTCTCAATCTGTTACTTAATAAATGCCATGAGGTTGCTGAATAATACTGGCTGGGGGCTCTTACAACTCTTGTTATAATCAAGTTTATCAAACATATTTGTACATATATTGCTATGTTTCTTTTCTAGATATTTACTTTCTAGTGAGCCCTTGGGATCAGTTCATGCCCTCCCCCTATCCTCCCCCCACCCTTGTGGCCCCTTGGTAAGATGATAGAATGGTATTATTTTCATATCTTGTACCAAACGCTGTCTCCCTTCCTCTCTGGTTTCTGTAGTTCTTTCTCCTGGATGGGGTATGTGTGGTTATGTGCCGTTCATTGGAACCTGCGCCCTCTTCCTCCCCTTTTCTTCCCCCACTCCCTCTACCCTTTTGGTTTTACTATTGCCATCACTACTCCTTGGTTCCTTGTGGACAGAAATTTCTTATGTAGAAAGGTGAAGAAAACAGTGAGGCAGGTGCTATCAGCTATCCAAACAGATAAATTTGAAACTTATTTACAAGAGTGGAATTACAGATTTGACAAATGTAATGGAGAGTACTTTGAAGGTGATAGGGTCGTTTTGTAAAAAAAAATTAATACACAGTTTGGAAAAAAATTCTTTTTCAGGGAGGAAGTCCCCCCCTCATAAGTAAATGTGTCAATGATATGCTTCTCTAGAGAACTCAGCCTAACAAGATATCACATGAGAAAAATAACAGAAACTTTTAGCCCAGGATTGCTTCTCTTTCCTTTGTCTGTTGTCTGTGAAAGCCACTCATTGGAGTTTTAGTCCGACTTTCAAACTAGACTCTGCCCAACTCACAAATTGTTAAATAGGATAAATGAGTTCAAACAAAAATGAATGTTTTCTTGAAAATTTATTTAAGGAGAAAAGGTGTCTGGTCATCTTTGTGGGAAAGCTGACTCTTGCAGGCTGGTTCTTCTATGTTTGAGTCCATCTGTTTCGGATCTAGGGTTCCAGTTCGTCAAGATGGAACCAGTGGAGGGTTGTGCACATAACTTTTCTTATATTCAGTGCAAACATAGGGTGGAGGGGTCCAGCAGTCAGATAAGTTGGTGAACATGGAGGTGTTCTCATCAGCATCTGTTTTCTCAGTGAATTATGCAATGGCAGCAGCATCAGATGCAGAACAGGAACGTATGGGAGAATGGAAAAGAAAAGGGGTGTGAAACTGTTGTTTCAGGAAAGGAAACATGTTTCTTGCAGGAAAGTAACACTGAGGGAAATGTGACTAGGACTCTAGTCCCTAACTTATAGCAGAGGTAATCGGGAAAGCTGGTATTCCAAGGTCAGAAAGCCACCACTTTGGTAAGTTAGAGATAAAGTCCAAGGACATTATCCTGCATTAATATCATTCCCACAGATTCCCCCCTAACAGCTATGTGGCCTTAAAGTGAGCACATGGGTGATTCTATCTCCTACTATGGAAGTAGACATTCTTTTATTATCTACTCCCACCCACACCCCCTTCCCACCTTCTCCCAATGTAGGTATTAGGTTTCCTCACCTGTGAGCTCAGGGACCTTACTGTGGTTACCACCACCTTGTGACGTATGTAACTACTGAATATGCATATCTTAGGACTACCTAAAAATATCCATGGCTGTAAAGACTCTGTCACTCTGTAGGCACCTGGCTTCTGGGATCACTGCTGTCCTGGAGGTGAGCCTGCTACCATGAACTTTGTCTGATTCCTTTATTCTTTCTTCTGTTCTCTATGACTTTACTATAATCTTTATATATGATAACTGTATAATTTCACCTATGGATCCTTCACTTATTAAAGGCTAGATTACTCTGACAGCTACTGATGCTTATCTTTTAAGGAAGTAGTGAATTTGAGATTTAAAGGGAACACCACCACCCCCACATACACACACTATTTTGTCTGTATTTCAACTTAAAATGAGGTCAATCAGCAGTGAGGTCTGATTTTATCCAAGTCCATTCATCTACTTCAGTCTAGGAGTAGAATCAGTGGATAAAACACAGACTCACTGCCATTATGTCAATGCTGACTCACAGCAAGCACCTGTGGTTTTCCAGGACTGGAACTATTTATAAGACTGAAAAATGCATGTCTTCTCCTTTGGAGGTGCTGGTGGTTTCCAGCTGCTGTCTGAGGATCGCAGTCCCATGCCTAGCTACGACACCATCAGTGGGCAGTTGCAATTAATATGAGTTAAGCTTTCTCCAGCTTACTATAGCAGAGGAAGTGAGGCTAAGTTTAAGAAGAAGGGTAGAGTCTGACGAAGTGCCAGCATCAATGGGTTCCAAAAACTAAACTCACTGTCTTCGAGTCAGTTCTAACACTTGGCAACCCAGGAGGACAGGTAAATTGCCCCTGTTGACTTCTGAAACGGTAACTTTTTAGCAAGTCGAAAGTCTCATTTTTCTCCTACCTCTGTAGTTGGTGGTTTCAAACTGCTGACCTTGAAGTTAACAACCTAATCGGCAATCCACTATGCCATCAATGGGTGACAGGTCCTGGAAACATTGCTCAAATGGATTGAGCTGGAAAAACAAGAGCGTTGTGATTAGAGACTGAAGTCACACATGCTTTACAAATGTTTTTAATTATGCAATGACAATTGGGGTTAGAATTCAATTAAAATCCACATCATTGAACTGATGTGAGGCTGGGGGAAGCTGGATGAGCAAGGCAGCAGCTGTCTGGGGCAGACTGCAGAACTGCACTAACGCTACAAGTGGAGGAAACAGAAAAGAGTAGCAAGAAGAGGAAGTATACAATATGAGGAGGCAAACCCACCCCAACACCAGAATCCCCCCTCCCAAAGCTGTGTTTTTATTTTTTCACAAAACCTTACCACTTTCAAAGTACTCTCCATTCCACCTAATACACTTGTCAAATCTGCAATTCGATTCTTGGAAACATTTTCCAAATTCATCTGTTTGGATAACTGACAGCACTTCCCTTGTTTTTAATTTTTTCTTTACCTCTTCTCATTTCAAGTCTCTCTGCATTTGCAGAAACAACAAAAACAAGTGGCACAGAGCAAGGTCAGGTGAGGTAGGTGTATGAGGTAAGAGGGGTATGCTGTATGTTGCCAGAAAATGTTACATGTGAGCATGTGCATTATTCTGGTGGCAAAGCCAGTCCCCTGTCTGCCATGAATGAGGCCTTTTGCTGTCCCACACTATTATGCAATCTTTTCAAAACTTCCAACTACAGGAAACTTTGATTTGTAGTCTGACCTGGTGGAACGCACTCCAAATGCACTACAAGTAGACATTTTTGTCCGCTTGGGAAGTTGATGGACGTCCAGAACAATGCATGTCACCAATCGACATTTCACCTTTTTTTGAAACAAAAGAACCACTCATATACACTTGAATTTTTCCCTTGTCAACATCACAACAGCTTGCGGTGGGGGGAGG
>PVJH01001526.1:100843-147433 GCA_004026705.1 Nesogale talazaci | reverse complement strand
TACTGCAACAGACTTGAAGTTCTGAGTAAAGGAATCAGTCCTTTGGTATTAAATTATTCTATCTTTGACTAGTTGGTTTCTTCAACTGGTCAACTTTTAAATCTCTGTATTATTAAGAAATCACAGCCTATTAAATCTCTTAACTGTAACACTATTTTCTAGCTCAATCTTTTCCCCTCACGTAATTTTCTCAAGACTTCTAAGCCATTGGAGTAGGAGCCTGGAGGATACAGTGGTTAAGTGTTGCACTGTTAGCCACAAGGTCCACAGTTTGAAACCACCAGTCACTCTGCAGGGAGAAAGAGGCGGCTTTCTACTTGTAAGGTGACCAGACATCCGTTTTTTTAACAATTTTGCAATGTCCTGCAGTGTTTTAAAATTAAATATATTGAGGGAGCACCAGGGAGAGGGCCCAAGGTCCACTTGCTACCATAGTATTGGCCTATAGATATGTTCTTAAATTTATTGCCACCTTATAATAGATGTATTTATATATGGACATACCTATGTTTAGATCTTTGCAAGTGCCCTTTCTTTGCCTTCTAGCTCTTTCCTCTATTTCCTTCCATCTCCCTCCTGCCCCACCACCATGTTCCGCCTTCATTGGCGTTTCAGTGTTTCCTCACAGAATCATTGCCCTTGCTTAATCAGGGAGGAGACAGACCAGTCAAGGGACAGCTAGGCAATGATGATACATACATGTTTCCTCTAGTCCCTGAAATCTTCCTCTCCGCACCCCCCCCCCACCCCCCCAAGCCATCATGGTCCCAACTCTTTCTTACAAATCCAGATGAACTGGAGAAGGTACACTGGTGGAGAGGGGAGCTGGAGATATGGGGAAACCAGGATGGATGAGCCCCTTTGGGCCAGTGTTGAGATTGAAGGTGCTGAATGGATGGAGAGAAGGTGGGGTGGATAGATGGAACCAACTGCAAGGATATACACATAAGCTCCTATTTGAAGGATGGGCATCAGAGGAGTGGGTTGGGGGAGAGGTCAGACAGTGTAAGACGTGACAGAACAATAATAATTTATAGAGTATTGAGGGTTGGTAGGGAGGGGAGAGCAGGGGAAGAGGGGAAAGGATGGAAAAGCCGATACCAGGGCTCAAGGGAAAAGGCAGATGTTTGGAGAATGATAACAGCATCGGACATGTGAAGGTGCTTGGCACAAAATGTATATTTATGTATTGTGAAAAACGATGTACGAACACCCAATAAAATGATTTAATAAAAAAATTAAACATTAAAATACTATCTTTGTGTTCTATGAAAATTTTTGTTGCTCCATATAGACCAAATTTTTATTCAAGACGACTCCCCCTCCCCCCACCGCCCTCCAGCCAATGGTGTTCCGCTTAAAATACGGTCACTTTAGAAGAGTTACAGTCTCAAAAACCCACAGGGGCCGTTCTGTCTATGGTGTGGCTCAGTCTGAATGTTGACCCTATTGATGTCACTACTTTGTCAGACTCCATCATCCTTCTTAGACTTGGCCTCACTTGACCCATAGGCCACTTTTCAGCACTGCCAGCTGTTTCTAAAAAATACCTGAGGGTAGGACTATGCTTTATAATAATGCCACAAACTTTCAGAATGTAAGCAGTTCTTTACCGGCATCTGGGATACGAAGAGTGCATTCTTGAACGAGTGTCAGCAGTCTCTAAGTAGCCTCTCATGGGCCACTTCATCGCAGAGAGGATGGAAATAGTAAGGTGCCAGGACAATAAGGGTAAGCTGAGAGCAAGGCCACTTCTGTTTGACAAGGATGTTGCTATCGAGTCGAATGCGACGCTGAGTGACCCTCTGTGACAGGGAGGGATGCCTCTAGCATTTCTGGGGCTGTTATCTTTATGGGGCGGATCAGTTTTCGTCTCCTGCAGAACATCTGATGGGTTTGGCTAGCAGGTGAACACTTACCCATTGTGCCACAAAGACTAAGATACAAGCAGAGGCTGGTACCATCTTCAATGAATCCTTGGGTTGGTTTCCTCTTTAGGAGTTCTCTTAGCCTTCGTAGATCAGCTTAGCCTCCCCAAAGTAGGTCTGTGAACTGGTTCCTCTACACCAGATTTCCTGAGTGGCAGTAATGTCTCATTATCTGTGGAGGGTTTCACTCACACCGACCTAACCACACAAGAACGAAACGGCAATGTATTAGGGAGGCAGAGAAGGGCCACTAGGCTTACTTCAATCAAGTGGACAATGAGTCCATCATGCCTACAGAATGAGAACTCAGAGAAAGAGTCTGACTCTTTGAAGTCTGGATGAGCTTCTTGGTTGGTGACACACATACATACCAAGGAGGGGACAAAGAAGGAAAAGATCTCTTAGGACACAGCAGTTACCTTCCGTAGAAAACCCTCCCAGATCTTTCCCTACATGTTGCTACTGTATTCTTCTTTTTTAAAATTATAATCGTGCATATAACACTTTCTTAAGGTCTATTCACTATCAAGCCCAAGAGTAGTATTTGGGACCCCCAAGTTTCTAGGCAGCTTGTCAAAAGAGAAAGTTCCCTGGGACCCTGAAACTTGGGGCTACTGCCTACAGTCCTGGGCAGCAGGCTGGTGGGCTGTTACCCTGATTGTGTGAGATCCCATCTGACACTGGGGGGCCAGGGTCAGCAGACCCGCATCTGCAGCTGGAGTCGGGGAAGATGACTGGGCTGCTGCCGGGAGACCTATGCCCTAAACTCCTCTGCAGTTTGCTTCACCCGAAGAAGAAAAGCAGTGAGTGTTACACACACACACACACACACACACACACACACACAAAAGGCAGCTGATTTCATGAAATCTAAGTAAACATAAAACATCACCAGGTTACTGATATTCACACTGATGTGTCAAGGCTCCTCAGTTATATTCTGAGGAGCTCAGAACAGCAGCTGACTTGTAGAACTAGTCAATGTATGCCTGGGTGTCTACATCTAAAATTCACTCCTCAGGGTAAAAAGGAAAAAAAAAATAAGGGAAAAGAGAGGTTAAGAAATATGAAAGACATCCAAGTACAAAGGTACATATATGAATACTAAGAAAGTCAGAACTAGAAGGGAATATTTACATGTTTTATTAAATCTTTACATACAGTCAGTAATTATAATCAATACACAATTATATACAAGGATTATATACATTTTGCCCAGACTTTTACATCACAGTAGTTTCCCCTAGAAACATTGTATACATTTATCACCAAACAATAAAATCCAACAACAGTAGTGTTACAGCACCTGTTAGTACAGACATCTTTTTCATAAATTACATCATAAGAAAATATACGGCTGTAAATTGGGCTTTTAAAAATGTCTTTTATAAAATCTGAACATACAATATTTCATTCACAGAATGTTTTTTTCTATGTTCTGACTGAAGCCTTGTGCATAAAATGACCAGTGGGAATAGTTATTAAGTTCTTTCCCCCCAACCCCCACTCCCAAATGATGAGGGCTATTTGAAATTACTTAGGCGGAGCTATTTTTAAAGGATGAATTTGGCATGGGGTTTGGTAAGAGAGCAAATGCTGGTTTTACTGTAAGAAGGGCTGTGTGATGAAAATATAAATAAATAAAAACTCCCCCAAGAGTACTTATGTTGAAGTTAAAATCAGAGAGTACACATTTTCATTTTACTCTCTAATACTGTGAACGACACCGGGGAAGTATGTAAGGGAACTTTGTTCTGTAACAACAGTTGTTCTCCTGTTGGAAGCCTAGTCAAGGTTAAAAACAAGAAAAATAGATCCAAGGAAATATCCCACCCCAAACATATCTAGTAAATCACAATTCTTTCACACTTGAAACTTTATGGGAAAAGTATGCAAATCAAGGTCTATCCTTCAAATGGACTTTAATAAACAGAAAAAAAAAACTACAGCTATCTTGTTTGTAGTAGGTAAACAAGTTTTAAAACGTGAAAATACCTGAATTAAATCCTTGCACTCATATCTAACTTTTACCTTTCAGATAAAGTCCTTCCTTGATTCCAAGTTTGTAAACATTATATAAATCCTTCTAGGTCAAGCCTTTTGATGGCTGTGGCGCACACTTCAGCTCAGTCTCTCAGCAGGTAACATTTCACTGAGGTAGACCAGATGTTTCTAAACTCAAGGTCTTACAGAACCCCCTGAATTTTTAGGAAGCAAATGAAATGTCTAAAAATAAAGTTTTAAAGTTAAAAAAAAAAACAACCAGAAATGAATGCTATGGGAGATTTTTTTATGAACTGGAAAATTGACTTTGTGACAGTTTGTCAAGTAAATGAATGTAGAGTCAATTGGGCCTTGAAACTAAACATCACCCCCTCATTCTTAACTAGGGAAAAGTCAAGTATTATTCCTCTTAGGTATTAAGTCTAATTTGCTAATTTTTTCCCTATACGCGCCCTCCACCCCGCCCCAAAGAATTCACTTTTCTCAACAAGCTCCAACACGTTGCTTCTAGAATAGACCTCAGTGAGAAACAACAGTGCCCCCTAATGGCCAAAAGAAGGGAGTGTGACTGTAAATTGGCTTGTTTGATGAAAGTAGGTGGTTCACCCTTCTGATTCCACCCACTGGTGGGATTTCCATTTTCACTCTAGAACTACTGAATCCAATAGACAGGCCCACAAGAGTCCCAGGTCATTCTGCTTTGCACTGTGTATGTGCTTTATTGTACAGAAGCCCTGGTAGCACAGTAGGTCATGCTGTTGGGCAGCTACTCAAAAGGTTGAAGGGTCTGTGGTTCAAGGCCACCACCAGCTGTGAGAGAAAGACTGCTCCAGTAAAGATGACCATTTCCAAAGCTCGCGAGAGCAGCCCTCCTCTGTCCCTGAGGGTCACTGTGATCTGGAACCAACACCATGGCTATGAGTCTGGGTTTCTTCGGGTTACCTAAGATTACCACCTGTGGATCTAGCTTGACCCTGGGTTCTAATGCAGTAGATCTGGGGGTAGAAATCCTGGGAGAGAACCAGAATGAACCAGCCTTCAAAGCCTTGGTCACCATATCCTTTGTCATTAAGTTTTCCATGTTGGGGAGGAGAGAGGAAATAGTTGTCTGATAACTTTAGCCATTGTTGGAGACAACAATGGCTTTGAGCTGCAAATACAAGAAACAAAGCAATATGGGTAAGGCTTCTGTAATCAAAGTCTCCAAGGAACATCCGCTCCTTTGCTCCAAGCCCCAGTCCTATCAGTCAAGGCAAGGCAAGTCAAGTAATTAAGCTTCTGCTATATTGGCAGCGATGCAATTAAGATGAACAAAGCACTATGTCTATCCTTCTTCATACTCTATGTATTATAGTTCTATTTCTTACACCAAATTTCCCATGCAGAGAGATAAAAATATCCATTTTGGTGTCAGATTTCATTAAGGGACAATAAAGATCTTGAGTGCCACTACTCCTTTTCCCCACAAGGGGGAAATGCTCTACCTGATTTATTATTCACCAACCCAATTATGTTTAGCCAGAATTTTCAAAAGCGGCTATTTATCCCCTTAGAAAAGAATGAGATTACCTTGGGCCTAAACATACTGTACATGAATATACATAACTACACACTACAGCACCCACTGCTGCCCATCAGCAGCCCCATGCACCGCTGATGTTCATCAGGACCTCCAAACGGTGTCAGAAAAGGCTATTGTGTAAAGTCTCAGGAAAGGAAAAGGCAATTATGCCTCTTAAATATTCCTCCAGAACTGATTCAGATAAGTTTTTAAAATAAATAAAATTAATAAAGTCATGATTCTGACTATATGGTTGTCCACAGATATTAACAAGGCTTTCAAAACTTAAAGCCTCAATTTTTAGAATAAAAGAAAAAAATTCTCACTAAGCTATATGTTAATTGATACTGTGTAAGTCTTCTTGCATAAGTCATCATAGGTTAATTTTCAGGTCCATAGTTAATTTTCAGGACATGAAACCCTGGGGAAGCAGGGGGCTGAATGCTGGACTGCTAACCAAACAGTCGGTGGCTGAATCGACCAGCTGCTCCAAAGAAGAACGATGAGGCAGTCTGCTTCAGTAAGGATCTACAGTCTAGGAAACCCCGTGGGGCTGTTTCCCTCTGTCCTCGACGATTACTTTGAGACAGAACCAACTCGACAGCTGTGGGTAGTGCACATGTCAGGGAGACGATCCAGTTAAAAACCAGACCAAATCGGAAACCCATAATTCAAAAGGAAATGTGATGATGGACTCCTTAGTGGCAACTTTTGAAACTGACCTTTCAAAGAAGAAAGATGGGCACTGCCTTGGGATTTCTAGACAACCCCAGTTGTATCATGGCTTCAAAATAGAGAAAAGTGGAACAAAAGTTGTTGGCAATATAGGCCTTCTGGCTCAAATTACATACTGAATGTAGGATGAATAAGGCTGTGGACTAGAGGCAACGGCCTCTAAAAGAAAGGAATTGGGAAGGTCCATCACTTCCCCTGCAAGGATATAACAATTCCATTTCAGAGTAGGCGGAGCTCTCCCAATGGGAAGTTTGTATCGCAACATCCAAAGTATTAGGTAACCAGTTTTCCACAATATCCTATCTGACCTTTTTTACCTGGTCCCACGGAGAAAAGTGCACTGCCTTCTCCTTTGGTTTACATCAAAAGGACATTGTTAAGAAGGGGAAAATAAAGTCATCGTGATCACGTGTCACCGAATGATGCAAGCACATGATGAGCAAAGACCATTTCCAACCATGAATGCATTTGTTTTGGAACCGCTGAAGTCACTTAAAAGTATTTTTGTAAAAGGAGCAAACAAGAATGCCCACAATGCTCATGTCTCCTTCCAAAAAAACCTCTCCCCCCAAACCAAGGGAGTCGAGCTTCCCATCATTGGAACGCTGCACCGGTCCCCCACTCCATCACTGGCCAGACTGGCTGCCTGGCTCCCCGAGACGGCAGCAATCAGGTGGCAAGAAACCCAGTATTCTTTCCTGATCAAGCCTGAGGGGTTGCAGGGCAGTGCATTGCTGCATTGCTGTGGCGGGTGGGGATGATTTGAGTGTTTCCACTTTTAATGGGACAGTTTTAACAAGGTCAATTCTAACACAACATACTCCGATTCCCACGGCAATGACCCCAGTCAGAACGTGGTTGCTGGTCACCCTACTGAACATCTCCCCTCAGAGAGCCTGCTTAGTATCCAGGTGCCTATGAACCACAGCCATTTGCCTTTTTTTTTAAATACCTACCACCAGGTTCCTTAGTGAGTCATAGCTCATCTTTCTCCATCATTTCAAAAGCTTCTATATCTTCATTCCAGTCGGCTAATATGGAGTCTATAGGCTGGGCCTTTTTACCCCAGCTAACATTAGGGTTGGAGTCTTCCTCCGTTTCTGCTTGTTCTTGAGGTTGGTTGTCTAAATCTATACATTCGCTATCCAGACTCATGGTATCTGGGTCTCCTGTGGGGTTAGAATTCTGTTCAGAAGGGGGAAGGCTAGCAGCATCGTCCAACTCTGCTGACAGAGACGAGGGCTCCCCGGGTTCTGGGTGAGCGTCGACAGCACTTTCTTCAGGAGACTCCTGCCCAGCCACGATAGCGTCTGGAGAACGGGATGGGCTCTCTTCCGCACTCTGAGTTGGGGAGTCACTTTCAGAGGATGGTTGTTCTTCATTTTCCACCTCAGGATCTGTATTAAAAAAAGAAAAAAAAATCAAACTTCATGGTACTTTCCCCTGAAAAAAATGTACTTTTGTTAACTTTTCAAGAGCATTCTGATTATTGTCATACAATGAAGAAATAAAAAACTTAAGGCTCACCACAGTAATGCAGAATGGTGCCCATTACTACCGAAAAGGAATAATCCCCTTCTAGATCATGCAATCACAATTTTTGGGGGTTTGGGGAGGCATTCATTTTGCAAAATGTGCCAGAATTATGTTTTCTTGAACATGGAAAAGAAATGTCTCTAAAAATGACTGCCTATTACATTAATAAGTGACAAGAAATATACTAAGTAGTAAAGTTCATTTAGAATTAAAGCTTATGAGCTGATACCAAGCGCTCAATAGAAATGAAATGTTCAGCAAGTGAGGGCAACATATGTACAAATATGCTTGATACAATGGATATATGGATTGTTACAAGAGCTGTAAGAGCTTCCAATTTATGTAAAGATGACCTTTAAATAAAAAAGAAAGAAAATTGCAACTTACATCTAAAAGGCCTTCATCTAAATTCAAGAAAGCTTGCATGTAAGAATAAACTAACTAGAACACACCGTAACTAGTACATGTTTATCATTCCTATATCTTAAGATAACATTCTTTTGAAAAGTGAAATTCTCAGCAATGAAAATCCATGTAATACAGGATATTAAGAATGTTAATGTTACATCTCAAAGTATTTTTGCAAAGAGTATGGAGATTATTTTGAAAGTTGCCATTTCATTCACGTAGATCCACAAAGGACCCACTGTCACTGAGTGGACTCCAGCTCAGAGTGTGGGGTTTCCTTCCTGAAGGTGCGGGAGCAGCGACAAGGCCTGGGGGCCGGAGCTGCAGGAGGAGGCGATGCACACCATGCAGGGTTGCTCTGACTCAGACTTCACTCCAGGCCAGGAGGTGTACAGTCAGCCAGGGGGAGCGGGAAGCGAAGAGTCCTCCCTCCAGGTAGAGGAAACACAGTGCACAAAGGGACAATTGCCGGAGGGAACTTAGTGGTTATAAAAGTAGTCAGAGGTACCAGAGTTAAGGAAGAAAGAAAGAAAAAGAGTGAGAGACGTGAATTCACCAGTAGCCACACAGCTTGAGGCTGGCTGTGTAAGCTGTATTACACAGTTTTGCCTTTTTTCTGGAAGAAATGGGATTCATTAAAGACAGAGGCAGAACAGGATCCGATTTTCAATTTCAAAAAATATATCTGGCTAAAGGGCAAAAAGTTGATTAGAAAAAAGTACCAAGAAGCAGCTACTCCAGAAATGATGGTGACGGACTAAGACCGTGATGGGGAAGTAGAAGTGCAAGGCTGTGGCTTCAGAGGGGCACAGAACTAGTGATGGACTACACATATGAAGGCAGCAGGCTTAGCAAGGGAGGGAGGGGGAGTAAGGCGGCTCCCTAGTTTCAGACTTGTGCGAGTGGATGGCAGTGGTGCTGTACTTGTGTGGTGGTGCTATTGTTCTGACAGTCTAGGAGGAAGAGGAGGAAGGTCAGATATATGGTTTCAGACGCCTTTGAAAGATTTAAAGGAATTATCAAGTAGATAGTTGGGTATACAAGACTAGTTCTCAGATGAGAGAAGTTTGCATGCTGACGTGAAGTTGTGGGCCATCTGTAAAGGGGGCAAGGGTGGTATTGTCCAGCCAGAAAGCACAGGGAAGAGAGGGTCTAGCTTGAGGAACGCCAATATTTCATGGCAAGGTACAAGAACAAAGGAATTGTTAGAAACAAGAGGCCTACTAAATTCACGAAAACACTGTGTTATGAAAGCTAAAATAAAGTGTTCCAAGAAGGAGGGAATATAGTCTTAAAGGGAATATGGGGTCTTAAAGGCTTGAAGGTAAATAAGTAGTCATCGAGCTCAGAAGCAGCAAAGCCCACATAGAAGAAGCACAGCAGTCTGTGTGATCACGAGGTGTTGATGGGATCGAGTATCAGGCAACAAAGAACAAAAAAATCATATCATTGTGAATGAGGGGGAATGCAGAGTGGGGACCCAAATCCCATCTGTAGGCAACTGAACCTCCCCTTATCAAAGGGTCGCAAAGAGAAGGCAACAGAGCAGAAACAACAGAGCTCACATGGAAGAAGTACACCAGCCTGTGTGACTATGAGGTGTCGAAGGGATCCGCTGTCAGGCATCAAATAACTAAAAATTGTATCATTATAAATGAGGGGGAGTACTGAGTGGGGACCCAAAGCAGGAAGGAGAGGAGCCAGTCAGGGTACAGTGTGGCAACAATGAGGTATGCACCTTTCCTCTAGTTCTCAAATGCTTCCTCCCACCCACTATCATGATCCCAGTTCTACCTTACAAACCCGGCTAGACCAGGAGATGTACACTGGAGTTGGAAACATGGGGAATTCAGGACAGATGATCATTTTGGAACCAGTGGTGGGTGTGGTGACACTGGGAGGGGGGAGGCAAGGGGGAGTGGAAGGGAGGAACCAATTGCTGGAATCTACATATGATCTCTCTAGAGTACGGACAGCGGGAAAGTGGGTGAAGGGACACATTGGACAGAGTACGATATGAAAAAGTAACTACAATGTGTAAATTATTAAGGGTTCATGAGGGAGGGGGAGTAGGGAGAGAGGGGAAATATGGGGAGCTGGTACTGGGGGCCTAAGTGGAGGGAGGATGATGGCAACAGGTTTGCAAATGTTGTATGCATAAAATTGATGTATGTGTTGAACATGATGGGAGTTGTATGAGTCCCCAGTAAAATGATTTAAAGAAAAAAGATGGGGGCTGAGCCCTGGTGGCGTAGTGGTTGTGCGTGGGACTGCGGCCCACTGGGACGGAGGTTCAATTCTAGCAGTGGGGCTGGGCCTCCTACTCCCACCACCGGAGAGCAGTGATGCCCCTCCCCCCAAAAAAAAGAAAAAAGAGGGGGGAAAGAGGAGCTTATGCCACAGGCTCAAGAAGAAAATATTTGGAAATGAAGATGGCAACATGAGTACAAATATTCTTGATATCAATGGTGTACTGAATGTTATAAAAGCTGTAAGAACCCCCAACTAAATTACTGAAAAAAAATTCAATCAGGAATAAGAACTGAACAGAAAGCACAAATCCATACAGTTACATAAATGGAGAAGCAGTCAATGTCAATGACACATGATTATGGAAATTGAAACAAGGGGCTTCTATTAAGCACTTCAATGAAAGGTAAAGGTACATCATAATAAAACCACAAACAGATAAAGGAGCAGTAAGCTTTCTTAAAATTACAGCCTTGGAAATCCTCTGTCTATGATTCAAAATCAATTTGACAGCACACAACAACATAAACAGATTAAGAACAAGCTTTATTTCCTTTCGCGTAACATGATATCTATTTTACTTACCACCATCTAGAATGCTACAGATTTGTTTGTGCAATCTCCCATGCCTCCCCAGTCACCTATCTTTGGATAAGGGCTTGTCTCTGTGTGTGTCTTTGTTTCAGAGTCTGAAATAGTGACTGGCAATTAGTTGGGGATGAACTAACTATAAAAGCAGAAAATGAAGGGGCATGCTGGAAGGCACGGGCAGGAACACAAGTATGTACAGCTAGATTAGAGTCTTGGTGGCATAGTAGGTTACTTGTTGGGCTGTTAACTGTAAGGACAGCAGTTCAAAACCACCAGTCACTTAGAAGAAGAAAGTTAAGGCTCTCAACTCCCATAAAGACTTGGAAATCCAGAAGCAGTTCTGCTCTACTTTAGCCGGGCGCTGAGAGTCAGATTGACCTGGTGGCAGTGATTAGGTAGGGAATTAGGGCAAGGGGGCTGAAAGAAGTGTCTACACGGGCTGAGCCCTGGTGGCATAGGTGGTTGAGTGCGGAACTGCAGCCCGCGGGCTTGGTGGTTCAAATCCAGCGGCGGCTCTCCACAACGGCACTGGGTAGCGCCCACGACCACCAGAGGCAGTGATGCCCACAAAAACAGAAGTGTCTACACACACTCTCCTTTATACTGTGGAAGGGTTACACCTATTTGGAACATAGGAGTGCCATTATGAGGTCCCCAAAAGAGAAAGATGGAGACGGCTCCTTAAAGCTTATTTATACTAGGTGACCCTAGATTCTCAAAGTTCTGGTGGCAGGGTTAGTTATGCATTCGGTCACTAACCTCAGGGTCAGCCCTTTAAACCCTCCAGCCATGTGGAGGAAGGAAGATGAGACTATCTGTTCCTGTACAGATTCACAGATGTGGGAACTGTAGCAAGCACGTCTGTTTTACCCTGTAAGGTCCCTACGAATCAATTTGATGGCAGTGAGTTCCCTGCATTTAAAGGAGATCAAAAAGAAAAATACGCAAGTATGTTATTAGGTTACATGAACCTAGTTCAGAATAGGAAACAGCATAGGATTGTTTGCTCTAATAAGAAAGATTGAGCTTTTGGCTTAAAATTCGTCTATGGTTACATTACTATACACAACTTATTTGGAAGTCAAATTACCGCACTATAATGAGAAAGTAAAAGAATCAGACTAAGTACCAGAAATGGAACATCAAATTGTCTTTTATTTGCAGATTATATATTTCAACTTGAAGCAGCCTAATTAGAAAAGCAAAAAAATACTATTAAAGTTAATAAAACACTTGGCAACTGGTTACTGTGACCCCAACCGTGTTCCCTAGGGTTTTCAATGGCTGCTTTGGGGAAGTAGATCACCAGGTCTTTCTTTCACGCCACCTCTGCGTGGACTCAAGGTTCCAAGCTTTGGGGTAACAACCAAGTATGTTGGCTATTTGTATCACTCATGGAACTCCAGGTTTATGTTCTTGGATAAAAAGTCTTAACTTATAAACCGAATGAGTAATTATACAATTTCAAAATGAATTTCATTCCCATTTCTTCTTCTCTTTGGAAGCAGTACATTTTAAACTTCCTATGGTTAAGTGGTTGAATCCTAACCACTTAACTTAACCAGCCACTCCATGGAAGAAAGATATGGCAGGCTGCTTCCCTAAAGAATGACAGCCCAGAAAACCTACAGGGCAGTTCTGTTGCATCTGATGGAGTCACTGAGAGTTGGAATAGACTAACAGGCAACTAGGGATTTGGGGGGTTATGGAGAAATGATGTGAGTCAAAAAATTGACTAGATGGGACCTAATAACATACAAAAAGTACATGAGAGGAAAGTGAACAAAAACTAAAAGTATCAGACGCACGATCTGCTATCAGGAAATTTATGCAAAAATAGCAAGCCATTGTTATTAGTCCCAGGAATAAATAAGTAGTAGATTAGCGGGGCAGAAGGCTAAGTCCAGATCCAACCACATAAAAATGTGATATATAGCAAAGATGGTGGGATGGTTTACTTAAGAAATAGTGCTTGATAAAATAGGGGCATAAGCAAATGTAGTGAAGAAAGCCGATGGTGCCTGGCTATGAAAAGATAGAGCATCTGGGACCTTAGAGGCTTGAAGGAAAACAAGTGGCCATCTAGCTGAGAAGTAAGAAAGCCCACACTGAAGAAGCACACCAGCCTGTGTGATCATGAAATGTTGAAGGGATCAGGTATCAGACATCAAAGAACAAAAAATCATTATCATTATGAAGGAGGGAGAGTGTAGAGTGGGTACCCAAACCCCAGCTGTAGGCAACTGGACATCCCCTCACAGAAGGGTCAGAGAGAAGAGATAAGTCAGTCAGGGTGCAACACAGAACCAATGAAACATACAACTTTCATATAGTTCTTCAATGCTTCCTCCCAACCCCACCCCCATCCACGTGCCCCAACTATCAAATTCTACCTTACAAATCTGGCTAGACCTGAGCATGTCCACTTGTACAGATGAGAGCTCACCACACAGGGAATAAAGGACAGATATATCCCTCAGAATCAATAATGAGAGTAGTGATACCAGGAGGGTACTGGGAAGGTGGGGGGAGAAAGACGGAATCGATCATAATGATCAACACATAACCCACCTCTGAGGGGAATGAACAACAGATATGTGGTGAAGGGAAAAAGCAGTCAGTGTAATACATGAAAAAAAAATTTACAAATTATTAAGGATTCACAAAGGAGGGAGATTAGGGGAGAGGGGAAGATGAGCTGACACCAAGGGCTCAAGTAGAAAGAAAATGCTTTAAAAATGATGGCAACAAATGTACAAATATGCCTGACACAATGGATGGGTGTATGTATTGTGATAAGAACTGCAAGTGCCCCCAATAAATGATTTTTTAAAAATGATGCTTGATAATTGACAGTTCAGTGGGAAAGAAACTTAGGCTACATTATACTTAAAAATAAATTCCAAAAGAATTAACAAAATGAAAAAAAAATAAGATTTTAAAGATTTCAGATGAAAATTTAGGAAAATATTATGCAAAGTCAGTATGACATGGCCATCTGAAGCAAGACTGTAAACTGGAGCCTGAAAGGAATGAATATTTATAATTACATAAGATTTTGAAAACCCTTTCACATGTGAATATGTAATTTGTAGGGAGACAAAAACCAGAAATCCTTACTGCTGTGGAGCTGATTCTGACAAATAGGGGCCCTAGAGGACACAGGTCCTGCGACATTCCGAGGCTGCCACGCTTCACAGGAGGGAGAAAGTCAATACAAATATAGTAGAGGAACAGTAAATGAAAAAGATATACTTACAAAAGGAAATGTAAGCGAACCTAAAGTGTAATTTTCACCTACTAGATTTATAAGTGATCGATCCAATGCTGTCTTGAATGAGGGGAAAGATCCGTTCTCAAATCTTGCTAGAAAGAATCTGAATTGCTACCATCATCAAGTATTGCCTGCAACTGGTAATATCTATTAAAAGTCTAAAAGACTCATCCATTTCCCCAGCATTCCACTTTTGAGAATCTAAAAATTCTAGACAAGTGAAAGTATCACTATGTAAGAAGATATGCACAAGAACATTTTCTACAACATTGCTTGTACTGGACAAATAAGATCCTGGAAACAATTTAGATGTCCATTACTGGAACTGTAAAATAAATAATGGTATGACCATGCTATAAAATGTAATACACTTGGGCTGAGCCCCGGTGGTGTAGTGGTTGTGCGCGGGACTGCGGACCACTGGGACGGAGGTTCAATTCCAGCAGTGGGGCTGGGCCTCCTACTCCCACCACCGGAAAGCAGTGATGCCCCCCCTCCCCCACAAAAAAAAAAAAGAAAAAAAAAAAAGAAAATGTAATACACTTTTTAAAAAGAATAAGCTCTGTACTCCTCGTTTGGAAGGATATATTTATATAGACTTCACTCTTAAAAAGTCAAGTAACTGAGGGCTGAGCCCCGGGGGCGTAGTGGTTGTGCGCGGGACTGCGGCCCACTGGGTTGGAGGCTCAATTCCAGCTCTCAGGAGCAAAGGCTGGGCCTCCTACTCCCACCACCAGGGCAGTGATGCCAAAAAAAAAAAAAAAAGTCAAGTAACTGAATGTTATACATAAATGATCTCATTTTTTGAAAAGAAGAGAAAGGGATCATTTAAAACAAAGGCAGATATAAAATGCTAAACACCAAACTGCTAACAGCAGTTAATTATTTCAGGAAGATGGTTATTAAACCCTTCTGACCACATCTCTATTTATTACAAGTCAAAAAGCTGTTCAAAAGATTACAATGCTTACTCTATAACACACTAAACAAAAGAAAGTACAGAAGGCCAGTTGAATTAGAATGCAAGGGGCCTGGGGGCATTTTGAAGGAGATTTTCATAGACGAAAAGATGGTTTTTCAAAAGCATTTGGACAAGAAAGGAAGACAGTGATCAAGAAAGTGAAAATGATAGCGCAGTCCAGAAAGGGATTAAGGGCTATGATATAAATCTTTGTGAGGTTCCTACTGTCACCTACAAAGGGGTACCCAAAAAACCTGGAAACCCCTCAGCCCGCCCCCCCCAAGGTATATATTTAAATTTATTTACAAAACAACCTTATCGCTTCAAAGAACTCTCCATTACACCTAATACATCTGTCAAATCTGCAATTCCATTTTTGGAAACATTTTTCTAACACGTGTTTGGATGGCTGACAGTACCTTCCTTATTTTTTCCTTCATCTTTTCTGTCATCAAATTGCTGTCCTTTTATGTCCTTCTTCATTCACAGAAACAAAAAGAATTTGCACAGAGTGAGGTCAGGTGAGTAAAGTGAATAAGGCAAGGGAGGCGTGCTCTTTTTGCTCAAAGCCGGCACACTGAGATGGCTGCATGAGCAAGTGCATCATCTAGTGGCAAAACCAGTCTCCTATCAGCCACAAATCAGGTCTTCTTTGTCGCACACTGTTATGCAATCTTTTTGTTTTGTTTCATTTTTTTGGGGGGGGGCATCACTGCCCTCCGGTGGTGGGAGTAGGAGGCCCAGCCTTTGCTTCTGTGGAGTCGCTGCTGGAATTGAACCTCCATCCCAGTGGGCCACAGTCCCGCGCACAACCACTATGCCACCGGGGCTCAGCTGCAATCTTTTTAGAAACGCTAAATAGAAACTTAGTTAACAGTTTGACCTCGTGGAATGAACTCCAAATGCACTAAGAGTTGATATTTTCGTTCATTTGGAAAGTTGATGGAAGTCCAGAATACAGTTTATCATCAATTGACATTTCACCTTTTTTGAAATGAGAAAACCATTGGTATACTTGAGTTTTTCCCATAGCGCTGTCCTTATAAGCTATCTTCAACAGCACAAAAGTTTCTGTGGCATTTTTTTTCCGAGCAGGAAACAAAATTTCACTGCTGCAAGCTGTTCTCTTAAATCAGCCATCACAAAAAACAAGGTTTGAGTGAAAGTGCTTTTATGAAAAAAATTCACTTTGACCAGGGAGAATCTGGCAACATTACTGGTGTACTAACTCAGTTGTTCGATGCTTATATAGGGGGAAAATGCATACTACCAAACTTCTGTGCTGCCCAGCACAATTCCACAATTTTGGGTACCCCCTTGCATACTTGAGCATCATAGATTGATGGGTGTAGTAACCACTACCTCAAATTCAGGAATGCAGAAAGCAAAGAAATAAAGGAGAGCATTTCAAGATACGAAGAAAAGAAAATCAAGAGTCTCAATGTTTGGGATAGTTACTAAAGGGAAAAGAAAATCCTAGACTGGATGTTTGAAATTCAACCACTCAACCGTCCAACCACTCGGCAGGTACTGAAAACAAGGCACGCCGAGATGAAAAACAGGTAAAGAACCATAATGTAATGAACATATTAAATTAAAACACACCCTTAAAATATAGAGTCCTGGGGATTGCTGGGGTAGTGAAACTACTCTGCCTGACATTGTGATGGTACACAGATGACATCATGCCCTTGTTGAATGCCACTGTTATTGTTGTCAGGTCACACTGAGACACTCTGACCCACAGCGACCTTATGCACCACAGAAGCAAACACTGCCCGGTGCTGTGCCATCCCCACAATTGGTCCTGTGCTGAGCCCATTGTTGCCGCCGTTGCGTCAGTCCATCTCATTGTGGCCCTTCCTCCTCTTCATCATCCTTCTCCTTTACCAAGCATGATGTCCTCCCATAAACTAATGACTTTAGTTAACAATAATGTAATAATATTTTTCATTCATTTTAAGAAATGGACCATGCTATTGCTAGATATTACTAATAGAAGAAATTGTGTGTTTCTGAGAGGGAAATGGAGTATGAGAGCTTACTGTACTTTCTGCTCAATTTTTTTTATATAAATCTTAAACTGCTGTTAAAAAGAGATACCCTTCATTTTCCCTAGTAGAATAAGAGAATATTCCATAGAAAGTGGCATTTTAAATTGAGTATTTGGATGGCTATATGACATCCAACGAGGAAAACGGCCATAGAGTGTGATGTTCTAGAAATAGAGAAATGATATGACAGTGCAAAAATAGATGAGAAAGCAGAAGGGAAGACTCGAAGAAGGGAGACTAGTTACAGTAAGTGAATTCTGCCAGTTTCTAGTGCTCCCCTCCAGGTAAAGAGACCATCTTCGTTAGTTTTACATTTTTCCTCCTTGGGATCAAATCTTTTCCTAACCAGTCTAAGTACTGAATATTACAATTCACCCTGACCCAGCTGAGTAGGGGATGATCTTAAAGCTGGAGCAGTGCACACCACAGGGTCTTTCTTCTTCCATTTTCTAAATCTGCCTCTTTACTGGAGAGTGACAGATGAAGGAGTAGCCCAATCTAAACCTTAAGATACCAGCTTCCACGAAAAGTCACAAGCATGACAATGGACTAGAATTTAAGAATAAAAAATCTCCCACCCTTTAAGAACTGTTACTGATAAAATAGAATCTTCATTACAAGCCACTGTTGTAATTATTATTAGGAAACTTTAAAGACTCCAGAAATTTTAGGACATTTGGAGCACATGAAAGAGACTTTATGAACATAAAAAAATCTGTTCAACATCATACTATAGGAAAACTAAACTTTCAGACTGATTTGAAGTAAGAAAACAACATCTCCATTAAAAAAAAAAACTATTCAGGCTTTAGCTTCTAAATAATAATAATATGTAATAAGATACCTAGAAACTTTTCCAACAGCTAGAACTAATTTCTATGTATCTATACTCCTGACTGGAATTTTCTATCAAAATAAGTTGGGGTAAAAACTTACTTTGCAACATTTCTTTTTCTGCATTAATGTGTGGGAATAAGAAATAATCCGTGAGACTGAGTGGCTTTTAGGAAGGAGATGTTTTCAGAGCAGGCATGCAGGAGGGTAGGTGTGGCACCTTCTTTCCAACACTGTGTGTGTGAGGGAGTGAGCACTGCTGTCTTCTCAACGTGTAACTTGCAAAAATGGAAAGCAGTCAGAGGCGTCCTAGGGAAAATCTAATCTTTCATTATGCAGTGGGCTTTAAGGATGCTAGTAGTTGGCATTCTTCTTACAAAAAAATCCAACAGCACAATTTGGCTGTCACAGCTAGGGAGAAAGTGGGCTGCCTTGTGCATCATGTTCGCACCATTACTGTGCCTTCCACTCACATGTTCAGATTCCTCTCTTGTGCCCTCAGACTCATTATTCTGGAGGGAGGTTAAGGGGCTACACTTCTAACCAACAGTCCTGCAGACTCTGATGCTGGGGTGAAACACTGAGGCCTGAGTAAGGGCATAAAACAAATCGATCCTAACATTAATTCCTTATTAGGCTTTCCTAAGGGAATAATGTAAACTATCAGTGCTACCCAGATAAATACCAATAATATGTTACTAACTTAGCTAATAAGTCTGTACAATTTTAAAAAGAGCTATTTCATGAAAAAGGGACTTTTCAAGACCTCTTCAGAACCACATTTCAATAAATTGAGACTATAAAAACCTTTAAAAACATTTTAAGTAAGTATATAAAATATCTTAAATATTTTAAACTAGTATAAAGGCCCTAAGGTAATAGTACTGAAAGAATTATTTTTTTCCTAATAGAAATTTACTATTTCCCATATTATTTTTCTGGTATGAGAAACACGTGTTACCATAATTTCTTTCTCCTAGCCCCTTCTTTCTCCCTACCCCTGTCCTACATATGATTTTAAAATGACTCAATGTTTAAATGATCTTACATTGTAATCAATACAAAAGTGATTGAGAGTGATAAATGACAAAACAACATCTATGAGTGAGTGACTCTTGCATGAAAATGAACTGAGAATTTGTCTATCATATGAGATGAATAAGTAATCGAATTTATCATGGAAAGATAAGTGGTGTTACTTATGGAACAAGTGACTAGACATGGAAATAACCTAATTACACTGAACCAAGTATTATCATGGCATCCACTGAAATGAAATTTTATATATAAGTATATATGTATATATATATGCACACACCCAGACACATACATATATACACATATATAACTTAAGGTTTATTAATGTAAGATACTTACTACTATTAATAATGTAGTTTGGAATCATTTTACCTTTTAATATTGCTGCTGAAATTCCAATGGTAGCACAGAGTAGGGGGGAAAAAGCAGAGGCATTAAAGAGTTTACATGAATAATAATTTACCTAAGTTGGATGTGTCCAAATGCACACATGTAGAAAAGAAGATCTGAATTCAGAGAAAGTCCTGCCCTCACAAAAACAGGGTCTATAAGAGGATTTACGACGATGAGAAAGCCTCCACATTCTGTACTGGTCCCACTTGCACATTCCCAAATACAGACATCCTACCCACTCCATTTCTCTTATGTTGTTGACATCGGAAAGAAGCTCAACCAACAGTACATCAACACAAGAAAAGGCAAAACACCAATCAGGCTAGCACAAGATCATCAGTAAATGTTTTTTTTTTAAGATGTCCCACTTGGAAGTTATACTAACTCAGTTTCCCTTTATCTCAAATGGTACAAGGATATAGTAACTATAAAAATGATATAATTTATCTTATTAAGGGAGACAGGAGGAATGCTACATTTCCACAGGCATCTCTAGTAAATAAGCACACCCAGTATCCTAAGTACAGTCTCTGCCGACTGGCTCACTTCCCGGTAGTTCTGGGTGGAAGCTATACTGAATGCTGCACAGATTTATGCAATAGTTTGGGTGTGACGGGGGATCAAATTGTTAACAAAAATGTACTTTGACCTATACAGCACTACAAAGGGGTGGGAGTGGAGGTTCCAAAAGTTCAAGGACATACAGAATTCAGAGATAATGGATTTCTCCATGAATGTGTTGAAGCTCCCTCCTATATACTCTCATAAATTAAGGAGACTGTCTTGCTGTCTAGACATCAGTCATTTGTAAGTCTTGTCACTCATAAATACACGTGATTCTCCCTATTAGTTGTACTTTTGTTCTGTGAAGCCACTGAACAATGAAATTGGTGGATACTGAACCAGAGCTCTTCAGGGAATGAAAGGGCTCGGTTCCTGTGAGCCTCTGGTGACAACTAAACAATAAGCAACCTTACTTTATGGGGGCTTTGCTTAAAGAAACTTTACTTAACACGGATCCTTCATGTGTCAACACTGCACTCACAGCCAAGGAGATTACAGCTTAACAAAGCTAATGGAACAGCCCCATTTCCTCTGTAAGGCACGTCACAGCCTTCTGGTACTTAGGAACATGGGACCAAGACTTCAGCACTTGGCTTGGAGCCATTTCAGTGAAATCATCAACAAAAAGAGAAAATAAAAATGAGGGAAAATCCAGCACTACATAGACCACAAAAGAGATATTTATTTACAGTGTGCAAGCTGAAACAAGGCAGAACGTTGTCTTGTTCAAACTCAGCTTGCAACACAAGAAATGGAGGATTCGGTTTTTCTGCCACACTGTATTAGTGAATGACAATGAACGCACTCCCAGTATTGCTCAGGGGTCATAAATCCATTTTAGTGAGAAGACAACTTCGCAAATGCAAAATCAGCAGGTCATGAGGATGACTGTATCTATGGAATAAACATTGACCTCGGGGGTGGGGGGGTGGGGGAGAAGCTGTTAGATTTCTGCTGTGTTAATCGAGAGAGGAGTCCCTTGATGACACATGGCCTGGCAGCAGTCACTATTATTATGTTGTGTAAGACATTCCGTTCCTTCCTTTTCCTTACAGAAGAAATGTATGATGCAATATCTGTGAAACTGAACAGTGCCCGTCAGTGGATGTTAAAATGAGTTTCTTCTGTTTTTATCACTCTTCACCACCATGGCAGAATTACTTATTAAAATAGAAGTCTAGAAAATCTCAAGTGAAGGTTTTACTACTCACACCCAAAAGAAAAATAATTTTGAAATCATCTTCCAAAACACATTGCAACTTATTTTTGTTATGAAATTACTAAAATTAATGCTCGATTGCATGAAACAAACAAATGGACACTTTTTAATCCTTACCTCGATCTTTTGCTTTATCAGAGAGGAGCACTTCTACCTCCTCATAGTCTCGAATGGCTTCTAGGATGATGCTTCCCTCTTTGCTGAACAAGAAGAGCATGGGGATCTTGATGTCATCGGTGTCCTTCCCATCCCCAGCCATCTGAAACAGTGGGGCGGTATCACTGCTGCTCCCCTCGTTGTCATCTAGTCAGAGAAGGACCACAGCACGCTTGAGAACATTGGTCCATTGAAGAAACAAAGAAGCAAGCGACCAGTCTTCAGTGATTAGTTGGTGATGACATGCTGACTTCCTTGTACACATCATATCACAAGACAGTAACCTTAATTTTATGCATCAGGCACACTTCCCGGATCCCATAATTCTACAAGTAATCTAAAGAGGCAGAAAGTTCTACTCCTAAAAGTTGACTTAGAGTGCTATTTATAATTGTGAACAACATAAACCATTTTAAAGAAATGAAAGTGCAACATGCGTACACATAATCTTTTAACCTTATTGAAACAAAAAAATCAAAGGTATTGCCATTAAATCACCCTCTAAGACAGAGTAGTAGAGCTGCCCCCTTCTTAAGGATAGCATATTATCACTTCTTTCTCTCAAGGCACAGCAGGTGAGTTCAGTTAACCAACCTAAAGATGTATGTTCCTCATATCTTACTAGTCTGTAATAAATATTATGTTCCTTACAATATCATATCTGGAAGAAATGGCCAGGAAGAACGTGGTCACCTGCTGCTGCAGAGTTGATTCTGATTCAAGGCAACTCTTGGAGAGAACAGAACTGCCCCGAGGGTTTCCAGCCTGGAAAGCTTGATGGGAGCAGACTGTCACATCACTTTCTACCACTTTCACTGCAGTTCACGTGAGTTCATTTAAAGCTAAGGAGACCGAAACTTCCCTGAGGCTCGTATAGCTCTTATCACAATCCATACATCCATCCTTTGTGTCAAGCACATTTGTACATTTGTTGCCACCATCATTTTTTTTTTTTTTTTTTGCTCAGCCAACAGGGCATTTTTTATTGAGAACACCACCAGATATACCATAAGAGATTGAAAGAATGGCCCCCTCACCCTGGAAAGTTAAAATGTTTGGAGAACAGAGTCAGGTAAATGAGTAATTAAAACAGCATATATTGTAAGTAACATTTGACTTTCTGAAGCGGCTACCATGGAACACAATCTCTGTGTTTTGGAATGGACAGGATTGATGTGCTATCTGCAATACCTTCCACCCAGATGACAACTCAGGTGTGTCTTCTCCCAGAACACTGACCATAATAGCACATCTCTGTGCAGTTATTTATTTTACCATCACATTGAACGATGCTGGAGTCTGACTTCTGTGTTCCTGTATTCTTCACAGAGTTCACACCAATACCTCGAACAGAGCGGCTATCCAATAAAAAGCCTCTGACAAACTGGACCTTTCTAGCTTTGCTTAGTGTGAAAAAGATGACTTTTTAAAAAAAAATTTTTGAAAATAATTTAGGTTTATTTTGAAAATATAATTATTCTCACAATTACCTTTTGCAAGATTATAAATTGTCGACTTTCTTTTTTTTCCCCCTGATCAAGTCTCGTTTATTTGGGAGAAGTAAATCAGTTTTATAGGGCAAGCAAGCTTAGGCAATTAGCATATGGTGATCTTCAAAATTAACAAGTGAATGACCGGTAGGATCAGGAGCACTCTTTACCAACCTAAGACAGGCCATGGTGACATTAGAAGGCCATTGACAGATGACGGGTAAGGACCGAGTGTGTGTCCTGACAACCTAAGACAGGCGGAGTTCCCGGGAGGATATTACTTGAAAAAATAAAAAAGGGGGACCTGTCCTGAGCCATCCAGCCGGGACAAGCTTGACCTGGCTACAGGCAGGATATGCCTGAACTCTGTTGCAGTTTGTTGCCTGGGGTTTGTAGTTTGTCGCCTTTGTAACTGTAAACAGCCCTGGCCTTTGAAGCTTGACTTGCAGCTGTGCTGCCATTCACTTGTTAATTTTGAAGATCACCATATGCTAATTGCCACCATCATTTTTAAAACATTTTCTTTCTACTTGAGCCCTCGCTAAGAGCAACTCCTTTTTCCCCCTCCCTCCCCATTCTCCTTTCCTTGATAAACTTGATAATTTATTATTTGTTTATGTCTTACACTGGCCGATGTCTCCCTTCACCCACTTTTTTGTTACCCATCCCCCAGGGAGGGGGTTATATGTAGATCACTATGATTGGTTTCCCCTTTCTCCCCTTATCTTTCCCTTACCCTTCTGGTATCACTGTTCTCATTATTGGTCCTGAAGGGTTTCTCTGCCAGGTCTAAGTATTTTACTGGTATTAATATAACAGAAAACTAAAGCTAGGCTTTCAAAAGATTCTATGTTGATACTTAGAAGTTAACAGAAAGTCATTATCAACCTACTGAGTTACTTATCCTTGATGTTGTGCAGAAGTAAAAATAATATGACAAACCCATTGATGAAATTTCTGAAAAGGAAAAATTCTGAAAATTATCTCTTCCACAGTAGCACGGACTACTGCTTACCAATAACAATGCCGCCAATGGCTCCAGCATTCTGGATGTTACGTGCCTTTTCTGCAAACATGCACTGTCCTCTTTGTATCAAAGCAATTTTTCCCACCACTGCTTCTGGGTTGGTAAGTTCTGAGCAGCCATTGTAGGGTTTACTGCTTGCAACAAATCCTCTGGTCTGTCAGAAGTATAAATAGTTAAATATTATTTTATTTTTCAAACCACTATCTAGTCATATTAGACCCCCAAACCTAGAATGTCAAGGGACTAGAACTCATTTTGATAACACAGCCATCTATAATTGAGGCAAAATATATTGAATATAATTATTTTAAACATTTTATGTATTATAGTATCCAAGCAACATTTTGTAATATTTTGTAATACATAATACATAATACATAAATTATTTCTACAAAAATTACTAAACATGATCTTTACCATAACTCTTGAGAATAATACAGGTAATATTTCTGTTTTACACATGGTGAAACAGAATCTCAAGTTAGATAATTTGAGCAAAAGCATAATGCTAGTAAGTAGTAAGGTTGGACCTATACCCAGACTCACTTTATACCCACCCCAACTCTTACAAAAGCTAGGAAACATTTCAAATCATCACTATTCTCTGAAAAAATATTGAAAGAGGAAAAAGATTAGATTTCGTCTATATGAAATTGTAAACAATTATTCTTCCTAAAATAATTAAGTCCACCCTAGAACTGAGCTCTAAACAGATGCCAGTAAACTCCACGGAAGTGTGGGTGATCATTGGTTTTATAAACTGACATATACCAAGCACCTAAAACAGTACCTGGAAGATAGCAGAAATTCAGCAGGCACTCATGGAATAAATGAGTCTATTTTTGAGTTGATTGCAACCCATCGCGACCCCACAGGGCAGAGTAGGGCTGTTCCATGGGCTTCCAAGGCTGCACTCCTTTACAGTAGCAGCCTATGAGCTCTTGCTCCCAGCACCTACCCTCTGTGCCACTGGGGCGTCTCAGCTCCCCAATATACATTGGTGTCACAGAGTGAACAGAGAATTAGGTTTAGGTGGCCCAGAGACTAGTTCTGTAACCAGTTAGTTGGCTAAACTTGCAGAATTGTTAAACTCTGTAAGTCTTTGTTTCCTGTGTTATAAATAAGCAGACAGACAAGTGTGGCAGTTTTCAATGTCTGCTGAATGGAACCTCAAGGGCCCGTGCACCCTACAGTGATTTAAACCAAAGATCTCTGCCTGGTTTGCGTTGTTTCTTACATTAAATTTCTGCATTAATACTTAAAGAAAGGTTCTAATAGTTCTTCTAAAATAATTTTAAGATAAACTTAAGGCACATTATAGGAAAGACCAGGAGATAACAACTCTCAAATTCACAGCCATGCAGTCAATACTGACTCAACAGCGAGCCTCCTGGGGGCTTCTGAGACTGTAACTTTTTACAGGAATAGAAAGTTCAGTCTCTCTCCCACCGAGTTGCTGGTGGTTTCGAACTGCTGATCATGCAGATCACAGCCCAATACGCAATGAGTGTACCATAAAGCCTCCTAAGAGTTAAGAATATCTGAGTAGTTTAAATCTAATTCTATAAGTATATTATGCACAATAATGTTGACTCAAAAATTTCAAGACGTATTTTATTCTACTTCAATCTGGCAGACTGAAGTAGAGAAAAGTAAAAATTTAAACAGCATTTAGTATTTTACATTCAATTCTATCACAAGTAGACACACCTCTTTATGCTTTGAGAGATCTAGTCCAAACTGAGCTGGCCCAGCAGTCAATACGACCCTGCCAAAAAATGGGTGGGAAACAATCTGTACAGCCCGCGGGGGGAGCTGCTGTTCTTTCTGCTGCTGACTTGACAACTCAATCATCTCCTGCATGAACCTCAACCCGTCTTCAGCATCAATGGAACTTGCAGCCTACAGAAAGAAACAAGTTAATTTCAATCTTCCTTTCTGGCAACTTCTACTCAATTTTTTGGTTTCCTATATAGTATGGCACTGTAGGTTTCCACTCGGAACTGTCTCCTTCAGTTCACGTCCCTACTATTTAAATGCTATTTATAGAAATTATATTTAGAAATAACTTATTTGTCACTTTTAATTCCTATTTCTTTCACAATTCCACAGATCGATTATGATGTAGGGTCAGCAATGAGCTAAATGCTCAAAAGCATAGGGAGGGATATTACAGAGAAGCTGATATTAAAGGGCTCAAGAACAAAAAGTGTTTTGAAATTGATGATGACAACACCGGGACAATTGATTTAATTGATAAACTGATTTATGGACTTTTATAATATATGTAAGAGTCCCCAGTAAAATGATTTAGTAATAATAAATAAATGTTCAAAAGCTATCATTGTTTGTCACCTCCACGGCCTTCCCCTTTTAAGAAAACCAAGCTCATTGCCATGGGGTTGATGCCATCTCCCAGTGACCCTGTAGGGCAGGGTAGAAGTGCCCCTGTGGGTTTCTGAGACTGCAACTGTTCACAGGAGAAGCAAGGCCTGTCTTTCATCCCTTTTAAGAAGGGGTCACAGAATAAACTTCTTATCTAACCTACACCCTTTTCCCTCCTTGAAAATATGAACTAACGAACAGGTTAAATCTCATTCAAAAAATACGTTAGGCCAGCTGTATCTCAAAATTTGGTATTTATGGGGGAGACAATTTTTCACTTTTAGAATGTTCAATCTAGAGGAGAAACTCCCACTCACTGTCACCACATCAATTCCGACTAATAGTGACTAGGGAACACAGTAAAGTGTTCTTATGAAATAAAGTCTGATGAAGCTGGAAAAGAAAGCCACGTCGTTCTCCTTCAGAGTGGCTGCTGGTTTTGAATTGCTGATTTTTGGCTGTTGGTCAGCCCGATTTGGAGCCCACTACAACAGTGGGGCTCTATTAAGACATGTAAAAACTATTATAGAATTTTCTCAAGTGGATGTATGGAATAGGAGCATAGACTTGGGAGCAATTGGTTCTGTGTGGATCTGTGATAGAGAATGATATCTGAATTAAGTATTAAGAAGAGGAAACGCTAGATTCTGACTATATACATGCTTTAAAAAAAAAAAAAAAAAAAAAGGACAGAAACCTCATGGCTAGATCCTGACCAAAAGAAAGAAAATCATGGTCCAGAACTTTCTATTCAAATGGAAACACATGTACTACCATCCACTGAGGCTGGCATAACCCCTGAAGCTACTGCCCAGAAACAATCTTTAAACCATGAGCCTAAATGATCCTATGAAGCTACTGTGAACTGTTCAATCCTATGAAGCTAAATCCACACATTTATTTAGCACAAGCCATGAAGTTTGCCTTGAGGATTGTGCTCTTACCAAGAAGATCCTATAGGAGTTCCCCTTGACATTAAATCCAAATGGGGATGTCAGAGAGCGAGTCTAAATTAAAGGTGGTGAGTGAGAAGGGCAATAACCAGAGCTCCGAGGGAGACAGGACAAAGAGAGGTAGACACAGTTCCACCCTGCCCTACAGGGTTACTGAGAGTTGGCACCGACTTGATGGCAATGAGAGGAGCGCAAGCCTATCCTGAAATCTCTGGCTCTGGACTTTATGGGGCGATGAAGCAGTTTACCAAAATGGAGAACACATGAGGAGAAATCAGTTGAGGTGAAGGCAGGAAGAGGAGAATGAATAAGGGAGAGATGATTAGTTATTAAAGTTTAAACAAACTGCAACGCAGAAATCACGACTATATTGGTGACAGCTAAGCTTGTAAAAGTGGTGAGACTACTGAAGAAAATAGTACATATATGAAAACCAAAAGCTAGGATCCAGATTTTTTGATAGTACCTATACTTAGGGGTTATGCCAAGGAAGGAGAGTTACAAAGGAATATAGTGAGCAGAAAAGAACTGTATTTCTGAGATACCTGGACATCATGAAAGGAAAATGTTCTAAGAAAGGCCAGTTAACAGTTCCAAAAAAAGCAAAAGCATACAAGGTCACTAGATGGCAGTTACCCCTCATGGGTAAAAATGAGAGAGCCGCATTCTTCTATGAGGTCCAAGTGAAAACTAGAACAGTACTGGAGTCACTCCTCCTGCAAGAGCAGCAACTTATTCAATGTGACTCTTCGAGCTTAAGTCTCTGACATCTACTAAATGACCTTTCTCTGACTGGGTCTGGTGAGAAGGTGGAAAAAGACATTGATAGGATTCACCTGTGAGTAATTCTGAATGGGACCTGGAATGCTTTCCTGCTGTGTAGAAAATGAGCCCTCTGAGGAGGAGAAGGGAATCTCTTTACCAGCAAGAGCCAGGAGAGGGGCATGTCCTCTGGACATGAGATCTGTAAGCAGTGAACCTCCTGGATCCTTCAAATGATCCTGGATCCTGTACAATCGATTTGATGGTACCAGCAGAACCAGCAGTCAAAGCATGAAACAGTGAAGGACCAACCCACAGGGCAGGTTCAGATAAATGTTCTGTGCAGGAGCTGGCTGGCTGATTCTGGGGTGTCTCTGGGCACTGATCCGGCAGAGCTGGACTTGCTGAGTCATGCAAGTGGCACTGAGTGCTTTTGGACTGAGGCTCACTGGAGTGGGTGCCTGTGGGCACTTAATTCTGAGGTTAATACCCCGGTTAAGGCTTACAGCAGACGAGTGTGCCTCTGTGAGCATTCATCAGCTGACCTGAAACTGTGTAGCACGTCCTGGTACACAACCACCCTGAGTACTTAACAACATTACAACTTGTCACCTCCCTTACGAACCCCTTTAAATCATGAACTCTCTCTCGGCAGTCACTGCAATGGATTTTAGAGTCCCAGAGAGGTAAAATAGAGTGCATTAAGACATTTACGCCTCCCCTCCTGGGGAGTGATGATGGGTGAAACTTAAGAGAAACAGGCAGCATATTCTTTAATGAAGGACAGATGTGACAAGAAGACCAGAGACAGAAATCTGAGGACAAGTGATGCTGAGAAAGACAGACTCTGAGATTTAGAGATCCTGTGAATATGGATCTAGTAGAAGAACTTATTTTTTTTACAATCTTTTTCTTTAAAAAAATATTTTATTTAATTTTAAATCATTTTATTGGGGGCTCATACATTTTTTTTTAATGAATCATTTTATTGGGGGCTCATACAACTCCCATCACGATCCAAACATTCATCAATTGTATGCAGGCCACATGGAAAGGGGCATCGGGAAAAAGCTACTCTATAGAGAAAATCCTGGGAGAAGGCCCAGGTAATAAGGCAGGGGCCAGATCAAATCTAGGGCTACATATGGTAGCCAACTAGGGTTGAGGGGTGAGGGGTGGGCAGATGGCGATGGTGTAGAAAGGGAATGAAAGAAACCATCCAAGGGGAGCGTATTGTTTTTATCTCCACAGGGAAAGAGGGACCAAACTTAAACCCAGAGACCCAGCATGTGAATGCAGCACGACAGCATGGACTGGAGAACCAGTGGAGGGACCTGAGTACACAACCCCAATCCCAACTATAGGGGCAGCCACCTCTCCACCAGAGGAGTTTGCCTTGGAGGCCAGCACTAAAGCTGAAGCTTGGGAAATGAGATACGCCCAACCAGAGCACAAGAGAACAAATGAAATGGGAGGAAGAGAAAATGGAGTGCATCCTGGCCCACGGAGCCTTCAGGACGATATCCCCACTCAGAACAGCTAATGCACAAAGAGGACCATATGGCCGGCCACACTATGAAACACAGCTACCCTCGCTGACCCAAGACTTATCAGGTCAGAATTAATAACTAATTCTAGTTATTAAACAGGCAGAATTCTCAAAACCAATGTACTAATAGCCTGATGTTATAAACGCTTCTTCAAAATTCTCTTTGTTCACCTTCTCGTGTGGCTACCCATCCTTCTGTCTCTTCCTCACGCGATCTCTCGGTCTGCTCTCTCCACTGTCGTCCATTCTCCTCCCTCCCCATGCCCCTTGCTCTTGTGCCGGCAGGTGGGTAACTCTAATAAAACCCGCCCCCCCTCCAAAAAAGAAACTTCTTAAAAATTAATAAAATTTCCTTTAAAAGGAATGTTACCTCTCCTAATTAGCAAACAACACAGATGAATTTTTATTTCTATGATGAGTATTTAGATTGAGTAGTTCTTTGGAAACAAAAATAACAAAATATAAAGCTATAGACATTCGAATCAAGTACTATCTTTTAAGGTTCTTCTCTAAACAAAAGTGATAGTGGAAAGATAATAGACAGAGAAATAGAAAACTTAGGGTTGACTATGTTAAAACTTTAGCAAGTTACCAAAACTATCTGTGAATGAGCTACTGATTTCTATTACAAAAGGGTTGAATTAGACAGGTCCTACAAGATTACCAGTCCTAAAATTCTGATTCTATAACTGTAATCCAAACATGAAAAGTTTTGCTTTTTATTTTAAGCCAAATGCTATTATTTAATTAAAGCAGGTAAAACCAGAAAGGGTAAGGAAGAGATGGGATCTAGTTAATATAGCAGTGTCTTACTTGGATTGCATGTTGGACCAACTGAACTCGCCCGTCTTTGAGGTGAATCAGACTCACCCCCATCTTCTTCAGGATTTCTAAATGCTCAGGGTTAGTGGCCATGAAATCGCGGGCTCTCAGAGGAGGTTTTGCTCCACTCCTGAAACTCTCCTCTCTGCTAAAAGTAATTATAAGCAAACCTTAAAACTACATATTAGCATTGGTTAATAAACAAGCAAAAACTTAAGTAGAAAAAAACGCTAATTTCAAATGTACTAATTGCAGAACTACTAAAATTGGAATAACTGAGCACTTACTTTCCCACATATAACTGAGGTTGTAAATAAGAGAGTTTCAAACACTATTTCACACCATTGCAAAGGTATGTATACTTTCAATAAGGCAGTACTAGTCAACCACATTGTAACTACTTGAAAGTACAAAATAAGTTGGTTAGGAGGTTTGTTACCATTAATGTCTTCCTTTAAAAATACAGATTTTTCTCCCAGTATACAAAAAGATATCCAAGAATAAACATACAAAAAGTGAAAAATACTTCTCACTTAAAAAAAAAACTGTTAAAAAAAACTCTTGCAATGACCTTCCTGATATTTTAAAATAAAAGAAAATGAGCTCAGTAAGCCAAAGAATTCTATTTAACAACTGAGAATAAGCATTTTCTTGAAACACAAAACAAAGCATAACAAAAACTAGGTATCTAATAAATAGGAACTACTGACATTAGGAAATAATTTTCACATAAAAGACATGTAGAAATATTTTTCCAAATTGTCCCATGTAAACAGGGTATACAGGTTAGATACTGTTTACACACTGCCATTGGTAATTATGTCTCAGTTTGTGAAAAAAGACAAGTAAGAAATGTCCAATACAGCAAAGCCTTTGTAGTAAAATAAGCTTTACTAGCTAACTTTACTAATTCATAATATTTATTTTAATCAGTGATGCTCAACATTTTGGGTCTAACTTGTATTTTGGTCTGACTGTAGCTATATGTTCCTAAGATTTTCTGTCATTCACTAAGAATTCATGTTGGTACTAAACAGTGCAGAGTAACATAGCTTACACTCTAATGATGCCTCGAGGACAGCTCTTGTCCACCACATTCTTTAAGGGTTCACGAATGCTCTGAGCATATAGTGGGTCATTGGGGAAAAGAATCTGAGTATTTGGACAAGTCCAATCAAAATTACTGTCATCCAGTTCTGTATATTCTGAAGTCTACAATAAAAAAGAATTATGTGTAAATACATTATTTTATTTATTATCATGACTTTTCAAAAGAAAACACTTAATGGAATATAAACACACAGGATATAATACAAGAAATAATTAAATGTGCTTTCCCTATTACCACGCACATATTTATTCAATTGTAATCATGAATTACTGTACATTTGGGTAAAAAAATAAAACCCACACACAGAGAAATGAAAGAGAGGGTAAGAAGACACAAACAATGTATCTCACCGTGTTCTTCTTGGTGATGCTCTGATTTGTGGTGGAGAGCCAAAGGGGTAACAGATGAGCTTCTGTAGTAAAGATGTAATCTTCAATGTCAAAAATAATGTCTTCTTTATCCGCAAATAATAGGTAAAGGTATTTAAACATTTCAGCCAAAAAGAAAGAATCCATTCTAAAATAAAGGATCACAAACAAATCTAAGAACATAAAAATATCCAAATGTCAACTATCTGAAAATCTGAATCCAGATCAAGAACTCTTATCTTCACCAGTTTAAATGGCCATCTATTCTTCCACCCCATCACTCCTGTGGTGAGAATGGTCAGGAGCGGCTACCTATCACACAGGTACATTAAATCTCATCTCAACATTGCAGACAGGTCTTCTAATGAGAAAATTTTCAGTTTCTTCTGTAGAGACTTAACTATTCACTGCCATCAAATCAATTCTGACTCACAGCAACAACCATAGCGGTGTAGTGGGTTATACCCTGGGCTTATAGCCACAAAGTCAGCAGTTTGAAACCACCAGCTTCTCTGCAGAACGATGAGGCTTTCTATTCCTGTAAAGATTTCAGTTCTCAAAAGCCCAGTTCTACTCTGTCCTATTGGGTTGCTATGAGGAAATAGCAAGGTGCTAAAACAGATGAATTTTACTACCAAATGTTACATAGGAATCTTCCATTCGTGTTAACCGAATAAAGGAATACAATGTTGATAGAACTTGAATTACTCAGTTCAGGGGTATGCAAGTTTTAGAGATAAAGGCTATCATTCAAAATATTAACATAAAGTAAATACAACACAATACCAATTCTGCACTGTGTGCATTCTTATAAATATGTACATACCTATCAGGAAGGGAATATGGAGAATTTTTTTTGTTCTTTTGCTTTTGGGCATCACTGCTCTCTGGTGGTGGGAGTAGGAGGCCCAGCCCCACTGCTGGAATTGAACCTCCGTCCCAGTGGGCCGCAGTTCCGCGCACAACCACTACGCCACCGGGGCTCAGCCCTGGAGAAATATTTAAAAAAAAACAAGTGACCCTATCTAGATGTTCTAAGACAATAAATCTTGAGTGATGACAGCCTCATCTTTGTTCCAGAGTAGCTAAGGGATCTGAACAGCTGACCTTGAGGTTGGCAGCCGAATGCCAGGGGTCCTTATGAAGAAATGTGCTGCTTTACAAAATGATCTAATGTTATTTTAAAGATTTTTAAATTTTATACCTTAAATAATTTAAAGTATTTTAAAGAAAAGTGTTTCTAAAATTAAAAGTAGCAAAGAGAACAGTGATGTGAGGAGTTATCGTTAAATCACTTTCACCAATCACACTACCGCCAAAGACACTCTAGCTTCCTGCAGAAATAATAACTTGAACTTGACTGAACATGTTCTCAGGTTCTTATGTTTGGTCTCACGTTTCTAGCCAACTGAAGTTCCTGGCACATACAAAGGTAGGCAAAAAAGACAATTGTTACTCGGATTCCAGTTGATACACGCACAAGTCTATTTCAAACAAAATGTGCAAACAGGTCTCAAGAGAAGTAGATGGCTGCAGACAAGTTCTCTCAGGCATACATAACCCTTAGTCTTAGTAGGGTGTCCTCAAAAATAGAGGTATTTTTTGTGCCATAGAGAAACGACTTTCAAGTTTAAAATCAACTGTTTAACAAAATTCAAGCAGGCACCTTCCCAAAATCATCAAAATTTTGCAACAAGTGTAAAGAATGCTGTCCCACATAAAACAATTTTCAGATGAATCAAGCTTTTAAGGAAGGTTAGGAAGGCCTCAAGGTGAGCTGATAGAGACCAGCAACCTTAGAGAATTAAATTGTGGCTGAAGTCCAGAAAGTGGTAGGAGAAGACTGTGGCATTACCACCGATGTGATAGCTACTGAAGTTGGGATCTCATAAGGTTTGACACCGTCAGTTTTTTGTTTTTTTTTTTGTAGAAGTTTATTTATTTATTTTTTTAGGCATCACTGCCCTGGTGGTGGGAGTAGGAGGCCCAGTCTTTACACCGTCAGTTTTAAGCAATCTTCTTGGCCTCCACAGGCTTCTGGTTTGATAGAGGCCAGAAGTACTACGTGAAGTTCCATCAGTCTTATATAGAAGCAAGATGGTAGCTACATTCACTCCCTGCCATTGAGTCGATTCCAACTCATAGTGACCCTATTGAACAGGGTAGTACTGCCCCTCTGGGTGGGGGAGAGCCTCCTCGTTCTTCCATGGAGTGGCTTGCACTTCCAAACTGCTGACCTTGTGGTTAGCAGCCCAATGTGCAACCAGTATGCCACCAGGGATCCTAAGGTTGAAGTTAATGAGCTGATTTTATGAAACAAATTGTAACTGGGGATAAATCTTAAATATATCAATATGATCCTTAGAGCAAGGTGCAATTGAAAGAGCAGCTTCTGAGGAGGATGTGCTGGATTAGTCAAATTCAAGGTGGATAGGTCAGCTCAGAAGGTTGACGATTGGTCCTTTCTGATAACATGTACAAAGTACCTGAGATAAAATCCCTCCAAATTAGTGCATCCAGTGACATGGCCTGGGAAGGTTCTCATTGGTCTCAGTGAATTTTTTTGTAGAAGTAACTTTGTTCAAACCTTGTTTTTTGTGATGTTCAATTTCAAAGAATAGCGTGTGGCTGTGAAATTTTGTTTCCTGCTCAGGAAAAATGCTACAGAAACTGTTGTATGTTGAACACAGTTTACAAGGACAATGCTATGAGAAAAACTCAAGTACAAGTGGTTTTTCTCATTTCAAAAAGGATGAAAGGTTGATCGATAACAAACCTTGTTCTGGACATCCATCAACTTCCCAAATAGATGAAAATATTTTTAAAAATGTATGCTCTCGGTGGAGCCCCGGTGGAGTAGTGGTTGCGTGCGGGACTGCGACCTCCTGGGATTGAGGTTCAATTCCAGCAGCGGCTCCATAGGAGCAAAGGCTGGGCCTCCTACTCCCACCACCAGAGGGCAGTGATGCCAAAAAAAAATGTATGCTTCTTGTGCTTGAAGACTGATGATGGTCATTGGAGAAGGGGAAGTTATCTGGACTATTTTGGAACTTGGTTCAACAAACTACTGGGATATTAGGGATGAGAAAGGTTGCTAAGAAATATGTGCCTCATGTTCTGACTGATCAGCCAGAGAGAGCTGACTGAAAACATTCTGGGCTTTGAAAGAACAGCTCCAAAGTGACCCCAGATTTTTTTCCAATGGCATTACTGGTGACAAGGCATGGTGCTATTCCTATGATGACTCAGAAAGCAAGTATCAATCAAGCCAGTGGAAAGTGTCATTGTCATCTCACCACAAAAAGAGTTCATCAAGTGCAATCAAAGGTCAAGGTGTCCCCCTTTGATGTGAGGGGGACAGTGCATTTGGAGTTCATTCCATCAGGGTAGTCTGTTAATCAAGCTTTCTATTTAGAAGTTCTGAAAAAAACTGTGTAACAGTAAGCAACAAAAAAAGGCCTGATTTGTGGCAGATGGAGGATTTCGCCACTATGACACTGTACCTGCTCACACAGACATCTCAGTGTACCAGTTTTTGGCAAAAATAGCATGTGTCTCTTGCCCCGTGCAGTTCACCCGATCTTGCTCCATGTGACTTCATTTTATTTCCGCAAATGAAGAGGGAAATAAAAAGACAGCGATTTGATGATGACACAGAAGATGCGAAGGAAAAATGAGGGAGGTGCTGTCCGCCATCAAAACAGATGAATTTGAAAAATGTTTCCAAGAATGGAATTGCAGATTTGACAAATGTATTAAGTGCAATGGTGATGGTGATAAGGTTGTTTGTAAAAAAAAAAATTTAAATACAAAGCTGTGAAAATAATTCCTGTTTTTTTGGGGTACCCCTTGTACATTCAATATTCTTCACCAAAATTACAAGTTAAAGGCATTAGTTTTTCTTTGATCTTTTTTATTCTTTGGTTTTATTTTTCTTTATAAATCATTTTATTGGGGTTTTTTATAGCTCTTATAACAACCTTTACATCAACTGTATCAAGTACATTTGTACATATGTTGCCTTCATCCTTTTAAAAACATTTTCTTCCTACTTGAGCCCTTGGTATCAGTTCCTCTTTTTTCCCTCCATCCCCCACCTTCCCAACCTCATGAACCATTGATAAATTATAAATTAATATTTCATGTCATACCTTCTGCTGTCTCCCTCCACTCACATTTATGTTATCTGATCATTATGTAAAACATTGATCATTACTCAGTTCTTGCTTTCTCCCCTTTATCTTTCTTCCCCCTACCTTCATGGTATCACTACTCCCATTTCTGTTCCTCTGGGGTTTATCTCTCCTGCATTCCATATGTTGACAGCTCTAATCTGTACCAGTGTATATCTGGATTTGTAAGGTAGAACTGGGTCTTTGTTGTGTGTGTTGAGTGAGGGTGGGTGGGGAGAAGAAGCATTAAGGAACTAGAGTAGTGTGTGCTTCATTGGTGCTATACTGCACCCTGGCTGACTTGTCTCTTCCTTGTATCCCCTCTGTAAAGGCATGTCCAAATCTCTACAGATAAAATTTGGGTCTCCATTCCAACCCCTCTCATTCACATCATTACGATTGTTTGGGGTCTTCTGATGCCGGATACCTGATCCCATTGACATCCTGTGATCACACAGTCTGGTGTGCTTCTTCCATGTGAGCTTTGTTGCATTCCTGTTAGATAGTTGCTTGTTTAACTTCAAGTCTTTAAGACCCCACGTGCTATATCTTTTGATAGCTGGGCACAATCCACTTTCTTCACTATAATTGCTTATGTACCCACTTTGTCTTCAGTGATTGTGTCGGGAAAGTGAGCATCATGGAATGTCAGGTTATTTGAACAAATTGTTCTTGCATTGTTTGTCGGCTACCTTAATGCTTAACATATAGAGATATAAAGATATGCACATGGACCTATATCTCTATTATTATATATTAACATATTTACATATATACATGCTTATATTTATATCTCTGTAAATGTCTTTTGCCTCCTAGTTCTTTCCTCTATTTCAGCAGTTCTCAACCCTCACAAGCCCTGTGGGGGTTAAACAACCCTTTCACAGGGGTCACCCAATTCATAACAATACCAAAATTAGTTATGAAGTAGCAACAAAGATAATTTTATGGAGAATCATCAATACATGAGGAAGTATGTTAAAGGGTTACAGAATGAGAAAGGTTGAGAACCACTGCTCTATTTCCTTTTACTTTCCTCTTGTCCCATTATCATGCTCAATCTTCATTCGGCTCTCAATAATTTTTCTTGGCTACATTGACTGCACTTGCACTGTCTTGTTTTCAAATGCATATGAGGCAAGTGAAAATATCATGGCTTGAGTCAGGTGCTCATTAGTCCTCAAGGTGACACCTTTGCTTTTTAACCCTTTAATAAGATCTTTTGCAGCAGATTTGACCAATGCAAGATACCATTGAATTTCTTGACTGCTACTACCATGAGCATTGATTGTAGATGGAAGTAAAACTTCAATCTACTCACCACTTATTATAAAGTTGCTTACTAGTCTCTTTAAAAGTATTTCTGCTTTATGTTGAGGCAAATCCATATTGAAGGTTGCAGTTTCTGATTTTCCCCAGTAAGTGCTTTAGTTTGAGCACATATCATCTGTGCACTAGAGCTTGAGTCTTCCTCCAATCCTGATGCTGGATCCTTCATGCTGTCTGCCACCTCAGATTCTTTGCTCAGCATAAGGACTGGACAAGTATGGAAAAAGGATGCAACCCTGACACACACCTTTCCTGTATTAATCATGTGCTAACTCCTTATTTTGTTTGAATGACTGCTTTGGGGACTGTACACAGGTACCACATGAGAATAATGAAGTGTTTCAGAATTCCTATTTTTTGCAATGTTACCTATAATTTGCTACAATCCATACAAATGCCTTATAAAGTACTATATGCCAATTATTTAGAATAGAATCTGCCATATAGGATTAGCTAAATAAAATCCATCATTATTACTCATAAACATAAAATATATTTTTATTTGGGGGACATAAATTCACCTGGATTGTTCACAAAGTTTTGTGGCCATTTTGGAGTTAATCTTTCCCTTGCCAACCTGCAATACACTTATAATTTAACCTTGCTAGGGGACTGACAGTTATTATCATGAGTAACTGCTTTCTTAAAAACAGTAGAGTGATGAGCAGGATGTTGATTTTGGGCAAACTCTATGATTTATCAGGATACAGATGATTTGAAAACTGTTAACACTAGAGGAGAGACCTGCAAGGGTCACTGCAGTGTGCCGGGGGCAAAACTCGCAAGGGACAAAATAACAGATCCATCTGTTCTGACTTGTTTTTTAAAAAAACATAAATACATACGCAAATAGAAACACACACAGGCACTAAATGTCTTGAGGACGGTCTATCAATTGCTAACAGTGGTTACTTGTCTTAACAAAGATAAGTAATGCAAAGTACTTTAGGAGATTTTTTTTGGGGGGGGGGGCATCACTGCTCTCAGGTGGTGGGAGTAGGAGGCCCAGCCCCACTGCTGGAATTGAACCTCCGTCCCAGTGGGCCGCAGTCCCGTGCACAACCACTACACCACCGGGACTCAGCCCAGGAGATATTTTTATATTTGGTTTGTCATTTGAATTCTTCGTCTCAATTATCTATTATTGGGCAAATGTGGGCATTTCCAATCTGAAAATCGTGTCTGTGTATGTGTGTACACACTGATGAGTCACACAGCAAATGCCCAAAGTCTATAGTTGAAAGTTCCTGAGTACATGCCTTGAACCTTTCGTTATAGCTGTTTGTTTTGGGCATCACTGCCTCTGGTGGTCCTGGGCGCTACCCCGTGCTGCTCCTGAGAAGCGCTGCTGGATTTGAACTGCCAAGCCTGCAAGCCGCAGTCCCACACTCAACCACTTATGCCACCAGGGCTCAGCTAGTTATAGCTGTATCCAAACTTTTCCTCAGTACTTTTGATGAAAATTTCATAAGGCATGCTCACTCAAACTGCAGATCACTCAAAACTGGCAGTTCAATGAAAATATTTGAGGACTAAGATAAGATCCAAGCTCTCTTTTTGGTTAAAAATATTTAAGGGGAGGGGTAGAATATCAACAAGCTGAAATTATAATTGGATAAGAGTAAAGTTCTAAACTTACATTAAAAAGACCTATTGTAAAAAGACCTGCTGCTCAATAGGGGAATGGAGCATGCCCATGTGTCAGCAGGCCAGAATGAAATCTCTGAGGTCAACTAGTCATAGCTCCCGTTGACAAACAACGCTCCTCTAAAAATCTAAAGTGCTCTATCTAATAACAGAGCATGAGAGAGACCATGCCTTTCTCAACTTTTGGTCAGGCCAAATGCCCCTGAGAGACAGAATGCTGTCATATGGAATGGGAGGGTGTTGAGACCATCAGTTCTCTCAGAAAAAAAAAATATATATATATAAACATACATATATACATATACACATACATATATATAGGGGGCCTCACTGCCCTCTGGTGGTCGTGGGAACTACCCAGTCTTGCTCCCGGAGAGCTGCTGCTTGATTTGAACCACCAAGCCAATGGGCCGCAGTCCTGCACTCAACCACTATACCTCCGGAGCTCAGCCCTGTTAAGGATATTTTAAGAAACACTCAATATACTGAAATATAATCAGTATGAGACAAAGGTGTCCAGAAATATCATGTAAGGAATGGGGTTTGGGAAACAGACTGGAGTTAGGTTTAAGAAGGGAAATCACTAAACAGAGTAAAATATAAATATGCCTTTCTCGGTAATTCTACAACCTGTGATTCTTTCACCCCTATCACACTTAACACACAGGAGGGATTCTTTTCTTTACACATCGCCTTCCCTATTAATCACAGGAAGGCAGAGGCTGACCCCTTTTTTTTTTTTTTTTATTATCCCAGCCTCATAACAAAGTGCAGTGTCTAGCATCCCATTAGTGCTTAATTACTGTTCCCCGAATGAGGTGCCATTCTGAAATAGCAGTTGAGCTAATCTGCCTTGGCTAGAATTCTGACTACCTTGTTAAATTGTGTGACCTTGAGCAAGTGCTCTAATTATATTGTCCTTTGGTTACTTTAGATATAAAATAAGGACTATAATAGAATTTTTACCTTATAGAATTATTTTAAGAATCAAGTAAGTTAAATGAGTAAAAAGGGGCTTCAAACAATTTGTGGAAGAGTTGGATTAAAAGGTAATTGAATTTCTACAAATTTTTCGAAGTCTCTTTGTGAAGTGCTTAGAAGAGTGTAATAAATGTCCAAATAAGCTACCTGCTTTCATTTCTTGCTGTTAGTCATGTGCCTGCTTCCAAAAATCAATTCATTTCTCAGCAGCAGTGATCAGGGAAAGAGAAGCCAAGACTAATCAAGTTTTATCTACATCTCTGAGTGAGTGGCTAAGGGACAAGCCTGGAGGTGAAGAGGCTGAGCCCCTCCAGACTGCTCTGCTGGTTATGCCTTTTTTCTTTTTAATGCTTACTCCTCCCTCAAGACGTAGGATCCACCTTGCAGGAGCCTTACCTGACCATCAGACTTAAGGTTTAGCCTTAGAGGAAACCCAACTGGTGCTTTATGACTCCATAATATGTTGAACAGCAGTACCATAATGTTTAAAGTCTATTTGTCTGTCATTTCAACTAGAGATAGGGCAGATCTTCATCTTTTAGTCCTCAAGATCTAGTTCAGCTTCAGACACATAAACAGCCTCAGTAAATATTTGGGGAATGGAAATCTGCTAACCAAATGAAGGGACAACCTTCATTCAGAAATTCGTTAATTAATTCTAGTAATTCATAAGTAATCTACTCCCTTCTTTCCTCCACATACCAATCCTCCCTTAGTCCAGGGTGCCCTGATGTTAGTCTCAACAGTTAGATTAATGAGAAAATGATCTCTGAATATCTAACTGGTATATCTCTATCATGATGGCTAAGGACTCCTAGTGGTGCTATGGATTGGACCCTGCCTCAAATTCACCAGCCTCTCCTTGGAAGACAGAGGAGACTGTCTGCTTCTATAAAGATTTAAAATTTCAGAAACACAACTTGGGGTTCCTATGATCTGGAACTGACTTGATTGCAGTGACTAAGATCATGACTATAACAGAATTCTTATAGCTTTGTATTTCATGATATCTACATATGTCCAGTTTCTGATGAAACAGAAACTGTCACTGATTGGTCTTCTTAAACCTTCTAAATCAGCAACAGAAAAGGAATACACAGATGAACTGTACTAATGCTTTTAATTCATATTTAATTAATTAACTGAGACCTCTGGCTAAACATAAAATAAGTACCCAGATTATTGATTACTGGGTCAGTTTCCATCATCTTACCCAGTATGGAGAAACTATTAACAAAGGAAAGGCCAATCCAAGTCCTAATACTAAGGTTCCAATATTTATAATAATTCATTTATTTTCTTAAATATTTGTTGAGCATCTACTATATGCTAAGCACCAGGATCAGAACTCAAAACATTTCAAGCAGTTTAAAATATTCTAGTCAAGAGAAAAAATGCAATAAGCTAAAGTCTGCTTCCTCAAATATTCTTTGAGATGGCATCAAGTTTACATAAATGCAATCCAGTAGTTGTATCTTGTGCTTATGATTTACGCTGAGGAACAAGGACCTAAGGAGTGACTTTACCTGTCCTCGTGACTTCCTGTACGAACATCCTTCATGGCAGCGAATCCACAAGGCACTCTAGCGTATTTATTTAAATTTTCAATAAGTGTCTTTCCTACTTCAAGGTAGTAAGGATCCCCTGTAGCCTATTAAAAAGGAGAAAATATATAAACACACACATATACACTGTTCATATATTGCTATATCTCTGTTTCGCAAATATCTATCAAATATATCTACTAGGTCAGGCACTAGAACTCATGTTACACAGATCCTAGTTCTGAAAATAAGCCATGAAATTAGAGCGTTTATTAAATGCACAATGGAAATCTGACCAACTATATATTTTAAGCTTTGAATTCTAGTCCCCCTTTTCAGAAAAAAGTACTTAGTGCCTCCTGCCCAACAATGAAAAGCTTCTGAACTACAGCCCGTAAGGCAAGACACAGAATAGGTATTTGCATTTGTAGCTCCCTCCATCTAGGTTCCAGCAGACCCTAGGGGGCAGAACCACACTGCTCTAAACTAAACACTGCTCTAAACTAAATATCGAATTCCCAGAAAGGCTGCCTGAATGATGGAAGACAAGAGACATACTTTAGAGAGATGCTCTGTAATATAGCATCTCTTTAATGAAGTGCAAAAATGTTAATGTTTTGAAAAGGCGAAAAACTTAAAATAGCAGTTCTTTTAACTTTTAATAATCCTGAAAGCCATAATACATGCAACTCGAAAACATTCAATGAGAAGAACTCTGAAAATCTAAGTGCTAAAAATAGTGAGGCATCTAATAGAGAATATGAGCTAAATAACAAAATAGAAGTAAATGGTCTTACTTTATATAAGAAGTAGGTACTTTCTGCAAACTCAGGCCTTAAAGGATGTTGAGCCCAGTGTACCCTGAAATCGATTGTAAATGCCTAAACAAAGTAACACACAAATTAAGTGTAAAGGATGATTTTTTAAAAAGTATAAGTTAGATCATAAACAGGTAAAAGTAATTAAAATATCTATCATGACAATTTTCTACAAAAGATTAATTATCTTGCTTAATCTCACAATTCAGGTTTTCAGAGTCTGTTGTTTTTTACCCAATTAAAAAGACGTATTTTTTAAAATAATCATTCTGGCTTTTAGAAAGCTCAGGAAAAACCTATGAGGCAGTAATGCCACTGCATAGATTCTATGTTTTACATAATGATTTCTTCTTTTCCCTTGTCATTATTTTCTCTTTTATTACTTCCACAATGTGCATATTTCTATTTTAGTATGTTTCCTTTTATAATCATGCCAAATCCTCTATGAATGCAGACCAGGCGTAATTTTAAAAATAATTAAATACTTAGGGTGAGTTTTAGATAAATGTCAGTGTCAAATTTTGAATGGATAAAAAGAATCAAAAACCTTGATGATAGACAAATAAAAACTTCATTTGCTATTTAATGGAAACCTTAATTTATTTGTAGGAAAATGAATTTCCTATAACTTACAGTCCTACTCTCTGTAAGGTTAACACCATTATACTTTCCAAAACAAACATTTTTAGGAAGTTGCTTAGAATGCTCAGCTATTTCACAGAAGGCAATAAATAAGAAGTGATAGAACAAGGCCATACACAAAGTTGGAAAATACTGACAGTATATTTCTGGGAAGTCAAGAAAGCATGCTATTAAAAACCTTGCCATACGAAACTACCAAGGATATTTATTGCAAACATAATATAAAAACCAGAAAGAGCAAATTGGCATGAGAGCTGGCATCTTCCAAAATTCCAGATAGCATATGTGATTACCAAGAGTACAGTCCACATACATCAATTTCATAAACCAAATTTTAGAAACGAAAAAAGTAACAAGATCTCCCAAGATGGTGGATACATGTAAAATTAGAGTGAGAGAATAGTACGACAGTATGTACTAGAAAAGTTTGAAAAATCTGGCTAGCAATGTGGTTTTCTTTTAAGTAAAATTAATGAAATGCCAGCATTACCTTACAGAATAAAGTAAAAAGCAGTTGCTGTTGGAATCTACTCTGAATCATGGCAACTCCTATGTGTCGGGGTACAATATGCTCTGTGGGGTTTCCCTGGGTGACTCTGTTACAGCAGATTGGCGGGCCTTTCTTTTCTTTTTTTTTTTTTCCTGGTATCACTGCCCTGGTGGGAGCAGCAAGCCCAGCCTTGCTACTGGAGAGCTGCTGCTGGATTTGAACTGTTAACCTTGTGGGCCACATTTCCGCAAACTACCACTAAGCCACCAGGGCTCAGCCAACAGGCCTTTCTTGCGGGACTCTGGATGGACTTGAACTGCCAAATTTTCAGTTATGAGGAATCATTTGTATGCACCTTCAAGGACCTTCTAGACTGAACTCCAAAACCAAACCAAACTCACTGCCATCAAGTTGATTCCAACTGGGAGCAACTGGTAGGATAGAGAACTGCTCCTGTGTGTCTCTAAGACTTTAGAGGAGTAGAAGCCTCATCTTTCTCCTGCAGAGTGGCTAATGGTTTCAAACTGCTGACCTGGTGGTCTTTTAATATACGAAGGAAAAGAAAAACATATATAGTGCTTTGCAAACCAAATCAATAAATAAACTAGGTGGCACACTTTTTTGTTCTTTAGGTTTTTTCTTGTCTCAAAACAGCTAAGTGCCTGGCTACTAACTAAAAGGTTGGTGATTTCAAACAACTCAGCAGCTCCAAAAGAGGAAAGACTTGATGGTCTACTCATTTAAGGATTTCAGTTTAGGAAACTTAAAGGAGTAATTCTACTCTGCTCTGTAGGGTCAAGCTGAGTCAGAATTGACTTCGTGGCAACAACAAAAAAAACTGTATCAGCGATTTATATGATAGGTATAGATTAGATTTTAGCAGATTATTTGCTTACCTCTGGTAGAAAATTATGTTTTTTAATCACCTGATATAACATTTCATGAGTTTCAATAGCAGGTCTAATATCTCCCTTTAAAACCTATAAGTCAAAAACAATAAAATTATTTAATAAAATATGAGTTGATTTTTATCACACAAAGAGAAAACAATATAGCTTTGAGATGTGGCTGTTTTAGTACTTCAATTTTATTTATCCCAAATTTATTTAAATATAGTCATTTTACTTTAATGCCAATAGCAAAATTCTTTTTACTTACCTGTAAGCCTGGAAAAAAGGCCAGGAGAGCATCCATCCACGTCCGAGCGTTCAGCATTGGTTTGTGGATATGCACATCAAGTAGAAGAGGTGGCTGGCTAATGTACCTCATTATGGCATCATAGTGCTAAAAGATCACAATATGTGTGCATGAGTGTTGATAGGAAAAGAAGCATGATTCTCAGCACATTGTACTACAGAGCACCACAAAGGAATTACACCAAAACATACACATGAATAAATTCAAATAAGTAAATATTAACTAACTACTTAAACAACCACACAACTTGAGTATTTAAATTTCTAAGAACTACAGGCTCCCTTTATTCTTTAGCTCAGAGACAACATATTAGCACTATATGTAACATGAGACTTTCTGAGGGAAGATCTGAATAGTCCTTGCCTGTGGTTCCTTACTCACGGCTAACATGCCATGGCCAATGAAGCTACATGCTTCTATTTACAAAATTACTCGTTTTCTCTATGTCTAGTTAACGTGTTCCTTTCTCAACGAATAAAACAATCTGGACATTACCATCCCCTAAACTAAGTGTCTAGTCACTGCTGCTTTCTACTCCCAGGAACTTACAGGGGGTGGCTGAGAAAAGGAATTTCCTAGGGGGCAGTGAGTTAGCTTTTGCATTCAGTGCTATCACTCTTATGGTTGGCTGTGATTTGTCATCTTCTTGAACATTCCTTCTTTAGATATTTCTTGTTTTTCTTCTCTAGATAGTTCTCAGCTTCAGAACAGGACCCCCACCCCCCAAGAAAAAGGAAAAAAAAAAACAAAAAAAACACAGAGGCCAAGCTGTGGGAATAAATGAATGGTACAAGCCACCAAAAATAGCATCTGTTCTCATTTACCTCCAAAAACTCTAGTTAGAATCTAATAATCAATATAAGTAATAGCATATCCTCCAAATGATGACAAATACATTTTACTAGTTTTTAAAAATCAACTTATTTGTTATTTAATGATTACTGGTGTTTGCTATATGTTAGACACTGTGTATTCATTCCATACCTACTAGCTCATTTAACCCTCTAATCTTATAAATATTCCCATTTTCCAAGTGAAGAACAGAGACAAGTAGTTTAAGTTTCATGACCCAAATCACAAAACTAGTAGATGGTAAAATAAGGATGGAAAACTCAGGCTGGAAGACTTCCAATCTTTAAATACTATGTAGACTGTCCTGTGGAACAAGTGAATAGATAAAATGGTAAATTATTATGAAAAGAAGAGTTATTTAGCTGATAACTTTTTATACATATTAATTTCATTTTGCCTTCATCATAAAAATAGGCAATCCAATGTGGTTCCACTAATCTTCCTTCTCTGCCAAGAAACATGCCATTAATTCTAATCAGACTTAAGATTTATGGATTGGGTTTTAAAATGCATACTTGCTAGTTTCTTTCAGGCTCCAAGACCCTGCAGACTTGGTGTGATGATGTACCACACCAAACTCCCAGGATTTCAATAAGAATTAAAATTTAAGGGATAAAGTTAACTATAACATAGTCTACTAAGTTGTCTTTCTTGTAAAAAGAAAGACTATATAAAACTCAAATCCACATATTTCATCACTTATTGGCAGAGAAGGAAATTTTGTAATAAGAATCAAATATAAAATTACTTAATACGCTAAATGTCAACTAATTTTTGAAGTGTTTGAAGCTATTACTCTGTCCATACCTAACATCGTTAGAGAATACTGACAGCAAATCACTACAAATTTAAAATCAAGTCATTTTTTAAAGTGTCACGCAGGTCATTGAACTATCAAAATCTGTATTCTGGCCTCCTACTCCCACCACCTGAGGGCAGTGATGT
>PVJH01001526.1:12585-100743 GCA_004026705.1 Nesogale talazaci | reverse complement strand
ATCTATGGAAAATACATATAAATATAATTGTTAAACAAGTCATACAAATTCTTCATGAGGGCAATTAGACTCTAAAAATGGAAAATTAACCTAAACAATTAAATCTAATCTATTAAAAGTAAAAATCACACATTTATAAAAACATTCACCTTATTATATGAGTATTTGCTAGTAATATTTTGTGTTAAATAAAACATATTGTGAAAAAAATGAACTCAGATAAATCAATGAGTATTGTCTTTTTTTTTTTTTTTTTAAGGGATCACTGCCCTCAGGTGGTGGGAGTAGGAGGCCCAGCCTTTGCTCCTGGGAGCCGGAATTGAACCTCCATCCCAGTGGGCCACAGTACCGCGCACAACCATTACACCACCAGGGCTCAGCCGAGTATTAAGTCTTGAGTATTAAGTATCAAGGATATCAGAAAATATCATGAATGTTTCTTAAACAGTAACACCCATATAAAAGATCAGAAATTATATTGTCCAATAAATATGAAAAAGCCTTCGACAGCATTAGTATGAACAAAATGCAAATAAGTGGCCAATGAAATATCATTCATAAACCCCCCTTGGTTGGCAAAATATTTTGAAGTCTGACAATGAAAAAGATCGAGAGAATACAGATCCATTGGTTCTATTGCTTGTGACATTAAGTGGTGCAGAAACTTTAGAAAAAACAATTTGAAATTATTTTCTGAAGCTGTCCTTCATGTATGATCAAAATTCCACACCAAGATATGCAATCGTTTGCAACAGAATAGTGAAGAGCTCTACTATTCACAATAGCAAAATCCTGGGCACAATCTTGTTGTTTTTAGATTGGTTCTGAAGTTGGAGTTGGTTCATGGAGTTGGTTCTGAAGCACAGCAACCTATGTACAGCAGAACAAAACCATTGGATCTTGCACCATCTGCATAATTGTTTATCATTTCAGCACCATGTCGATCCATTTTATTGAAGGTCTTCCTCTTTTTTCATTGCTCCTCTACTTTACCATATATGATGCCCATTTCCAGCGACTGGTCTCTCCTCTTAACTTGGCCAAATTGTGTAAGAAGTCTCCCCAACCTTGCTTCTGAGGAACACTTGGACCATATTTCTTTCAAGACAGATTTGTTTATTCTTTTGATACTTCCAATCTTCATTGCCAGCACCATAATTCAAATGCATCAATTCTTTATTCATCTTCCTTATTCAATGTCCAATTTTCAATAACATAGGAGACAACTAAAAATAAGATGACTTGGGTCAATCTCCTCTTCGTCCTCAAAGTTTCAACACTTTAAACAGGTCTTTTGAAGCACATTTACCCAATGCAATGTGTCATTTGATCTGTTTACAGTTGTTCCCATAGGCATTCATTGTGGATCCAAGCAAGAGGAAATCCTTGACAATTTCAATCTTTTCTCCATTTATCATATTACCTATAGGTCCAGTTGTAAGGATTTTTGTTAGCTTTACATTGAGTTGTAATCTATAATGATGGCTTCAATACTTTCTCTTCATCTAGAATTGATGAACTAATCAAGTCCTCCCCACTTTCAGCAAGCAAGATGATGCTGTATGCTAATAAGCCTCCTCCAATCATGATGCCACAGTCTTCTTTATATAGCACAGCTCAGCACTCAGCCTGAATGAGTATGGTATGCTGAAAGGATACAACCCTGAACTACATCTTTCCTGATTTTAAACCATGCAGCATTCCCTTTTTCTGTTCACATAAATGCCTCTTGATCCATATATCCAAAGTACAGTGGAATGTTCTGGAATTTCTAGTCTTCTGAAGGCGCTCCAGTTTAATGCCTTCATGTAAGGAATAAAACACAAGTAAGCATCTTTCTGGTATTCTCCGCTTTGAACCAAGATTTATCTGACATCAGCAATGAAATCTCTTGTTCCACGTACTCTTCTGAATCTAGCTTGAACCTCCGGCAGCTTCCTGTCAATGCATTCCTGCAACTGTTCAATGATTGTCAGCAAAATGTTGCTTGCGTGTGATTATCACTGATATTGTTTGAGGCAGTCATGTGCTTATGTTAATTTTATAATTGAAATGTATGGGTGGAGTCTAGCTTGTTAATCTGGAGATAGCCATTGGGTAGCCAATGAGGCCTCCATGTGGCCATGGCTTTCTCCTGAGACTTCTGGGAAATCTCACGATAGTTCCCTTGTGAGGATGAGAAGCTATCCTCCCCAGTGGTTGGGAGTTAGTCTGAGATGATGAATCACGAACAAGACAAGCATTCAAGAAGCTGGAGGAGCTGGCGGAGAGACCACATGGCTTTGCCCTGATGGAGCCAGACCTTTGATGGTGGGGCGGCCACATGGAGACCTCTGCCAGCGATGAGTTGCTTCTGCTGTCGATGGACCCTGAGCCCTGGAAGTGAGGAGCCATGGGGAGATCCCTGCCAGCGCGGGGATTCTGCACCCACAGACCTGTGACTTCATGAGTCAGAAGGAGATTTTATAGACTGATTTCAGGCATATGGGTTAATATCAGACTTATGACTTTGAACTGGACTGGGCTCAATGTCCTGTTCCTCTTGTATATAAACCTTTTCCTTATATCTATATGCGTGTCTATCAAATTTGTTCCTCTAGTCTACCTGGACCAACACATTGTTCTACTACAGATCTCTTCTGGTCAGTTGGCCAGTTATGCTGTCTTCCAAATTTCGTGACATAGATGTGTGGATGCTTCCAGTGCTTCACCAGCTTGTTGAAACATTTCAACTGATTATTTATTCAATTCATGAAGCCTAGTTTGGGGCTAATGCTTTCAGTGCAGCTTAAACTTCTTCTTTTAGCAACATTGGCTCTTGATCATATATTACCTCTTGAATTACCTCTAGTTCTTTTTGGTACAGTAACTGTGTATTCTTTCCATTTTCTTTCACTGTTTAGTACATAGTTCACTATTTTGCTGACAGAATCTTTCAATATTGCAAGTCAAGGCTAATGTTTTTCTTCTTTTTTTTCAGTTTGATATGCTGAGTATGTATTTCCTTTTTTGATTTTTTAACTCTAGGTCTGTACACATTTCATAAAAATACTCAGTTCCCCTTTGAAATTTTCTCTTTTGCACTTTTACTTAATTTCTTCCATTTGCACTAGCTACTCTATGATTAAGAGCAAGTCTCAGAGACTCTCCTGACATCCATTTTGATCTTTTCTTTCTTATCTTTTTAATGTCCTTTTGTTTTCTTTATCTTTGATGTTCTTGAGGTCACCCATAGTTGAATAGATCTTCTGTCATTAATGTTCAATTTGTCGAATCTGTTCTTAAGGTGTTCTCAATATTCAGGTGGGACATCCACAAGGTCCTAACTTAGAACTCACAGACTTGCTTTAATTTTCTTCAGTTTCAACCTGAACTGATATATGGGCCACTGATGGTCATTTATTCTATAGTTGTTAGTTGCTGATATTGAGTTGTCCATCCTCTCTTTTGACAGACGTATTCCATTCAATTTCTGTGTATTCCATCTGGAGAGGGCTACATATACAACCATCTTTTGCGTTGTTTTAAAAGTTGAAGAGGAAAAAAGGTACCATATATATTCCAGTATAAGCTGAGTTTTCAGCATATTTTTAATGGTAAAATTAGGTGCCTCTGCTTATATTCAGGTTGGCTTATACTCAAGTATATATGGTATTTGTAATAAGGGAATTGTATTGAAAAATTCTATCATGCCATCTCCAGCTTTGTTTCTATCACCAAAGCTATATTTTCTAACTACTGTTGCTTCTTCTTTGTGTCCAACATACAAGCCACAACAATTCAATAAACTGGCAGAACAGTGGTGGTGCAAAAGTTGGAAACAAAGAAATGACCTACATGCCCCTATGTTGCAGTTTATTTATCTTTAGATCCCAAAAAATAATGAATCATAACTTCATGCTACAATACACAAGAACCTCAACAACATAATAGCAAAAACAGTCTCAAAAGGTTATATAGGACATGATGTCCTTTTATAAAGCTACAAACAACTCTATACATTGAATACATATTAAAAAGATAGAAAGGGAATTCATTTACATAGAAAAAGAATGATAGCATGTCAAGTGGGGAGAGGTTAGGGACAGGATTACAGAGATGAGGAAAATTGAAGGTCTCAATATGTTGCCAAGTAAGTTGCATAGACAGTGCATTTGCTGATATTTATGCAGTCCATAAAGAGTCTTGGTGGTATAGCGCGTTATGCACTGGGCTACTACTAACCAAAGCACAGTCAGCAGTTGAACCCACCAGCAGCTCTGAGAGACAAAGATAAAGCTGCCTGCTCCCATAAAGATTTACAGTTTTGGGCAGTTCTATTCTGTCCCATAGGATAGGAATTGACTTGACAGCAGCGAGTTTTAAGTTGTGGACTGCTTAGGGGGTGTAAATGAAATGGCTAATGCACTCAGGTGCAAGGTGAGAGCTGGAAGTTGTGTCCACAAGAGGGCCTGCCTATTTCCTAAAGCCCTTAGGCATTGCAGCCTCGAATTATACTTGAAGGTGTTTCAATTTTATTACACTTTCACTGGCAAAGTGTTCCCATTATAAATTAACAAAAACAAAAAAAAACAGTACTGTTATTTCATTGTAGTTTGTAGCTCTCATTAAGTAATCAATTATAAACATACTTAACTATCACCCACAACTGCATTTTAGGAGAAATATTATAGCTTCTATTATAATAAGTAAAAACATAGGTACTATTAGTATCTCTACTGCACAGATAAGAATAACAAGGTACACAGAGGTTCAGTAACTTCAAATCACAATGCTAGCAGTGGAGCAGAGATCTGAACTCCAGCATTATGGTCCTAAAGTCTATGTACTTAGCTACTTTATTATATTGTATTTCTGGAGTTGGGGGTAGGGGAACCAGAATACAAGATTTAGCGATAACACTATTATATGCACATTCTCACTTAACTATACATCTTGATGTGAGGCACTCCGGTATACTATTCTCAAAGTGTTTCATATATATCCTACAGGTCATCACTAGTGGTGTACCCATTAAAAAATGGGACAGAATGTTACATCCTCTAGATTAAGTGTGTTATTATTTGGCACTAAAGAAGCAAATCTGGAGCTGAGCCCCAGTGGCTTAAGTGGTTGAGTGTGGGACTGCGTTGAGTGTGGGACTGCGGCCTGCAGGATTGGTGGTTCAAATCCAGCGGCGCTGAGAGGCTCCCACGACCACCAGAGGGCAGTGAGGCCCACAAAAAAAAAGCAAATCTGGCTAAATTTTAAATTATCGCAAAGTTTATTTAAACAAATGAAAACCCATTATTTTCCAATGATTTTGATCATGTAAAAGCTTAGGGTTTTTTTTCTTTTGGCTTTGTTTTTCTGTCTTTGTTCATATCATGTTTTGTTTTGTTTTTACAATCATTTTATTGGGGGGCTCTTATGCCTCTTATAACAATCCATACATCAATTGCACCAAGCACATTTGTACATATGTTGCCATCATCCTTTTCAAAACATTTTCTTTCTACTTGAGTCCTTGGTATCAACTCCTCTTATTTCCCTCATCCTCCACCCCCCACCTTCGTGAACTCTTGATCAATTATAAGCTATTATTATTTTTATACCTTACACTGTTCACTGTCTCCCTTAACTCACATTTCATTTGTATGCCAGAGGGGGCAGGGTGGGCGTTATATGTTGACCATTGCGATCAGTTTCCCCTTTCCACTACCCCAACCCCAATCTTCCCCCTACCCTTATGGTTTTGCCACTCCCATTACTGCTCCTATGGGGTTTATCTGTCCTGGAATCTGTGTGTTGAGAACTCTTATCTGTACCAGGGTACATGCTTTGGTCTACAGGTGGGTTTAATGTCTCCACTGAAACCCCCCCTCGATCACATTGATATGATTGTTTGGGACTTCTGATGCCTGATCCTGACAACACCTTGTGACCACACAGGTGAGTGTGCTTCTTCCATGCAGGCTTTGTTCATCCCCTGCTTTATGGCTGCTTGTTTAACTTCAAGCCTTTAAGACTCCCAGATGCTATTATCTTGTAATAGCCAGACACCATCAACCTTCTTCATCACATCTACTTAAGAACCCATTTTGCCTTCAGTGATCGTGTTGGGAAGGTGAGCGTAACAGAACACCAGGTTATTAGAACAAAGTGTTTTTGCACTGAAGGAATACTTGAATAGGGCCTCAATGTCTGTTTGCTACCTTAACACTTAACATATTAATATGTGTACATAGACCTATGTTCCTATCATAATATATGAATATAGTCACATATATACATGCCTGTATTTACACCTCTTTAAATGACTTTTACTTTCTAGTTATTTCCTTTACTTCCTTTTACTTTCTTCCTGTCCTACTATCAGGTTCGACCTTCACTTGGCTCTCTGTAATTCCTCTCAGCTACACTGTACTTGATCAAACCCCATGAGGAATTCTATACCTACCCATCATTAATTTTAGATCACTAGTTGTTCCCTTATTCCTCAGTTCGTTGGCTCCCCCCTCCCTTTCAAAGTTTACTTCTACAAGCACAATTTACATACCTTTTCGGACCCAGTCTCCAGTGTGAATATTAATAGTCACACCCACTAAATTACTACTCCTTTGTCTTTTTTCCCAGAGAAAATCAAGAGCTTTCCTTGCATATTCCTATAATTAAAAAAAAAAGTATACTTGAAGGATTGGCATGATCAACAATTACAAACACAAAGAACACAAAACCAAAATAACCATTTATAATTTGTTATTTTTTTCTTACAAAGCAAATCCTGGTTCTTTCAGCCAGTTAATCCTAGTTAAAAATGAGTGATTCTGAAGAAGAATGACTTACTACAAGATCATCCTATTCATCTACATTTATCAACACAGGCTCAAATTTGCATACAATGTATTATTAAATATTGGTAATTGCTTACATCCTAACGTGTACTTCTTAAAATAACAACCTTAGAGTTTACTATTCAGAAAATCAAGCTAAGACTTTATTTATTTACTTTTTTCTTAAAAATCATTTTATTGGGAACCCATACAGCTCTAATCATAATGTATACATACACACATACATACATACATACATACGTTGTGTCAGTAGTTACATCTTTTCTGGGGTGGGGTGGGGTTCTTTTTTTTTTTTTTTCAAGCTAAAACTTTTAATTTGGAATGCTATCTTTAAAACACAGAAAGGTCACAATCTATTTTATGCAAGTTTGTTAAAGAAGAGTTAGTATTAAAATAACTAAGCTTAATGAGCATTTATTTGATAACAACACACAGCCTTATGATAAAACTTGTTTTTCTTTCTGTTTTTCTCTTAATTCTCCTTTCATTTAATTCATTATTCATTTATTCAAATGAAATTAAAATTATTTTTATTCAAACGTTTGGTTTTGGATAAAAGGATGTCAAACATTGTAAAAATAAAAGACATAAACTTGAGCAGAAGATATCTAAGCTGACATTAATTTCTGTACGAGCTTACAAAGCATTGCAGAAGCACTTCTTTAAAAAAAAAAAAAGGAGGGATCAAGTAGAAAATATTTGGAAATGACGATGGCAACATGTATACAAATATTCTTGATACAAATGATGTATGGAATGTTACGAGCTGTAAGAACCCCCAATAAAATCATTAAAAAAAAGGAAAAAGAACATTCAATATGTCACTTTGTAGGTTGAAGAAAGGAGTTTATAATGGTCATAATTCTTGACACAATGTACTTATGCTGATTATTTAAAGACAAAAACAAAACAGATTGCAATTATTTTCACTAAATGGCAGAATTTCAGGGATATAAAGTATCAAAAGATTTACATAGTTCTCCATTCTTACTTTTTGGAGCTCTGCTGGCACAATGGTTAAAGTGCTCAGCTGCTAGCTCCAAAGATAGTAGTTTGAAGCTTCTAGCCGCTCTGCAGAGGAAGATGACATGGTCTGCTTCCATAAAGATTTTGAGTCTTGGAAAAGGAACAGTTCTACTCTGTCCTGTAGGTTGCTGAGTCAGTGGTCAGATTTGGTCCAAAGATGGTAGCTGGCCAAGTTTGTATCAGATTGATGCTATGACAATGGTATCACATTGCTTCTCAAACAATAAGTTACGGTGTTGTTATTCAACATAAATCATAATTTTTAAAGACTGGTTTATTAGTATGAGGCAACCCCAATGAAAAGACAATGGAATTTTCCACAAACTGAAGCCCCCCTCGCATACCACAGTCTAGGGGAAGAGTCTAGGATGGGCATTACAATCAGACGCACATGGATTTCAAGTCCACCTATCTACTCGCTAGCTGTACAGGTCTCTTAGAGCCTCACTTTCCTCATCTATAAATGTATCAATTCCCAAAACACATGTACTTCAAATTAGAATTTGGACAAAAATGCTGTTTTCATGAAAGGAAAATATCAGTCTATAAGTTATAAAATTAAATTTAAGTTCAAAGGATTAACCAATTAAGCCTGGTACACCTGTCCTTAATTTGCAGACGTCTATACAAATGTGCTTGTAGAAGCACATATAGGGATCATTTGACTTGGTTTATTTATACTATGATCTAATATAAGTAATGAAATTTTATTTCTCCTGTTTTTGTTTGTCCATGTATAATACCTGAATTTTTAAAAGTTTCTGTAAGTCAGATGTTATTAGGAGAAAGTTTTCTGTGTTATTCCTACACCCATTGACATTCTTAAGCAATTAGAATTAAGAAAGAATCTGAGACACAACTAGTCTACAACCAATGGGAAAATAGTAACATTTTTCTTAGAGTAACTCAACTTACAAATTAGACTCCCAGTGAAGATTTAGTACCAAAACTTTATTTTAGAAAATTGAAAAAAAATTGGCATAATTTTTAGTAATGGAAAAGAAAATCTAGAAGTCCAGCAAATAAAATGCAGTAATGCATAGGAAGACATTTTTGATATCAAGGAGCCATCAATTTCATATCATTAGACTAAAAAACAACTTCCAAGAATAAACCTAAAGGTGTATTTGGTTGTTTGAGAACAAAATATGAAGTTTCATCTAACATATAATCTCATAGTGGCTCTTATGCTTTTAACAATTAAAAACTATTTGATGAGATTTATACAAAAAGATCACTGAAAGTAACTGAGAAATTCTCAACTGGTAATCCTAACATTTAAATACTGACAAAATGACAAACAGTAACTATACCCAATACCCAGGAGATCAAAGACTATGAAAAGCAAACCTCAAATATTGTTGCTCCTGTGAACCGACTCAGAGCAGCAAACTCAAGGATCAAGGTACCTGCACAAGCTGTACAGGTATCTGTCTCAGTTCCTGTTCGAGCTTCTGGTTTTCGGATCCCAAACTTTAAGTTAATCTGAATAAAAATAGAAGATTATCACTTGCAGCTTTTTTTTAAGGGTTCTTTAATCACAATGTTGTGCTAAATTAATATTCGATTAACCTGGCCACACCCTTCCACTCCCACCCAAATTCCTAAGTGTCACTGATGATGGCCCTTCTGAAAAGGTAATTTATTTTAGGTAGTTTTCTATATAATGAACAGTATTGAAAATGATCCTATTCCCGGAAGCTGCCTATATATCCTTATGTACAGAAAAAAATTACACTAATGCTAACAACAAAAAGCTTAAAATTAAGCAATTCTCAACAATGAAATAAAGATTTAATTATACTAATTACATCAAAGAAAAGTATAATAATCTTTATAAGTATTTGCAAAAATAGCCAGCAGTGAAAACCCACCTGGGGTTGTTCTAGCAACCACTAAAATCAAACTAATCAATATTAAGTATCTACTATTTGGTGGGCACATGACAAAGAAATAGAAAATGAACAAACAGCATATTCTTATCCTTAGGAGCTTAAAATTCACACAGAGAAAATAAGACACATGTATTAACAGAATAAAACTAGTCATAGTAATAGGTGACGAATGCTAATATCTAAAATTCAAAAAATGTATCACTAGATTGTAATAGTTAATAGCTCAGAATATAAAGAGGGAAGTCAAAGGAAGTAAAAGCAGAATAGAAAGAATATAACTGTTTGTCGCTTAATATATTTTCTGTGAAAGATGACACTTTCTCTGAATCATCAAATGTTGAATACATTAAAAATATTTAGGATCTACAACTAATTTCAAGAAAGAGGTTATTGAATGGAAAACTGATTTGCTTGTAACTGAGTCATTAAAAAGTAAATAAATGAACAATCTTTAAGATGCATGTATACTTAATTACAGCCTTGACTATTCTAAAGAGACTGCTACAAAACTGCAGAAAGCAGGACTTCTTCCACAGGCCTTCTGACTGGTTTGTTCCCTGGGATCTGATTAAAAAATGTAGGTTCTCAGCCAGTAGAATCTGGGATGGGAATGCAAATTCTCTGCAGGGGGTGGAATTGATATGAACTTGGTCTGAAGCCTGTTTGTAACACAACTGCCCACTTCCATCCCTTCAATCTTGTCTACATAACGTAAACAAACAAATAAAATAAGGACAACAAAGAAACACAAGCAAGCAAAACCGACAGCTGTGGATCCTCCTGTGCTCCACAGTCAATCATACCCACAGAGTTGCTTGCCTGTCATCTTAATGCAGACACTATCTGCCATGGCGCCACAGGGAGGATTCAAATCACTAACCTTCTAGTTAGTAGCTGAGCACTCACCATGTGTATCACTCCAGGACCTTACATGAAAGACCAGTGACAATATACACTTCCAAATTCAAAGCTAATAAAGAGTTCTGCATCTGGGGCATTGCCATTCCCACAAGGCAATGAAGAAAGGTCCTGTTTTGCTGATGAGGATCCTCTTATTGACATCTGAACGTAGATAAGTTCTTGTTCCCCCTAACTAGACCTCATATGATTGGCTGTGTGCAGAGCAATGGCAGTAACATCTATCGTGTAGCAGTTAGAAACAAGGAGCTTATTGCCTTGTGTGGTAGCGACATAATCTGGTGCCAATTTGAGGATTATGAGTGTAGGGGTCTGTCACACAGGATATAGCCAATGAAGCCTCTGTGTGGGCACGGCCTTCTCCTGGAATTCTGAGAACTTCTGTATTTCCTCCTCGGAGGCAGGAGACACACTCCTTGAAAGATAATCAACTAATAAGACACATGGTGCTATGCTGATAAAGCCCATACCCTGGTAGCTGGAGGAGTCATACGGTGTCAACAATAAAGATGCTTCTATCGCCACTGGATCCACAAAACTTTATACCCACTGGCCTGTGATCTTCCTGAATTCAGCATCATTGCATGTGTTTCATGAGTCTGAAGAGGGCTTTATAGGTTTGTATGGGACTTATGAGCTGGGATGTTTTCTCAATATTCAATTGCTCTTGTATATACACATATGAGTATCCATGAAGTTTTCTCTAGTCTACTCAGACTAACTCACCTTGTTTACTTGAAAGGCTTAAAACAGATTAAAAATAATAAAGGTTTTATCCTTTAAAATACACTGGAACCTGGTTCCACCTGATCTTGTGTTCCCAAGAACTACAAGCAATTAAAAATATTTTTTTCTTTATGGCTACCATTTTATTTTACATCTTTAAACAGTTGCATTGGCACATAATCCAAATATCACACAATGAAGTAGTTCAGTCATAGTAAGCAGAATTATACAATCTTTATCACAATCAGTTTTAGAACACATTCTTCTTTCTTGTACTTGTTATTAGCTCCCCATTCCCCCAAAGCTCCTTTACCATACCCCCCCAAAACATTAATCTAGTTACTGTTGCTATAGCTGTATCTATCCTGGATTTCATATACAGAAGAACATACAAAAAACAAAACAAAACCAACTACAACACCAAAGTAAAACACAGGAAAAAAACCTCAACTGAAAAGAAAGTAGAAAATATTAAAAACTAAAACAAATATTAAAAATTAAAACAAAGGCTGAGCCCCGGTAGTGTAGTGGATGTGTGTGGGACTGTGGTCCACTGGGTTGATGGTTCAAATCCAGCAGTGGCTCTCCAGGAGCAAGGCTGGGCCTCCTACTCCCACCAGAGGGCAGTGATGCCCCCCTAAATTTAAAATGGGTCAAAGGGCAGATCAAATGATGTTAAGTTTTACCCTAACTGCATCTGCAATAATCTACTTCCCAATGCACTTTGTATTCACATCCCTTGTCTATAGTCAGAGGGGATATTAAAAAAAAAAAAAGTATTGGGCTGAGCCCTGGTGGTGTAGTGGTTGTGCGAGGGATTGCGGTCCACTGGGATGGAGGTTCAATTCCAGCAGTGGGGCTGGGCCTCCTACTCCCACCACCAGAGAGCAATGATGCCCCCCCCCCAAAAAAAAAAAGTATTGGGGAAGGAGAAGAAAAAGGGGAGCTGATTCCAAGGGTTCAAAGAGAAAGAAAACGTTTTGAAAATGATGATAGCAAATATGTATAAATGTGCTTGACACAATGGATTGTTAGAAGTACTATAAGAGCTACCAAAATAAAATAATTTATTAGAATAAAAATAAATAAAGGCTTCTTTTTTAATTCAAAGGCAAAAGTTTAAATTTATCTATCAAGTATACTTGCTACACTGGTAAATCTTTATGTTGTATATAAATAACAACTGAATTGCCACCTACTCTGTATTTTAAGTATATGATAACTTACTCAGCCTTAACAACAGGACTTCACCTGAAAAGATAGGAAGCTGTTCAGAATTAACTTTGAGGGATTGTCATTAGAAAATGTGGACTGGTTCTAAGGTAACATATGAGCTTTAAAAAGTATTATTTTATTACAATATTTCTGTGATAACCATTATAGCAAATATGTTTGATTTTTTTTGGGGGGGCATCACTGCCCTCTGGTGGTGAGAGTAGGTGGCCCAGCCTTTGCTCCTGGGAGCCACTGCTGGAATTGAACCTCCATCCCAGTGGGCGGCAGTCCCGCGCACAACCACTACGCCACGGGGGCTCAGCCCCCCATTAAGGCAAATGTGATCAAACTTATTTATAAATGAGATACTTTTCCAATGGCAAAGAAATAATTACTAATTTTGTATACAGCATGATGTCATTTTCTTCTCATATGTGGCAATCACTTAATCTGATGTCAGTTTGAGGATTAAGAGTATAGGGGTGGAGTCCAGTCTGTCAATCTGGAGATAACCAAGGAGACCTCTGTGTGGGCCTGACCTTCTCCTCTGAGAATTCTGGGAAATGTGGTAATTTCTTCTTATAGGGTGGAGACACTATCTTTCTCAGTTCACTTCCTTGGAGACTTTCTACAGACAAGACACATTTGGAGACCCTCTACTGAAAAGGCTTATTTCCTGCGAGACATTCCTGAGGAGAAGCCACAGAGATGCAGCATAAAACCTGGACCTAGAGAAGCCAAGTGGAGACTTCTGCCAGTGCAGAGATGCTGACAACGCCACTGGATCCAAAGACTTTCTACCCACTGGCTTGTGATCCTCCTGCATTTGGGATCATTGTATGTCTTTCGTGAGACTGAAGAGGACTTTATAGATTGGTATTGACATATGGGCTGAGACTTATGGCCTTGGACTGGATTGGGTTGGGATGTTTTCTTAATGTACAGTTCCTCTTCTATATAAAACTCTTTCATATATATATATATATGTATATATATATATATATGCATGTTTACAAATTTGTTTCTCTAGTCTACCCAGACTAACACACTGTACAACCTCATAAACCCACAGGGGCAGTTCTATTTGCCCTATTGGGTCGCTATGATTCACAATCAACACAAATGCAGTATGTGTGATTTCTATATAGTCCTCTTCTAAAAATATGCTTTTTTTTTTTTTAAATTTTTAATTTTTAATTTTTGGGGCATCACTGCTCTCCGGTGGTGGGAGTAGAAGGCCCAGCCCCACTGCTGGAATTGAACCTCCATCCCAGTGGGCCGCAGTCCCGCGCACAACCACTACGCCACCGGGGCTCAGCCCCTAAAAATATGCTTTTAATATCTTCTTGCCACTTCAGAGACTATTAAGAACATGTAGCAATTTTCTTTGTTTTACTTTAGTGCTCCTAGTATCTTGTTTCAATTCTGACTGCTTACGTTACAATATTCTTCAAAATTCAGCATTTCCTTTTGCAACAAAATTACAAAGATGTACATTTAAATAAGTTTCTATACATTTTTAAAATTTTGAAGTTCCATTAATATAAAATTTACATATTATACACTTTCATAGTTGTCACTTTCAAAGAGTTGCAGATGCATCATCACAATCAGTTCAAATGCCCCTTGCTGCCAACCGCATTCATTATTTGCACGCACACCCACACACCCACACACTTCCATGATAAATTATGGAATCAGTTATTATCTCTATGCATCCACTTCTTCTGTCGTTCATAAACTGGGAAACCTAACAGAAATAATAAAAAACAAAATAGAATGATGAAAATAATATAAACATTTTTTTAAAAAGAGTAAAAAATAAAAGATAACCAGTTATATATATATATATTTTTTTTTTGGGGGGGGGGCATCACTGCTCTCCGGTGGTGGGAGTAGGAGGCCCAGCCCCACTGCTGGAATTGAACCTCCGCAGTCCCATGCACAACCAGTACGCTACCGGGGCTCAGCCCACCAGAAATATTTTTTAAAGCCAGATAAGAACCTTCATTAGTGGGAAAAGGAAGAAATATTTGAGCCTAGTGCAAATTCAATTGGGTCAAGAAGGAGGTAAACTGACCAAAAACCATGATACCACAGTGATGCATAACTTATGGCAGATAGGCAGATTTTCTACTCCTTTGTTTAGGAACTGGTCTCCAAGATTTGTTTAATTGGTATTTTTCTTTATACTCGTGGAGTCATACAGTATTTCTCCTTTTGTAATTGACTAACTTCACTCAGCATAATGATATCTACAGCCTCCCTCCCATGTCATGTAGTGTTTCATGTTTCCATCACTGTTTTTTAGGGAATGCTTAGTATTCCGTTGTGTGTATGAACTACAGTTTCTTTATCTACTCTTCTACTATTGGGCCTTTCAGGTACTCCCAGCTTTTGCTCAGTTCCATTCTATCCACAATTTCTTCAGCATTTGTTGTTTTCTGTTTTATTTTTTAAATTGAGCTGACATTGTGGAGTGAGCTGGCATTTCCCTATGGTTTCACTTTGCATCTCCCAAAAGGCTAATGACTGTGAACGTTTTTTTCCTGGGTTAGTGAGCCATTTGTTTGTTACACAATTCATTTTTTTTGTTTTGTTTTTTTTTTTTGGGGGGGGGTATCACTGCCTCTGGTGGTTGTGGGCGCTACCCAGCGCTGCTCCTGAGAGCCGCCGCTGGATTTGAACCACCAAGCCCGCGGGCCGCAGTCCCGCACTCAACCACTTACACCACCAGGACTCAGTCCTTACACAATTCATTTTTGGTAAACTGTCTATTCATATACTTTTCCTACTTCTTAACTGGGTCATTTGTTATTTCTTTTTGAGCTGTGGTAGAGTTCGTAGATTTTAATAATTAAACCCTTATCCAATATGTCATCAGTAAATATGTTTCCCGTAAAGTAATATCAATTTGTAAATCATTAAGGGTTCATGGGGAAGGGGGAGGTAGGTGAGAAGGGAACTGGTACTGCGGGCCTAAGTTGAGGGAGGATGTTTCGAGAGTAATGATGGCAACAAGTGTGCAAATGTGGCCTGCACACTATTGATGTATGTATGGATTGTGCGGGAGAGTGTATGAGTAACCAAAAAAATGATTCATTTAAAAAAAAAAAAAGGGAAGGCGAAAGAGGAGCTTATATTGAGGGCTCAAGCAGAAAATGTTTGGAAATGCATATGGCAACATGTGTGCAAATGTGCTTGATACAGATGATATATGGAATGTTATAATAGCTGTAATATGACCCCAATAAAATTATTTTAAAATGTTTCCCCTATCTGTGGGTTCCTGTTTCACTCTTCTGATAAAGTCTATTGATGTGCATGAGCACTGTATTTTCAACATGTCCCTGTCATCTATTTGCCATCTGCTGTGTGTGCTTTCTTCATTATACTTAGTTGTGTACGTATGCTCTGCAACAGCTCTGCAACGTATGCTCTTTAAGTTTGCTCCAGTGTTCTCATTGGTGATCCTAGTAGCTCTGCGGTTTACATTTAGGTATTAAGTCCATTTTAAGCTCATTTTTGTGTATATGGAGAGATATAGGTCTTGTTTCATTCTTCTGCAAATGGAAATCTAGTTTGTCTAACTGGATTTGTTGAAGAGGCTGTCTTTGTCCCATTGGATAGTTCTCAGTTTTTTGTCGAAGACTAATTGTTTATAAGATCATGCATTTATGTCTTGGTTTTCTCTTCTGATCTATTGGGTTATATACTGCATATACTCGAGTATAAGCCAGTCCAAATATAAGTCAAAACATCCAATTTTACCACAAAAATTGCATTAAAAATGTGCTGAAAAAACTCAGCTTATACACAATATGTATGAAATCTCTCCCTGTACCAGTACCAGGCTAATCTCTCCACCATCTCCTTCAGAGAGTTAACATCCATTCTCACTGCTTCAATTTTATCTTTTTTTTTAAATCCTTTTTAAAAAATAAATCATTTTATTGGGGGCTCATATAACTCTTATCACAAACAATACATACATCAATTGTATGCACACATTTGTACATTTGTTGCCATCATCGTTCTCGAAACATCCTCCTTCTACTTAGGCTCCCCAGTATCAGTTCCCCATATATTCCCTCCCTCCCCACTCCCCCACCCCCATGAACCCGTAATAATTTACAAATTACTATTTTGCCATATAGTCCACTATCCGATGTGTCCCTTCACCCACTTCCCTGTTTTCCATACCCCAAGGAGGAGGTCATATGTAGATCCCTGTAATTGGTTCCCCCTTTCTACTCCACCTTCCCTCCACCCTCCCAGTGTCACCACTCTCACCACTGGTCATAAAGGGACCATCTGTCCTGAATTCCCCATGTTTCCAGCTCCAGTGTACTTCCCCTGGTCTACACTGGAAGATGGGCATGCAATGTTAGTTGCCTTTTAGTTCTCTGAAGCCTGATAACTGATCCCTCTTGTCACTTCATCAGGAGACATCCTGATTATTTTTTGTACATACCATTAGCTCTGCAAATCTATCTAGATAAGATAGGCTGGATGAACAGTCTTAAGGAGAAAACAATGGGACTGATGGTTCCGGTGTGTGTGGGGTGGGGGTGGGGGGTCATGGGAGATGGGGAGGTAGAGGAAAGGTGGTGGTGGTGACTAGCCCAGGAAAAAGGAAACAACAAGAGATCCAAAATCAGAGGCGAGGCGGTTGTGAGAGGCTTGATACGGATTGATCAAGAGTAATGTAACAGAGTGAAAACCAAATGGAGGTTGAGCGTGATAGTGGGACAAGAGGAAAGTAAAAGGAAATAGAGGAAAGAACTGGGGTGAGGGTGTAAAGGGCATTTATAGAGGTCTGACTACAGGCATGTATATAGGTGATATATTTATGTATGACGATGGGGAAATAGATCTACATGCATATTCTTATAGGCTTAGTATTAATACAGCAGATGGGCATTGGACCTCCGTACTTCCTCAATGCAAGAACACTTTGTTCTATTAAATTGGCATTCCACAGTGCTCACCTTCCTGACACGATCACTGAAAGCAAATATGTGCATAAGCAAATTTAGTGAAGAAAACTGATGGTGCCCAGCTATCAAAAGATCTGGGATTCTAAAGGCTTGAAAATAAACAAGCAGCCATCTAGCTCAGAGCAACAAAGCCCACATGGAATAAGCACACTAGCCTGTGTGACCATGAAGTGACAATTATATCTTCTATGCAAATAAAGCTTTGTGCAAGTTCTAGTCTGGCATCTGTTTCTTCCTTTGATGGCAAAATCTAAATTTTTATACAGTAATATACAAAAAGCTTAAGTTAAATTCTCACATCAATTCTATGTAAGTCAGTAGAAATGCCATTTGAATTTTTACACACACACACACATACACACACACCTGTGTTAAGTAGTTGAAGATCACGGGCTCTGACCATAAAACCACAGTTTTTAAGACAACAAAGGAAGTGTATAAGGACGGCATATTTTTCACAATTACTTACTCTTGGATAAGGAAGGCCACTGGTAGTATTGAAAGCTGGTAGAAGTTTGTAACCCAATTGCTTTGCCATTTGAAGAAGTTCATCGTTGTACCACTGCATGTACTCGCCTTTTTCTTTCAGCATGATTGCCAAAGAGTGTCCACCCAAAAGACCCCTACAATTGTAGATATGAAATAATATTCACATTTTAAAAATATTTAAGTCATCAAGAGACTGATTTTATTCTCAATCAGCACTTGTAAGAATACAAATATACATATATGTGTGTGTGTTCTTTAAAATATGTTCTATTGTATGCATCTTTATCTAACTTGGTATGATGGTATGGTAGTAACTAGTTAATATGGTCATTCTATTTCATGCTAAGTTCTTTAGGCCTATGGTTATGGTCCCATTTGGGAGGGAGTTGAGGAGAGGAGAGAAGGCAGGACATGGATGTGCAGTCTGCATCCAGTATTCCAGTATATAGGAATACTGGGCCAACTCCCCTCTGACAGTTCCTACATATGGTTCATCTTCATCTGACCTCTGCTTTGGGGGACTTGAGTTAGCAGTCCATTAATCAACTCCTATGAAACACTGCAGCAAATTACTTTACCCTAAAACATAAAGAAAGGTACCCTGGTGGTGCTGTGGGTTAGGCACTGGGCTGCTAGGCACAAGGTTGGAGGTTCAAATCTACAAGCTGCAACAAGGGAGAAAGTCAGAATTGATTAGAGGGTAGTGAGACAGGGTACTGTGAGTTAGAAACACTTCATGGCATAGTTTGGTTTAAGACAGGAAGGAGTGTCGATGGTAGCATAAGTGAGTTAAGCATTAGGCTGATAACAGCAGGTTTGGTATTCAAATTGATCAGTCACTGTGACAGAAAGAGGAATCAATGTAATTACAATGGGTTATTTATTTGCTTTTGATTTGTAAAGCAGTAGTAGGAGTACTGGAGGGAGAAGCAACTGATGTAATGACAAAGGAGTGGTACAGCATTTTGGAAAAGTTTTAACTGAAAACAACTAATTTATGTACAGAGTATTTGCATTTCAATGCAACACCCATGAATAATGACACAAGATCCAGCTACTCAGGTTAACCCAAAGGGGATAGCTTGCCCTCTCTTCTCCACCCCTCTAAATACCTAATGGGTAAGTCCAAAGAAGTAACGAATGTGCTGTTGGTGCAAGCTATGTCATTAAGGCTTTACAGTGGTCGGAATATTTAGTCAAAGAGCATGTTCCTTATGCAGGTCCCAGGTACGGTGATCCTGGGAGCTTTGCTACATGAACAGTCCAGTGTACCCCTGCTACTACTAAATCAAGCCACAAGCTGAGGTGTGTTGGTTCTGTGGCACAGTTTCCCCCTTTGGATCTTAATGATGCAAGAAAGATATGGGTGACTCACAGAATAGAAAGAGGCAATGGAGAAAGAACTTAGTCCAGCAAGACAAAAGATTTTCAAATGGTCATTAATAGAATGAATTTGTCTGACATTGGTGAAGATAAGAAAAAGTTAGGTAGGCCAACAGAAACTGCTGTTGGTCTCCCAATGTGTCAACACCCTAAAAAAATTGTGCATTCTATTCACTCTAGTCAGGAAGAAATTAATAATGGAAAGTCCCACCTTGTACTATTTGAAGCAGTTGTTCAGGAGAAGGACTAAAGAAGTCAGGGTGTTCTGGTTTACCTCGCAGCTGGGGAACCAGGGCCAAGTGTACATGTGTAAGTAAAATGGCCTCAGGGGAGTAAAAAAGAGGCGTGGTTGGGGCTCCTGGACACAGGAGTCCTGTGCATTAAACTCCCCAAACCTGTCAATACATTTCTGGAGGGGGGCTAAATTCAGACTGAGGAAAATAGGGGGACATAACACTTGACGAACTAAAGTGAAAGTCTGTATGAAGTAGCATCTCCCTTACTTGAATCTAATATTGGAATCGAGATTATGCAGAATGGGGGAATACACCCTACATCAGATATTATAAAATTGAAGGGATAAGCAATTGAAACACTTATCTGAAACAGGCAACTTCTGCTGAATGCTGCAGACCCAGAGTTAGAGATATATTTGAGGCAAGGGTGATGCCTAGGCAAAAAACTAGAACATAGCTCTAAACCTGTGTGCCACAATTACCAAGGGATTGCCGGATGGACTGTACCTCTTCCCCATCTGGCAAAGTTGAGGCTGACATTCAACACTATTGTATTGACCAAGAGAGCCTACTAGTCTTGTGCCTATACACAACATGAATGGAAATGGATTGAAAGGGAAGCTTTGAAAGGGAACAGTGGTTAAACCTGATGTCCCTTGGAAAGGTGGAAATCTTTGGGTAAAAGTAACTGGTAGACGAAAGGATGGCAAAATAATAGCAGAAGGTAAAGTAATATGTCAATGGGGTAAATTTAACTTTACATTGACACCTTGAGAGAGACTCAGAGGAAGGAAATAATCTTCTCTACATTAAATTTGATCAGAATCCAGGAAGGGTGAAGAAGAAATAAATGTTTGCAGAGGCATACCAAATCAGATGGATCCCTAAAACAGACCTGAATGTCCATACCCAAATAATTGCACCTTTAGGATTCTCTGTCCAAATGAAGAATTAATTGCTAATGACTAATTGAGACTAGTAAAATGATTGAGCAGAGGAAGCTAATCCACGGACTATGAAAGGGCTTACAGTTAGAACAGCCAGGAGGTGGTTTTCAGTAGATTAAATTACTTAAGATGGACATTCTAGCCATAGCCCTGCATTTTGTGATATATTTTAAATCCAAGTCTCTATGCTGGCCACTATTATTCCATTTTGGTATGAATTATCCACTGAGTTAATAAGGAAGAACTTGGGTACAATGCTCCTTTGGTTCCTACCTTAATAGAGGGTGTGACTCAAGTCACCACCTTTCGTTTCCGTAGTGACATGGGAGCATCCAGAGCACAGTGATGCTCTGGCAAAGATTTGATCATTTCCAAACATTTCTTAAAAAACCCAAGAGAAAGCTCGCTATTTTGCCATCAATAAATAGCAAACTTTAAGCCTTTCTGTTATTAAAATTACAGCTTTAGTATGTTACATACTTACCCAAGAACTCTGATGTTTGTTTCAAAGACTGATACAACTACATCATTATCTAAATTAACATCTCTTAAAACTTTTTTCACAGCATCTTCAAATTCTTTAGTTTTATTTAGTACCTAGGAAAAGAAAATGATTACAGTTCATTTCTACCATGTCAAAGTCAATAATGAGTAGCTAAAAGTTATGGTAAAAGGCTCTAAAAAGTAAAACATAAAATATTACCCTTTAGTATACTGTAGAATATGGCAATGTTCAAAATTTATTTTAATTCAGTGCTCAAATATAAGGAGTATTTAAATTCATCTTTTTCAGTCATGCTGAAGTGCCATTAGGACTTCAGAATTATTACTAGTTTCGACAGCTTCAAAGGAAAACTGACTGTTCCTAAGTCACACTATTTTTCTCTAGAGGCTCCGCCCTCACTGAGGAGACAGTGTAAGGTCAAGAGCAACCCCTAGTCTGAATTCTGGGTCTCTATGTCCTTCTAGCCAAGTTACTTTCCGATTCCAAGCCCATTTCTTTATCTACAAAGGGAAACTGTCTACCCTCATAAGGCTGATTTTCTTAAATAAGATAATGGGTATGAAGATACTTTTAACATAGTGTCTGACTTAACGCACTTCATATAATTACTACTACTACTATATTTGGGACTAAAATTCCTACTAAGCAAAGAATTTTGTGGAGATCTGTGTACTGATCTCCTTGAAACAGTCACTATCTAAGGAGTCATTACACAGGTTACTTGGGTTATTAAGGCTGAATTAAGGCCACACAGTGAGAGGCCATTTGGATTCTATATCTCTTAAAAATAGTTTCTTTTGACTGTTTTATTTGATAAATTTAAAAAAATCATTTTAGTGAGCTCTCACAGATCTTATAACATTCCATATATTATCTTATTTGTACACATTTGTCATCAACATTTCCAAAACATTTTATTTGATAACTTTATAGTACTTCACTTGTTATAATGCCTTTAACACAAGTTCTAACTCCATTCTATGAGTGTCTGATTAAAAATCCTATTGTGAAACCAACTTTGGTTACATTCACTGGGGTGTTATCTGCAAAGTCAGCAGTTCTAAACCAGGAGGCACTCTGTGGGGCAAAGACAAAGCTCTGGAGGCTTTTCACTCCTGTGAAGAGCTACCGTCTTGGACACCTCCAGGGTCAGTTCTATCCTGTCCTAGGAGTCAGCTATGAATCAACTTGAAGGCAAGGCATGTGAGGGCTTTTTAGTCTGACTTTCTTCACTCTTCAAGTCCTTGCCAGCTCTGCAGTAACAAATATTGGTAGGAGCCCCTCTAGCACCTTTACAATAGAACACAATGCCCTCCCCAACACACCAACACACACACACACACACACACACACACACACACGACTTTTTCTCTCTCTCCCTAAGAGAATATATCTCTTTGCTAAACTTATTCTTCTCCCTAAGTCTATACCCAGAGAACTCTTCCCCTGGAACTCTTCCAACGTGTAATCAGTAGTCTCCTCGCTATGTCCTCATCACGCCACCTTTGTTTGAGGTCTCAGCTGCTTTTCTAATAGAAAAATGGCTTTTCCACACTTCTAACCAAAATCAAAATAAGCAACAACACAACTAAAGCTATTTGTTTCAATGAAGAGTAAAACGAAGAGAGAGTCCTTACCTATAATTGGTCAGAAAATTCATTCTACAGTTCTGCTAATGAGTATTTCTTTCTTTCTCTTTTTTTGCTAATGAGTTTCTTAAGCTCCAAGCTGACAAGAAGGGATGAGTCCAGGTGTCATTTTTTCCTACCTGGTGTCTACTTTGTTTCAATATGATTCTAAGAGTTCAAGATTAATGCTATAGTTTTACTGCTTAACTCCATTAAATTCAATAGAAACTAGATGGCTGTGATTAAGAACAGTTTGAATTTAAAGATCAAATTCAAATAATATAAATATGACTACTCTATAAAGTTATGACCAAAATAAAAATGATAAGGTTGCATATACTGCCATAGTGATATTTTCTACTTTCAAATAATGACATAATTAAGGAATGCAAAAATAATCACAAAATATCAAATAATAAATCAGAAAAATTAATCCTTGCATTCACACAGAATATACAAGGTAGCATTCCTTCTAAATGTAGACCCTTATACTAAAAATATATATTGTCAATAAAATATTACATAATGACCTTTAGGGAATTCTCTTCTTGTGCTTGCTTCGGCAGCACATACGCTAAATAGGAAATTCTCTTCATAAGAAAAACTTTCAAAGTTAATTTCCCATAATTCTTCTATATAAATTAGAAAGAAATGTTTAAGAAATGACAAAAATTAAAATAAATTTGAATCATTCACAGTCATACTAGCATAAAACTGATTGCCATTGATGAGCTATTCCCACTTGAAAAAAATATAAATTTCAAGGATTTATAAAACGCCATTTTTAAATGTACTTTAACAGTCTTGGCTCCTCTTAGAAATATCTTCAACGAACAGAAGTTGCTTATCTGAGTCAGCACCAAAGTTCCACACGAAATAGCAGTCTAAGGCTGATAGAACCCCAGATGTCCAATCTAGGATCTTCTGAGGTGAAAACAGGGTTCCAGGGAAGCTAAATAATTTGTCCAAAGTCCCAGCTATCTATGTGATGTGATATTATTATTATTTCTTTTATTTTTTAATTTACCAACTTTTTATTACTTTTTTTTTTGCCGTACTTGCCAACAAGTCTGCCAAGACTCCATTCTGACACAGAGTAATGCTAGAGAGCAGGGTCTAATTGCACCTTGTGGCTGTGTGAGACTGTAAGTCGTTCTGGGCACAGAGCCTCCTCACGCTCCCATGCAGCAGCAGGGGAGGTTTCATGGCTAACACACGACACTACTTGAAACAGGGCCCTCCTTCCTCTCACCCCACCAAATTCACGTGGTGCGCACACAGAGACAGAGCACACAGAAACTCCCAACCTAGTACTTTGTGCTCTGTACCCCATACCCTGGAATATTGTCCATGTTTTCCTCTTCTTCTACTACACATAAAAAAACTAGGACCACCAATCCCAAACAAGACTTTAATATTCTCATGTGTTACTAAAACATAGTGTATACAACCATTAAGTTATAGAAAAGGGCCCAGCTAAGAGAGATCTAAAACAAAGTACTATTAATCATGGCTGCATTTTAGAGCCATGAAAGAAGCCATAGGGTAGTGGCTCCCAAAGCGGGTGATACCACCCGCCAAAAACAGGGGGGGCCAAGAGGGCCCTGGAACAATTCAGGGGAACTGCAAAAGAATAAGCCTACACTTTATCCTGGATTTTGGATTGTAGTACAATAGTTTGCAATTGCCCAGGGGGCACTGAGTAATTTTCTTTCTGAAAAGAGGGCAACGAGTCAAATAAGTTTGAAAACCTATGCTTTACAAAAATGAGTAGCAAGGCTCAGGCCTATTCTAGAACAATGAAATCTTGGAAGAAGCTATCTTTTTGTTGTTGTTGCTTTTGTTGGTCAGTTTGGTTTTGGATTTGTGGCTTCCCAGGTGGTTCGAAGGTACTGGTAAAACTGAGAATCTCCAGCCTAACATAATTCATCCCAGCAAAAAGAATATAGAGCTAATCTCATGTAGAATAGTCTGGTTCCAAATAATTTCTTATCTCCAAATTTCTTTTTGTTTTTGAAATTAATCAGTATGTGGACAGTCCCTTAAAGTTGAGAAGTATATATTAAGGAAAATGCTGAAAGAAGCCCACTTTTTATCCCATAAATTATCTGTGCATTTAACACACACACACACACAAAGGTACTATATTTAAAATCACGACTTCCAGAACTCATCTTTTTCTCTATGCTATCACAACTACTCCAAACAAATTAGTTTAAATTTTTAACTGACCAGGTTGAAAAGAAGTACCAAGAATGTTCTATTTTGTTCTTAATGTTACTGATGGGGAAAATGAATTTCTGTTCGTGGATATAGCATAAAAATGTTAATTTAACAACTTCAGTATCATTATGGCATGTCATTCTGGAATAATAATATCAATGGTACTTTGTAAAATGTCTTTCTTCTAATAGCTTTAATTTCTTAGTCTAAATGAAATAAATCTAACTTTCTACTTCTCTGATCAATGTGCTATCATATAAACTGAAAATACAGAAATGATCCAAGTATCTTCATTATTCTCAGTAATTCTATGGACTTCCACTAGACATTTTCAACTCAGTATTTCTTTAGAGCAAAGATCAGAACATCTGAAAACACTTAAAGGTTTCCATTACATAATTACTGTGTTATGATTATATCCACAATACATAGAAGGCATATTATAAAATCTCTAAAAGAAACACATAAAGAACATACCACAAGAGTATCCAAAGAATCAATCAGGGTCAGAGAAAATCTAAGAAACAAATATAGCAAGATATAAACCATTAGAAATTCTGAGCATTTGTCCATGAATATATTAGACCTACTTACATCCTATATGATCCACACTGCTCTTGTTGAGTTGATTCTAATCCATAGCAAGCTTACCTAGGGTTTCTGAGGCTGTACATCTGAGAAGGCTTCCAATACCTTCCAATTCCATTTTCCATTAACTTTTTGAGGCCCTCTCCCCTCCCTCCAATAACATAAAAAAGTAAAGGCTCAAGATCACATTTATGTAGTTTAGGTAGTCTATCTACGTGTCTTTCAAGATGGATAGTTACATTTACTAGCACTTTTCAACAAGTAAAAAACTAAGTATCAACAAGGTAACTTATTACTTTATACATATTCTAAAAGTTACACCCAGCTTAAAAACTAGCTGAAATTTTCACCTTGCTAAAAGGCAAATACATTTGAATAAACAGTAACATAATTCTCACATCTCTAAGAGGTAGGTTAATTTTTAAAAGCTTAACAGTGAAAAATGATCTCTAGAATTTAATTACTTTCCAGAAATGTAATTATAAATTGCTTATTAGAAATGATACTTTGTAAATACTCACTTTCCCAAGGCATCATCAACATCACCCCGACTTGGCTCCTGGCCTCGCACTCGTCCTCTGCAGGTTAAGGGCATGAGTTCATCGGCTGGGTAAGCATGTTCCTGGAAGGAAAACCTGACTGAGTCACTAGGAAAAACAAGACAAAGCACAGTCCTCTGGAGATTACCACCTTTTCATTGTTAAAAATAAATAAGGGATGGTCAGCTTGTACTATTCTTAGAGTTTGTAGATTCTTTTATAAAGATTTTAATTACAAGTATAATACATGCCTGGAGAAAATGTCAAATGAAAAAAAAAGTTTTTTAGCTGAAACTATGCTTCTCCTCCTTCCATTCTCATTTCCTAGTATGACTACTGGTGAGACTGAAACATCAGGCTGAGCCCTGGTGGCGTAGTGGTTGTGTGTGGGACTGCAGCCCACTGGGTTGGCGGTTCAAGTCCAGCAGCAGCTCTCCAGGAACAAGACTGGGTCTCCTACTCCCACCAGAGAGCAGTGGTGCTCCTCCCCCCCAAAAAAAGACTGAAACACCATTCCAGATTTTCCTGTACACTTTCAAGTATACACACAGAGCTCAGTTCCATATTTATATATATATATATATATTTTTTTTTTTTTGAGCATGTACATGTTGCACATTGAAAACCCTATGGAGCTCAGGTCTATCGGGGTACCTGGGAGGTTGTCAGGAGTCAGTATACAACAGGCTGGTTTTATACAGTTTAGGTTACTACTGTGAGTAGAACTTTTTAAAAGAATAATGAAAGGGCATTTCCCGTCTAAACAGTAAAGGTGAAGGAGAAAATACAGTCACCTTCCCTCCCATCCATTAGAAACACACTGAAATGCTGGATAATTTTTTGAAAATTGCTTTTAATACATAATTGAAATCAAAAGCAAAAAAAAAAAAAAGTTTTTCCAGTACCCAAAGGGAGTCCTGGAGCCTAAGAGCTGGAGCTGCCCAGCATGTGAATCCTAGAACAAAAGACAGGATGCAGATGTGTGAAGATCTTGAGGGCATGGGAGTTGACACTACAGGCCCTGAGTCTATGGCCCTAGGCCACGATCCAGACTCCCTGAATGTGTGCTTACTTCAGTGAAACTGGCTGGAACACCTCCACCTACTGGCCCCTGGTCTCAGCAGAAAAGGAAAGGAACAGGAAAAACAAGCACTGCTGAAATGTGGTGTTTTCTTCACCAGGGGAAGAGTCCTGAAAGACCCCTCTACTATTAATGAATCACGACTATGAGAAACATTTTGAAGTTAGAATCATGGTGTTAACTAGACCTTTCAATAGTAAACAATGCTATTTACTCCCTGCCATGAATAAAAGGACTAATACAGTCCTATTTTTCCCACTAATTTAGAATTTTTTTTCAGTAATTACAGCAGTTTTCACTTTGCATGGTCTCATGCTGCATGAGCTTCAAAGACAATTTAGGTAAATACTCCAGTCCCATTACAACATGGTCCAAGTGTCGGTCAGTGTGGCATATCTATCCCCCATGAGGAGAAGCCCTAGTAGCATTGGAGTTTACATACAGACCGGGCTGCTAACCAAAAGTTCAGCAGCTGGAAACCACAGGCCAGTAGGCCAGAGAAAGATGAGGCTCTCTTCCCATGAAGACCTACAGTCTCGAGAGTGGAAAGGGCCAGGTCTACTCTGCCCTCCAGAGTAACTTTGTGTCAAACTGAACTCGGCGGCAGTAGTTTTAATTGATGGTGAGCATCCTGTCAGTCTTAGAAGAAACAACCAAAACTCTCAAAGAAGTGAAGATGTTGAGACTTTACCTAGCTTACTCTGGATAAGTACATCCATCAGGAAAGACCAACTGATAGAAAGGACAGTCATATTTGGTAAAGTGGGTAAGACTTTTGCTGAAAAAAGAGGCAGACCCTCAATAAGCTGAACTGACAGAGTCACCAGAAGAATCGACACGCACATAGCATCAGTCACGAACTATAGCACATGACGGATCATTGCATTCAGTTATATGCAATGTCATTATGAATGGCCGTCCACTTAGCAGCCACTAACAACAAATGGCATAGTTCATGCTTTGGTGCTAGCTCTTCCATTCACAAATCACTGTGTAAATAACAACTGTTTATCTTGGTCAGTGGCTTCTCTCCAAGTTTTGGTGACTGCTCACAGTGCAGCTGTGATGCAGTTCACACACAGGCAGCAGGGAGCACTTGTGCTGCTTCCTGTCACCCAACGGAAAATTTACATGACTTACATTTAATATATGGGTAATTGAAAGAGGGAAGTAGGCAACGGAGGAAAAACTGCAGCAGAAAAATTTGAATTGAATACAAATGAAGTTTTAGAATAGATGACCGCTGAACCATTCACACTACCATGAAATATGCAGCCAAAAGAATTTAATAAAGGTGAAATTACTGACCTATATGAGTGGGAGAGGGGGAAAGGATGAAGATTTCACACAAAACACGATATAAAAAACACAAAATTTGCATCAAAGGAATTTTTCTGAGATATTTCATGACATTTCACAGTACAGAGAATAAAATCCTGAAAAAGGAACAAAGTTTAGAAAGAATAGAAAAATTACTTGCTGCATATTGTATAACACATAACAACTGTACAGACTAGTCTGATTAAGTTTTTCTTGGTAAGTTTTCCTACCAAAGAAAGAAAATAAATGGTGTCGTTTCCATACCTGAAAATGATTAGTTTTATTATTTTTTTTATTTCCTCCTATATCTATAGCTGATAGCAAGATTATCTTTAATGTTTGGACAAATCCCCTGAACAGCCACTATCATTTCCCCATTGATTACCAATTGATTACCAATCTTACTTTGGAACGTTTCTGCCAGCACAATCATTTTCACAGCCCTTCCCTACAGCCCTTCCCTACTATCCAGGAGCCCTGGTGGCTGCTGCCCTGCAGGGTGAGCTGTCTGAAACTACCAGTCACTCCTCAGGAGAGAAATGACAAATTCTTGTAGAGTTACAGTCTTAGAAGTCACAAGGAGAGTGCTACTGTCCTATCGAGTTGCTTGTGGGTCCGAATTCACTGAATGGCAGTGAGTTTCGTTGGGCTGGGTCATACTGTACAAGGTGGAGCCTGAGTATATTTTCACCCTCTTAAGGTTTATAGCATTTGCATTCAGGGTCTATAGCTATAATTTTCATGGTTGCTACTGTTATTACTCTACATGGAAACAATGAACAGTTTTCTTAAGGCTACTGTATTTGACATTTTTATTTTTATATTTAAAAGTATTTTTTATTTTATTTTATAGTCTCTCGGCTGCTGGAGCTCTGCCCTCAGTTCATATTCATTTATTTATATGGCATGGTCATGGTTACTGTATTGTAGAACAAGGTGAATAGTTGGAAATGCTTGAAGCACATCTTACTCCCTTCAGAAATGTGAAGATATCTTCTGTACCTACAGTCGCAGTAACTCAGGGAGGCAGGTCGACTCTGTCCTGGGGGGACCTAAGTTGGAATCAGTGTGATGGCACCGGGTGGGTAGAGTTTGTGAGAGGCATGCGCATCTCATGTTCACTGAGTACTGTGATGGCAACATGTCTAAGGTAGGTCTTATTTTATATGCATGACATCCCTGGTGGTGCAGTGGGCGAATAGGCTGCTAACTACCTACAGGACTGCAGTTCAAACCTACCACCATTCCACATGAGAAAGATGTGACTCTCTACTCCAGTGGAGAGAACTGAGATGCTGTGCTTTGATATGAATGCAACAGGGATAAAGACAATGATGAGTTATGATTCCACTAAAATAATCTGAAATCCAATCACATTTTTAAAACAAAAACTTTTTTAAAAACAAGAAATTAGGAGTTTCTCTAATCTCAGGAAGCACCATTAACAGTACTTGGGTAGAGTATTGGTGGAATTGGTATTATTTAGTAAAATAAGAACAGCTGAAGCCCCCCCCCCAAAAAAAAAAAAAAAAAAAAGAAGGGGAAATCCCTGGTCTTCACACTTTATATCATCTCCGATACGAAACCTTTAAAAGAATCACTTGGCATTTTTCAAAGAGCCTTACAATTTTTTTCACTTTGGGAACATAGCATATATTATCCCTATTCCACTGTGAAATCGATCACTAAAAATCAGAAAGTGAGTCATGCAGGAAGAATGAGAAAATGTATGGCTCAGCTTAAGAGCATCTTGCACTAACTAATAAAAGCCAACAAGCAAATAAATGCCATAATTAAGGTGGGATTTTACCCTGGGAAGTATTATAAGCCCATAAAATAGAACAACTTCCTTTTGTATAGAAACTACTCCACACATGTTGGTGATACATGAGTTCACACGGAGAGCAGGGCAGTGTCACTGGGTACTTTGTGATGAGGGAGAGTGTGGTGGAACCACCAGGATTAGGTCATCCTGCCCTTAGTCATCCTGCCAATTTGGAACTGAACTCGCCCCTATTATGTCAGTAAAACAAGAGACAAGTCTACAGGGGACCAATAATCTCCGTGAGGTATGTACTCCCCAGAAGTGTGTACTCTCCGAAATAATCAACCATTTGAGATGAAAAAAAAAACAAACCTAAGTAGCAATTATCCAAGGATAAAGTTCTAAGAGTTACAAAAGGAGGAGGGATGGCAATAGGAAGAACAGAAATAGGATGTCACAATGAGGGGGTTACAGTCAAGAGATGAAGGGAAAATGTGTCTGAGTTCTAACAGTGATCATTTACTTTCTAAATCTTCACCCAACTCACAAATACAAAGCTTAGAAATAAAAATTTTAAGTCCCTTCCTTGAAGCTTTCCTTCATCTGCTTTATATGGTGGCTATGAAATGGAATCAACTTGATAGCAATGGATTTGACTTTCGTTTGGTATATGATTGTTCTTACTACTTGTATGTGCAAATGATTCCTTCTTAATTCTTGAAGCTTGGTAAACAAATTCCTGATTCCATGTCAAACTCAATCCTTATGATCTAGTTTCCACAGTCAGAACACGTCCAAAAAATAATTATAATAAATAAGCCTCATTGCCATCAAGTCAATTCTGACTCATAATGCCCTAAAGGACAAAGCAGTAGTGCCCTTGTGGGTTTCTGAAACTGTAAATCTTTATGGGAGCAAAAAGCCATATTTTTATTCTGCAGAGCAACCTTAAAATTGGCACCACTAGCCCAACATGCAGCACCACTAGCATCCTGCTAGCACTTTTGTAGCAGAAAAATGAGGAGCCAGGAACATTAAAAATATGGCCAACCACAATGACAAGGGAATAGAATGATATACACAAATTTACTTATAAAGTGTTAAGGCAGCAGATGGACACTGGGCCTCCACTCAAATACTCCCTCAACGCAAGAACAATTTGCTCTACTAACACAATACTTTGTGATGTTCACTTCCCTGACATGATCATTGAAGATAAAATGGGTGCATAAGCAAATGTGGTGAAGAAAGCTGATGGTGCCCGGCTACCAAAAGATATTGTTATCTGAGGTCTTAAGAGCTTGAAGATAAACAAGCAGCCATCTAGCTGAGAAGTAACAAAGCCCACATGGAAGAAGCACACCAGTCTGTGTGATCATGAAGTATTGATGGGATCACATATAACACATCAAAGACCCAAAACAAAACAAATAAAAAGTTTATCAACAGGAAGTAGATAAAGGGCAGAGTAGTCAATTGGACACCCCCATCATAATGACCACAAGGAAGAAAAGAGCCAGTCCAAGGTACAGTACAGCACCGATGAAATACACAACCTTCCTCTAGTTCTTTAAAGCCTCTTCCCAACTCCCTACTACCATGACCCCAATTCTATCTCACAATTCTAGTAGACCAGAACACGTACACTGGTACAGATAAAAGCTCACGACACAGGGAATACAGGGCAGATAAACCCCTCCAGACCAATAAGGGGAGCAGTGATACTAGGAGGGTAAGGTTGGGTAGGGCATAGACAGCCGAAAAGTGGATGAAATGAGACAGCTGTGAGTACAAGACATGAAAACAAAAAGAGAAGAATTTATAAATTATTAAGGAGCCATGGGGACGGTAGGGGGGGAAATGAGGAGCTGAAGTCAAGGGCTCAAGTAGAAAGAAAATGTTTTCAAAAATATTATGACAATATATGTATAGATATGTTTGAAAAAGGATATATGTATGGATTGTGATAAGAGCTGTAAGAGCCCCCAATAAAATACAATTTAAAAAACCATGGCCAATAAGAAGTGATTAAAAAAAAATAAAGCAGGCCAAGGAAAATAGACAGTAGCAACTCAAAATCTCACTGCCATCAAGTCAATTCTGATTCACAGCTACCCTGTATAACAGAGAACTGCCCCTCTAGAGTTTCTGAGACAATAACTCTTACAGGAACACACAGCCTCAGATTTCTCCTTGCAGTTAGCAGTCCCCAACTGGTAACACACTATACCACCAGAGAGCCTAAAAGCACTAAAGGCTACAACTACGTATGCAATGAGAAAACTTCAGTTTTGCAAAACATATATGTGCAAGCACCTTTGTCTCAAATCAAATTTGAGTTTATCTAGAGAAGGGGGAAAAACACAGCTAAGAGCAACTGAAACGAGAATAATCAAATAGAGGCACTTTAAACCAGTTGTAAAAGTACTCTCCCCGCCCCACCTTGTTGTTTTGAGATTAAAGATTAAAAATAAAACCATAGCCTTTTCTTCAGTTAACCACAAAGCAAACTACAGTTAGTTTGCATAAATCCAGTGCAATGCCTATGTGGCAAGTAAACAGCTGTAGCAGGTTTCAACTGAAGACTGTAACACTTCCCTCTTTGTAATGTATTACCACACACGGGGGTAAATGATCCCTATTAACGTGATTCAGGACAGCATAAACATCTAATTATTATCAATCAGCAATAAAACAGGTGGAAAAGAGGCCAATATAAATTAAACAGAACATATGTGCAGCAATAAGCTAAAGAGTTAAACCAAAAATCTTTTTACAGAATAACAATTGCTTTGCATCGAACTCTAAATTTTATTGGTAATGTGCAGTATCGTAACTCTGCTCCAAACACTACAGTCAATGGAGCATTAGAAACTGATATCTTAGTAGAACTAACTTCAAAACTAGGTAGAGGGAACATCCATTGCATTAAACCTATTGCACAAAGCATTAATAAATAAAATGATTTATGAAAAATTTGAAACCGAATTTCTAGCAGATTTATACACATTTTAAATGTTATATTCTAGATCTTCACTGTTAAACATTTGTTATCCTTGAGACAGGGAAATTCTTCCTTTTCAAAGTAACAAGTGAAGAAGTCCTCTAAAAAATCAACTATCTCATATGCTAATTACTGATGATATGCTAATTACTATTCAACCTTTAAATCAATCACATCTCTTTTCACTTCTCCGAGTCAGTTTCCTGTTCTCATTTTTTCCTCATTCATAGATATTTATTATGTGTTTTTCAGCTGTTTAGGGTTTCACTTCTCAAAACTATCACACCTTGAGTCTCAACTCCCAAAACCAACCTCCCCCCCCTTTTTTTCCCAGATAACATGCAAGGAAGCTTCAAAAAGTTCATATGAAAATAGAATTAAAACATAATGGACTTTTCCCAGGAACTATCTGAAGCCTCTTTGGTATTTTATTGAATGCTTTTCAACACTGAGAAGGAATAAGGAACAAAAATGCTGTGTCTCACAAATTTTTAATTAATCTTTGAATATTATACTGTCAACATAACCTGTTATGTTAAAAGTTTGATGAAAACAAAGTTTTCTAAACTCTCCCATATTATCTTACTCAATATGATTTTGGTCATTTGAACTTGGAGAGGAATGCTTTATGAATTAATGCTATATTAAATAAACTATAAATAGTTATAATTAAATAATGCCTTGCTATTATGTTAACATTTTTTAAGATCATTTCAATATTAAGGAAAAAGACCTTTGAAAAATTCAATATCCTTTCATTTAAAAAAATTAATAAATCATTTTGCTGGGGACTCTTGCAGCTCTCATTACAATCCATACATCCACTGTATCAAGCACCTTTGAACATATGTTGCCATCATCCTTTTCAAAACACTCTACTTGAGCCCTTGACATCAGCTCCTCCTTTTTTCCCTCTCTCTCCCACTCTCATAAACCCTTGATAAATTATAAATTGCTGTTATCATTTTCATATCTTACACTAACTGCTGCCCAATACCTTTCCATGTTAAAAATCCTCAGCAAATTAAGAATAGAAAGGAACTCACTCAACCTGACAAAACTCCAATACAAAAAATGGCAGCTAAATTCATACTTAATAATGGAAAAACTAATTGCCTCATCCCTAAAATTAGAAGACAAGGATCTCATCACTTCTATTTAATGCAATATTAGAGATCTAGCTACTGCCACAGGCAAGAGAAGAAATAAAAGCTATGTCGACTGGAAACGTCGAAAAGCACAACTCTCTTGTTTGCAGATGGCATGATTGTTCTGTGTTGAAAACCCTAAGGTCTCTATAGAAAAGCTACCAGAAAAAAAATCAGTGAGTTTAGCACTGAAGGTTACAGGATAGGCGAACAATACATAAGTAGTTCTCATATTTCTATATAACGTCAATTGAAAATTAAGATTTGAAAGACTATGATTCAGAAAATAATAAAATGTTAAGGATACACTTAACAAAAGATGTGCAAGACCTACATATTAGAAACTATAAAACATTGCTAAGAGATGATAAGTAAGAACTCAGGGAATGGTCAATGATACCAAGATCACGTGCTGGAAAACCCAGTATACAATTTCCCCCCAGTGATCTATAGATTCACATTAACCCCAAGCAATAGCACTACAGGCTTTTTTGTAGAACCTGGTAATGTAATTCCAAACTTAAGACAGAAGAACCTGGAATAGGTCAAATAATTTTGAAAAAGAAGAGCAAAATGGCCTCACTATGAAGTAATAGTAATCAAGACAAAGTTGACCTGATACAAAGATTACAAATTTATACGAATAAAACAGAATAGAATATAAAAAGGAAAACGTTTAGGGAGAAACAGTCGATTGATTATCTTTTTACAATGGTGGCAAAATAATTCAATTGGAAAAGTATATTCTTTTTAATAAAAACAGCAAGAATCATTGAATAGTCACCTAGAAAAAAATGAAAATCAACCCTTTCCTTACCAAAGTCCACTCAAAATTGCCTATAGATCTAAGTGAACATGCTGAAACTTTACTATATCAAGAAAAAAAATCTTTGTGACCTTAGGCTAGACCAGTATTTTTAGCCAGGATATAAAACTACGAGCCATAAAAGAACAAAGATCATTATTAGATTTGATCACAATTTAAAACACTGCATCAAAAGATACTTAAGAAACTTAAAAAGAAGAAAAAATATCTGTAAAATGATTATCTGGATTATACAAATAATAAATAAAATCATGTAAATACAACGTCATCAGGAAAATAAAAATGCACCATCATTACACATCCACTACATCCATACACACAATGCCAAGGATTCATTTATGACTCAGCAACTCTGTGATCACTGCCACAGAGTAAACGTTGACTCAGGGAGACACTTACAAGATAGGGTGCAAAGGCCCCTGGGATTCCAAGACTGTAATTGCTTATGGGAATGGAAAGCCCTGTTTTTCTCCTGTAGAGGAGCTGATGACTTCTAATCGCTAACCGTGCGAAGTGCAGCCAAAAGTGTAACCGCTATGCCACTGGGGCTCCTAGCAATTAATTCTGTCACTATCTCACTGGAGTCAAGGCCGACTGAGAGCAACACCCTTTGGCTTTCCAAGAACGTAACTGTTTATGGAAGTAGAAGGCCCAGCTTTCCCTGGTTCGGTTGTTCACATGCGCCTTGCAGGTCAACCCATAAACCCTACATCACCAAGCTCCGGTAAAGGCTTCAAAGTAAACAAGCGGCCATCTATAGCTCAGACACAACAAGCCCACATGGAAGAAGCACACCAGCCTGTGTGACCCCAAGGTGTCAAAAGGATGCGGTATCAGGCATCAAAGAACTAAAATTATCATTATAAATGAGGGCAGTATAGACTGGGGACCCAAAGTCCATCAATAGGTAAAGTGACCGCCCCGTACAGAGGGGTTGCAAGGAGGAGATGAGCCAGTCAAGGTACAGTGTAGTAACAATGAAATGTGCAACTTTCCTCTAGTTCTTTAATGCTTCCTCCGACCCACTATCAGGATCCCAATTCTACTAAAAAATCCAGCTAGACCAGGGGATGTACACTGGAGTCGGAAACATGGGGAATTTAGGATAGATGATCCTTTCAGGATCAGTGGTGGGAGTGGTGATACTGGGAGGGTAGAGGGATGGTAGTATAGAAAGGGGGAACCAATCTGAGGGTTCTACATATAACCTCCTCTCTGGAGTACAGAAACAGGGAAGTGAGTGAAGGGACACATTGGACAGTGTATGATATGCAAAAAAAGTAATAACAATTTGTAAATTACCAAGGGTTCGTGGGGGAGGCGGTGGGGAGGAGGGAGGGGACCTATGGGGAGCTGGTATTGGGGGCCTAAGTGGTGGGAGGATGTTTTGGGAGTGATGATGACAACAAGTGTGCAAATGTGGTCTGCATATAACTGATGTATGTATTGATTGTGATGGGCGTTGTATGAGCACCCAATAAAATGATTTATTAAAAAAAAAAGGGGGAAAGAGGAGCTTAGACCAAGGGTTCAAGGAGAAAATATTTGGAAATGAAGACGGTAACATGTGTACAAATATGCTTGAATACAAATGATGCATTGTATGTTATCAGAGCTGTAAGAGGCCCCAATAAAATTACTGAAGAAAAAAAACTGTTCCACACATCTCCGAGGATTTAAAGCTTTATGGAAGCAGAATGCCAACTTGTTAGAAAGGAGCTGAGCACTTAACTACTGAACGAATAGAGCATCTAAAAAATCTAAACTGGTTAAATAACTAGATGATTAAAATTAATATGGATAAAAATATCAAGTGTTCAAGGGAAAGCAGAGAAACTACATAAGTTGCTGGTGGAGGACGGAACATGTAATAGCCACTTTAGGAAAGTCTGGCAGTTTCTTTAAAGTTAAACTCATACTGATCATAAGACCCAGTTATGGACACGTGTCTAGGTGGTAAGTATATGAAAACATAAGATGACAAAAAACTTCACTAATATGTTCAAAGCTCCAACCCAGAAACAAGCCAAATGATTAAAGGAAAAATAAATTGTATTCTAACAAATCAGCTGAATATTACTAAGCATTAAACAAACCACTAATAAATCTAACAACCATGAGAAAGTCCAAAAGCATGATGCTAAATGAAAGAGCCCACAGAATATTTATCAAGTCTGTACTCTGTATGGTAGCACTTGGATGAAATCTTAGAAAACTAAAGTACCAGAATGCATGAATGATTGCTAAGACACAAAAGCGGGAAGAATAAATTGATGGAAATAAATTTTGGGGGGGGGGGGAAGGGGCTATAGCAATGTTCTGACTTGTGATTGTGGTAATGGATAAACAACTGTATGCCAAAAACACCAAACTCACTGCCCATGAGCTGATTCCGACATATACATTTGTTAAAAGTGAGGATTATATACCTAAAATTGGATTTTACCTCTTATTTGTAAGTTATCACATTTTTACAAAAATAAAATATATCAGGCCTGACCTGTTTTACTGAGTTTCATTATCATGTATAATCGAGTACAAGTCGACCCAAATAACATTCGCGACACCTAGTTTTACCAAAAAACTGCATTAAAAAATGTGCTGAAATAACTTGGCTTAAACTTTCTTCTAGTTCTTAAATGCTTCCTCTCCCCCACTATCATGATCCCAATTCTACCTTACAAATCCAGCTAGACCAGGAGATGTACACTGGTATAGATAGGAGTCGGAAACATGGGAGTTCAGGAAAGATGATCCCTTCAGGACCAGTGGTTAGAGTGGTGATACCAGGAGGATGGAGGGAAGGTGGAGCAGAAAGGGAGAACCAATTACAAGGATCTACATATGACCTCCTCCCTGGGGTACTGGACAACAGGGAAGTGGGTGAAGTATACGCTATGGAAGGGAAACATGAGGAGCTGATACCAAGGGCCTACATATAAGGAGGATGCTTCGAGAATTATGATGGCAACAAATGTACAAATGTGATCTGCTTATAAAAGATGTATGTATTGATTATGATTAAGAGTTGTATGAGCCCCCAATAAAATGATTTAAAAACACTTGGCTTATACTCAAGTATATATGGTATTTTCATGAATTCTATATCATATACATGGTGTATCATATACACAGAGATGCTATTTGCAAAAAAAAAAAACAACACAGTACACTTCCATAGCAATGATTAAATAGAAGTTCTTGGGTGGTGCAAACAGTTAACGTGCTAACCGAAAGGTTGGAAGCTTGAGTGCAGTCACAGAGAGGTGTTCAGATGCATGGAAATCGACTTCCAAAAGTGCAGGCACTGAAAACCCTAGGGAACACAGGTCTACTCTGACCCATTGTGAATTGTAACTCACTCAATGGAAACTGACTCTAATGCTGAGTAAACAAAAAGACCTACTACTACTGAGTTAAAATCCTTTTCTATCCTGATACGATTATCAAGCAAGGAAAGAATACCATAGAAAGTCTTAGGTAATTTTGATAGCACTGTAGAGTGCTCTTAAAGGACAAGGAACAAAAGCTAACACAAGTAGACATTCTCAGAAGGTCTATACAGAGTCATACACAAAAACCACTTGTCCCACTTCTATACTACTTTGTTTAGAATTATTCTTTTTGATAAATAACTATTTTAAAAAAGAAAAGGTTTACTAAGAAAATAGGTAAATCTAGAAATCCAAAGGATTTCCTACTTTAAAACAATTTCTTTGGTTTGAACAATAAAGACCCAACCCCTGCTTATTTGGACATCTGGGCATCTCCCATAAAGACTTATAGCCTAGGACCCTGTGGCAGTCATGTACTCTGGTGTCAATTTCATGATTGGGAGTGTAGGGGTAAAGTCTAGCCTGTCAATCTGTAGATAGCTAATAAGACCTCTGTGTGGACATGGCTTTCTCTGGAGAATTCTGGGAAATTCGGCCAAATTTCCCCCCTTAGAGGTGAGAGACTCACTCATGACTCAATCCCTTGGAGACGCTCTATGGCTAAGACACAAGGTGACACTGCAGCATGCTGATAGACCCTGAGCCCTGGAAACTGAAGGAGCCACGGGGAGACCCCTGCCAGTGCTGAGATGCTTCTATCACCACTGGATACACCCACTGGCCTGTGTTTGTCCTGGTGTCAATGCATGTGCCTCGTGAAGCTGAAGAAGACTTTATAGACTGTTATCGGACATATGGGCTAATATCAGACTTGTGGGCTTTGACTGGACTGGGTTGGGATGCTTTCTCAATGTTCCATTCCTCTTGTATATAAACCTCTCCTTTATATACATGTGTTTATGAATTTGTTTCTAATCTACCAGGACTAACAGAGACACCCTATTTTAGGTGGGTGGGAGCAGAACTACAGTTCTACTCTATCTTCTAGCATTACAGAATCAGAATGGACTAGAAAGCATGACACCACAACTGTTTCCTTTGAACTGTGCTGTCACAAAATCAAGTTTATACTGATTCGGTTATTAGGTATGACCCTAGAAGTTAAGGGCAATCATATCTACCAACTCTATTCAAGTGTATTCTTAATGTGCAGCGCTCCACTACAGTGCAGTTTTCGCTCACTAGAATATTTTGAGTTGCTAACAGTAGACAGGAAGAAATTGGGAGACAAAGATAAGGTCACAGATCTCAAATCAAAAGAAGCACCTATATCCAGGTGGCCCAAATACTTGTCATTTTGCTTTCCAAACTTATCTGAAAATGGAACTTGGCACAAATAAAGAAAACATGCTAAAAGAGGGCCTGAAATATCTGTGGTCTAGGGTTAAATAAGATCACACAGAGAGCCCAAAACAAACATCACATTTCATGTTATTTGGGGAAGAGAAAGCTATCTGTTCCCTGCACTGTGGATGAACTGTGCAGTCTGATGGGGACTAGAGATTGTCCAATCTGCCAAACACAGTTGTCAAAATGTTCATCGTTATGCCAATCGCTGATAAAATCAAAGAGTCAATGTCTGTCTAACTCTAAGGATGGAGATGAAGTGATTCACCTAAAGCTGGAAAAGCAGTATGATGAATAATAATAAAAACTCTGAATTCAGAAATAAGAAAAAAGTTCAAAGGACACATGCCCAGAACAGGAAAAAATGTACACACATTGGTGAATTTCTATGTACAATCTGGAAAACAAGTCCTAATGAAACCTACATGACACTTACTATGACAACTTCATTCTCAGATACAAGATGAATAATAACAATAAAATAATACTGGCATTAGCAGTAATAATAGTAAACTCTTACACGGTCTTTCTTATTTACCAAGCACCAGTTCTAAGAACTTAAATGACATATTTGGTCCTTACAACAAGTGGGAGACAGGCAAACCATTATCCATCTACTTTCCCAGACATAAGGAAACAAACTCGGGGAGATTAGGAAACTTTTCCATTGTAACCTCACTGCTAAGAGAGCAAGGTCATGAGATTCCTGTGCGGGCTGTCCTCTATTTCCAGAATTTTTGCTCTTAACTGAATCCCATTGCCTGTTTGGAAAAACACATTTGTTTTCCAAGGACCCAGGAAAGTTAAGCAATTGTTCTAATCCTAAACTAGACACAAGGATATTAGAAAGAGCCAGTAATGAAATATGGAAAAGCCTTGAGTATCTATGAAAGCCTACCATGTGTTGAGTATTTTACATTTTAGCCAAGTGGGGAGCTGACTATACAATGATCTGGATTTCTCCACCACTAAATTCACAATAAAAATTTCTCAGAATTCTCCATCTGCAATGTTGCTGTTGCTATAACAACACCTTTGTGACAGAGTATCCCTTTCCTAAAGTTTTCTAATAAGCTTTATGGGAGCAGATTTTCAAGCCTTGAACTGCTGACCTTGCAAATTCGCCGCACAAGTAACCCGCTACACTAACTACCAGGGCAAACTTAAATATCAAGCTAACTTCAAAACCAATAAATTTTCACTGTACAGCAAGTAAATAGTGTCTTGGTGCATAGCAACTGGAAAACATATTCAACTGATCTTTGATAGCTGAAATACAAGGTACCTGGATTCTCCTTACTATTTTTGGACTACGTCATGGATTACAAACTTCACCTAGATTAAGCTAGCACAAGTATGTGGCAGTCACTTACATGGCAAAATAGCTCAACATTGCAAAATATGTATTACAGAAGATAGCAGTTGTGTGTGACCTCAAAGGAAAATGGAAGAGGATGCTAATTCTATGGGTTTCCAGTCTTTGGAGTTGAAATCTTTCTCCCTTAGATCTCCTACACAGTGAACTGTGGATGTAAGTTAGTTAGATTCCAATAGGAACTGGGCCCAGAAGCCCTCTGAAGAGTCCTCTCAGAACCTACTGCCACAGATGCATTATGTAATTAAGCACATACTATCATGGGGGGAAACTATATAGTTAAAATATTTTCTGCTGTTTATACTATTAAGCGGCAAGATAAAAGGATGCTGTGTTTTTTAAAGATCGCATTCTACTCAGAGCAAAAGTAATTAAGCTAGTCCAGCTATGGACCATTGTATTTAACTTTGGAACCAGATATGTGTATTTATGAGATAACTCTGGCTTGAGAAAGTAGAATGCATCCACTTGGTCATGTCAAAAACATCAACCTAGATCTGATAAACTAAAAGGGGATACTCAAAATACGAACCAGATTTCTTTTTCAAAACTATGTATTTTAATTTTTTGCTTGTTTGTTTGTGGGAATCACTGCCTTCCAGTGGGAGTGGGAGGCCCAGCCTTGCTCCTGGAGAGCTGCTGCTAGATTTGAACTGCCAAGCCTGCGGGCCACAGCCCTGCACTCAACCACTACGCCACCAGGGCTCAGCCCCAATTTTTTTTTTTTTTTTTACAAAACAACCTTATCACCTTAAAAGTACTCTCCATTGTGCTTAACACATTTGTCAACTCTGTGATCCCATTCTTGCAAATGTTTTTTAAATTCATCTGTTTGGATGTCTGACCGCACTTCCCATGTGCACTTTCTTCACTTCCATGTGATCAAATCACTGTCCTTTTATGTCCCTCTTCACAGAAACAAAAAGAAGTCACACGGAGCGAGATCAGGTGGGTAAGAGGCATGGGGCAATGGAGGCATGCTGTTGTTTTGCCAAAAAACAGGGCTTTTTTGTCACCTACTGTACACCATCTTTTCAGAAGCTCTAAATAGAAAGTTTGATTAACAGTCTGACCGAGTAGAACAAACTCCAAATATACCATGAGTGGACATTTTCATCCGTTTGGGAAGTTGACAGACATACAGAAAGCGGTTTGTCATCAATAGACATTCCACCTTTTTTGAAATGAGAAAACCAGTCGTACACTTAGTTTTTCCCACAGTGCTGTCCTTGTAATGTTGAAGCTGTGCTCCACATCACAACAGTTTTCGAGGCCTTTTTCCTGACCAGAAAACAAAATTTCACAGCCACATGCTGGTCTCTTAAACCAGCCATTATAGGGCTGAGCCCCGGTGGCGTAGTGGTTGTGCATGGGACTGCGGCCCACTGGGACGGAGGTTCAATTCCAGCAGGGGGCTAAAAAAAAATCCAAAAAAACCCCAGCCATTATAAAAAACAAGGTTCAAGCAAAACTGCTTTCATGAAAAAATTTTCTGTGACCAGAGAGAACCTTTCCAAGCAACGGGCACCGCGAGCAGTCTGAAAAATATTTGCCAAACTTTTGGAGTTTTTTTTAATTGTTTTTTTTTAATACCCTTTAGTATAAATTGCCCAACTGGAATTAACCAGGGTTTAGAAAGAGTAGCCAAATTTTTAGTGCTTAAAAGAACTCTGAACTGTTACATGCATCTGTTCAGAAGAAACGCGTTAGCTATTTGCACCACAGCCCTTAATCTCATCCTGTCCACGTCCAACAACTTCCCACTGAAAAAACACTGTTTGAAACTGCCCCGTATTATTGCCAGTTTCATTTTAAAACATTTTGTGATTGGAATATATGTGCATGGGGTCATTGGTACTTATTAGAACTATTTGCTCGCAAGTATTTTGTTGACAATTCAGTTTTCTTTCCCCTCTTTTAAACATTTTTGAGAGCCATGTTAAAATTGATTTTATGTATAAGTGTTGATAGTTTTTGGCATTTCTTAAAAGTAGAATGGGAGGAAGTATGGACATACAACAAGGGAAGTTAGTTAATAATTAACAGGTAAGTAAAATGTCCATTATAGTAATTTTTTTCTGAGCAGTTTCAAGGTGGAATAGCAAAAATTTAACTGCACCTGAACTTGAAATGAAAACTGGAACTTTTTGTACTAGCTAAGCCCTTCATTTACCTTTGACCTTTTCATTTGTATCAATGCAGCCTTCTAATGGCTCGTCCTCTGGCGCTTCCCCACCTGGTTGTTCTCATTCCATCACTTTTGTTGCAGACAATGTGAGGAATTAGGATTGTTCCCAGTGTTTTCAGGAAGAAAGAACTGGGTTTAACCAAGTAATTTTGCCAAGTCTTTCTCTCCCTGACTAGTTCATGAATGCATAGTAGTAAAGATGAAAGTTGTAAACCTTTTTAAAAAAAAACAGAAAACTTTGCATAACCCTTCCATTGTTTATGGGCTGGTGTTATATTAAAAACTCCTTTTTGTTGATGTGTAAAAACAATCCAAAGAGATACATTATTGCACAAACACCAAAAAATTAAGTCTAGAGACCTTTTAATGGAAAATAATTTATTAGGTATGAAAACGAATTTAATTGTAAATCATAGCACACTGAGTTAGGTGTGTTAAGACACATGCCTTTCAACCAGTAAAATTCTGAATTATTATTGCTTCTGAAGCAGTGCTGTAGATTCTAAATGGTGCTTTTGGTTAAAGGAAGTATATTGTGGAAAGGATATTCCAGTGTAAGTTTGAAAGTCCTTTATTTTCCATTTTCATAAGCAAGATTTGATGTAAGTTGCCATGGTTATTGATCATAGTTTACCCCATGTGGTGACCCTTCTAAGAACTTAGAAAGTTTTTAAGCAGTTAATGCAAATTCAGAGACCCTCAAAGAACTTATTTGGATTGTATCTTAAGGTATTTTTATTTGATTCTCCTGTGGAGAATATTACTTTTTTAAAAAATAGTTTAAAGTCAGTTTTAAAATAAACGTGGAGGTTTTAATGAATGTTGTATACTATTTCGTAGTAAAGGAGGTGAATTGTTGAAAGGGCAAAGAATTTCTCTTTCCCTTATGTATTTAAATGTGCCAGTAACCTAAATACATACTGTTTTATACAATGAAAAAAAAAAAAAAGAAATATTAAGGGCAAGGGGAGGGCCTTGAGATTCTTGAGTTTAAAACTAAATTTCCAATTAAAAATTTTCAACAGGACTAAAAATACACAAAGCTTCATCACTATCAAGTTCTAAAAACATTAACTAAGAATTCAATTCATGTTTTAAAATGTGTATATTGTAAAAAGAAACGAGAATTAACAAATACAGAAAATGTTTTAAAATGTACATAGCCAAAACATTAAAATATTCATAAAGAAAATGACATCAATATAAAGTTACTTTGGTTAGTGTATAATGAAAAAAGGATCCCCCGAATAATTTGAAAACTATTTAAAGCTTAATAAATTATAGTTAGTATTTTTGCCAAACTTTCCCCAACCATATTTTGTAGGCTCTAATCATAAAAGAATATCTAGTGCTATGTTTTAAGAAGCAACAATAAAGTTATAAGAAATATAAACAAAATCATTTGATTAGGCTCTCTCAAATTGTACAAATTTGCATGCAAAACTTTCTTTTGAGCTCTCAAATTTTCTTGCTATTTCACCTAAGGTAAGCACTGAAACATTTCAGAACAAGATGGAGCAGACACTTGGAAAACAAACTGTACTTCCTCAAAATCTACTTTTAGAACCTAAGTTGGACATGGGCTGGATGGTAGTCTTGTCACTTCTATAATGCAATTGTTTTCTCCCTGGTTGCTGTCACTGCTGTGTGATGGTAAATTGATCCTGATTCTTGCTGATCTTACAAAACACAGTAGAACTGCCCCAAAGAGTTTCCTCACCTTTTCTCCCTTGGATAGCCTGGTGGGTTTTAACGACTGATCTTGGTTGGCAGTCTTATGCTTAACCCTTATGCCACCAAGGCTCCATTGTTTCCATCACAAAATATTTAAAATAATCTTGTGCATTTTTTGTTCTTTTTCAGTTCGAAAAATTAGTTCCCGTTAAGGTCAGATCTTATTTATTATTACATTCACAATATCTAGCCATATAAAATGCAATAAACATTAAAGGAAACTTGTCAAGCTTCGAAATTTAATGTTAGTGTATTCTCACCTACTAAATAAACTGGTTCCCTGAAACCAATATAACAGGAATACTCTTAGTTATGTTTACTCAAGTGAAGACTTCTTTTCATAAAGAAAAACAATGCTATTAACTCAGGTTACAAAATTCCCAACTTTGTCCCCAATCAACTCATATATGTGGCATGTAAAAATAAGCTCTCTACTTACCATATAGTTACCATAAGCATGATCAAACATTTCCAGCACTTGATTTCTAATTTTAAAAGAGAAGAAAAAGAAAAAAGTTAAGTATGCTCCATTTGATTATCTTTCAAAAGATTAATAATTCTTACTCATAAAGTTATATCAAAAAATACAAAAGACAAATTTGGTGAAGGGGGTCATATCAGAGCCATAAACTCCCATGAACTCCTCACACTGAGTTGGGCCAAACTCGCACTCTGCCTCGTGAATTCTGTACACTCCCTTGACAGCTTTTCCCCAGAAAAGTGACGGAGGCTGCATGTGATACAGTCAAGGAAATCTACACACACTGCCTCTGAGCACAATGGTTGAACCTGTCTGCTTTGAGAGAAAATGCTGTAGCGTGTCAAGAGAAACAGTTATGGCTACTTTTTATTATTGCTACTATACATAAATAATAGTACAACTTCTGTAAGATAGGCATATCATATATTTCCCATATATTGAAATGAAGTAACATTCAATGTCAAACTCTCTTCACACATAATAAAATTACTGATGTATAATGCTAAGCATTCATGCATGTATAGTTTTCCATATTTTCAAATGACACATTTTATTATATACTCTGCTCATCTAAGAAATCAGAGAAAGTAAAATAGCTTTGACTTCTAAATTGAAAAAATGAATACAAACAATGAAGTGTGTGTGTGTTCTGGTTACCTGGTTCTCAAAATCCCCCACACGACAGTTCACAAGGGAGATTTCTGACCTATGCTGTACAGTTACTGAATCAGCAGCTCTGAGGTTGGCCCCAGGTGTTTTTAAGTAGGGAGACTTTCGAGGTGGGGGGCATGAGAGCTACTGAAAAAAACTCCAGCTGTTCACATTACCACATTGTTGCTGCTGTGTGTCACCAAGTGGGCTCCAACTCATGGGGAGCCTCCAGGGCAGTGCCATGCACCCACAGCCTTCCCTGCCTGCCATCTTTATGGAGCTGGCTGTCATATCTTTTCTTCAGCAGGGCAGCTGGTGGCTTCAAACCACTGGCCTTTGGGTTGGCGACAAAATGCCTTAGCTACTGTGCCACCAGGGCTTCTTATTGTTATGGCTAGACAAGGCCAAATTCCTCAATAATGAGCAAAAGGAAAAAAAGCTTAATATTTTCTTCTCAGTTCTTACTGTTCCCAAAATTCTAATCACTCACAGAAAGAAGTGAGGAATGTGAATATTTTATATTAAACGTATGTAAAGAATATTTTATACATATACACATACTGGGGAGTTATGTTTTTTTTACTTGGCTTTATGTTATATTACATCTGCCATTTAAAAAACTATAATCATGGATGAGTAAATGTTGCTGACAATAGAGGCACATATTAGAGGCTGTAAAAAACTACATTTTGGAGGCTGACTACCGTGACCAGCAGAATCAAATACACTCATATTTGTGAAAAGAATAAACTAAATCCTAACTTTTTTATTAATACTTAACACACAACAATAATCTCACCATTAAAAACAAGTTGATGGAAACTTTATGCAGTTGCACGAAGTTGACAGAATAGGGGTCCAGTCATCTCAGTCATTATGGAGATATTTTAGGGAATCGTCTCAAACTCTAACCTCAGCCATCAAGTCCATTCTGACTCACAGTGACCCTCTCAGGCAGAGGAGAACTGTTCCTTTGGGTTTTCAAAGCTATACATCATTATAGGAAAAGAAAGCTTCAACTGCAGAGCTGTTGGTGGGTTCCAATGGGGGACCTTGTGGTTAGCAGCCCAACTCCACTAGAAGAATATCGAAAGTACCATGGGATGGCAAAAGAACAAACAAATCTGTCCTGCAGTAAATACAGCCATAATGCTCCTTAAAGGCAAAGTTGGTGAGACTTTGCCTGACCTACTTCAGACATGTTCTCAGAAGAGACCAGTCCCTAAAGAAAGATATCATGCTAGGTAGAGGACATGAACAAACTTTTTAAAAAAGATCCTCAACAAGGTGGACTGGCAGAGTGGCTATAACAAGAGGGTGAGACATACGAACAATGTGAGCATGCCACTGTCAGGGAGATACAGGACCGGTAGAGTTTCATTCTATGGTACATGGGGTCTCTAGGGGTCAGAACCCATGCAATGGCACGTAAAAACAATGTGCCATCCAAATTCCCTAGAATCTGTCTAGACATTTCTTCATAGTATTACAGGTGACAAATACCCCTCAAACAGCCAGTTACAAACACTAAAAATGGAAAGGGGGAGGGGTGGTAAGTGGTTTAAATTTTGCTCTCAAGCATCTCAACAAAAAATACAGGGGGGAATATATATCTATTATATATAATCAGACTCACTGCCTCATAGCAACCCCTGTGGGTCTCCGAGACTGTAACTGTTCACAGGAGTAGAAAGTCCAGTCTGTCTCCCTCAGAGCTGCTGGTGGTTTCAAACTGCCAACCCTGTGGACTGCAGCCAAACACATAATCACTACCCATCAGAGCTCACATAGAAACTCTTTATTTTTCCTTCCCATAAACAAAACTAAGAAAGTATTTTGCCAAGAAAAGCAAATTCCTGTAATTGCTAAGAGCAGCACACAGACATGTGTATTGCAAGTCGAACTTTCTAACCAAACTTTGTAAACATTAAATTTTAAAAATTATGAGTAAGCCATGACTACACTGTTTTCCAATCCTTACATTTACAGAGCAAATTTATAATTACCTCAAAAGAGAGATAATCAATATCTAATGGCTCCTTCACCAACTATAAATCCTAAAAATATCACATTTAAGTATAAAATGGTAGCATTGTTAAACTTTAAGAAGTGCTATCCATACCTCTTTAACAAATGTTTTTGGAAATCAGGCCCACAGTCCAAAATGTTCTTTCTTCATTTTAAAATAATGACTTATGAGTCAGTTTTTCTAATGTCACTTGCCTGCCTACAGTGCTGTACAGGAATTGAACACTTCTACACTTCTTTTTTTAACGAGAAAATAACATGATGGCACAAACAGTTTAAGGGCTCGACTACTGGCCGAATGGTGGATGATTCCACCCACCCAACAACAGTTCAGCAGCAGCCTGGCGAACTGCTCCTTAGATGGCATAGCCGTGACAGCCCACCCCGGAGCCCCCTCTATTCCACTGTGCCCACCAGCCTCTGTGAAGTGGAACCCACAGGGCAGCAATGGATGATTTACACAGTAACATTTGGGACCATAACATATGGGACCAGATAAATAACTCCAAAAACTACAAAGTACAAGCAATTGAACATTTGCTTATTCTCTATGACAAGTCCAGTTTTGAGCCTCTGTTTATTTTCGGAAATAGAGAAAAAGGTAGGGCTTTTTTTTCCCTTCAAATTTGCTTTATTTCATAAACCATTATTTAGATTTTTAAAAAAAGAAAACCACACAGCTAAATCTAATGTTTCCATAAAATTCTCAGTGAGTGAAATAGACATGTGTGAAGTGTGCATGTGTGGTTTGTACTTCTAAAATCTGCTTCTGCCCTTCCCCACAGAGGGCAATGTCAGTAAGAGGGGTCCTGAATGATCTGAGAGGGGTACAAAAGCAGATACCTATACCTTGTCCTGGGCCGTGGGCTACAGCAGAAAAGTTGTTTTCATTGTTGAGGTGGAGAGGGCAGGCACTGAGTAAGGTTGTTTTTTTTTTTTTTTTTTTGGGGGGGGGCGGAGGGTTTGGGGGATGTTTCTGTAAAGGTAGCAGAAGGGTAGGTCAAATAAGTTTGGGAACCTGTGCTCTAGGGTAGTAAAGTTGTATAAGTGAGCAAACCTGACATTGTAAATTCACCTTCTTAAATGATCTTAAAACCAAGCAGAAATTTCAAGTCAATTTTGTTGGACTTTTCTAGTTAAAAATTAATTTTGGTCAAAAATGAGTGCTTTTTTTGTTTTTGTTTTTTCAAAGAAAGGGCCTCGTTTATTTTGTTTTACTTACAGTTTGGGTGAAAATTGATAGGACAAATTAGTTGTACAGTAAAAGGAAACCTGTGCTTTTCGAAGGAAACCAACCAATGGCAGCATGTCAACCCTGACTCACAGCAACCCTCATTGGGTTTCTAAGAGTATAAATCTTCACAGAAGCAGAAACCTCATGTCTCTCCCTCAGAGTGGCTGGCAAGTGTGAACTTTCAGGCCCACACTCACCGGAGAGTGACCCCAGCGTTCCTTAAAGAAAAAGACGTGATGGTCAAATAGGATACCTAATATCCTTACAAATTACTTTTCAGGTTTTTTTTATTCTTTCCAAATGTTATGGAAATTCAGTATAATGAAGAAAACAGGAGCTCTAGTGTCAAATAAAGGAGTCCTGGTAATGCAGTAGACTAAGCACTGGCCTGATCATTTGCAGTCAGTGGTTCAAACTCGGCAGCTCCTTCTTGAGAAAAAGATGAGGTTGCCTATTCCCATAAACATTTAGAGTCTCCAAACCCCTACAAAGCAGTTTTATGATGTCCTATGTGGTCACTATTAGTCAGAATCAACTAGATGGCAGGGGGCGTAGGATAGAGTCAGAGAGAGCTTTGAATACTGACTCCATCACTTACAGCTGTGACTTTATAGAAGTGAACCTAGAGTTGCAAGTTCTTCATCTATAAAAATGGGTACACTTACTGATAATTGTAGCATATGCAGCATTTGGCACCTGGTAGGGTTTTCAATTAAAGAAAAACAGTCAACCTGACACATTAATTATTAGTAAAGAGAACCCTCTAGCAACTAACACTTAAGACACTGAATGATTAGGAGTTACTGGTCATTTTGTTTGGTGGTTGATATTTTCTCTATTTTCTTCCCAAAGATGTTTCTTGATGTTTTAAATAAATACAGGACTCTTGCAACAAGTTAAGTAAGAAAAAAATATATAGTAATGATACATAGTTCCACTCCTCTCCATTCTAACCACAAGAAGTAATTATTGTTTCAACTTTTTTCTGGCCTTGATAATTTTTTTTAATATTAACTAGAATGACACTGTTACTTGCATGTTGGGTCCATGGGGTTATAAATTAGAGATAGTCTCTCCATGATCTATCTCACTCTTTAATGTCTGAATACTAACCTATGATATGCATGTATCATTTAAAACTATTTCTCTCCAAGGCACGGTTCCTTTTCAAAATGCATATCCTTTTCATCCTTTCCCATATTAACAGTGCTTTTTTTTAAAGTTCCAAGACATGAGACCAATCACTCAAACAGTAAGCACAATTTAAATTTTAGCTGACATGATCAACAGGCAATAGTAATATATGTTCCAAAGAAATGCTCTAACAAGCTAGTATAATTCAGGTGTCTTATTTTGATTAATCTAATGGGCCAAATCCAGCTATCTTGTTCTCATCTGTATGTCTCACACTTGAGAATTTAATTTTCCAGTTAGATGACTGCTTGTATTTCCTCTTTTGTTAATAAACTGCTCAGGTCTTTTTCCCATTTTCCATTATTAGCGTTTTTAAAATCCAAGTTTTAAACAGTGTTGTGTATAGTTAACAATACCGACTCTGCTTAAGTGATCTAAGTATAATCATGTACTTTCAAAACTACTAGTTGTTATTTGAGTGACATAAACAGTAATAATAGGGTTTTTGCATAATATCATCAAATGCTCTGTTCTCCAGTCACGTGTCACGAAACATCTGTTCAGGCAACATCTGACTACATGTATATGCACAGTTCCAAAAGGTTATAATGGATTCAGAAACTTCCATCAGAGGATGGGACACAGTAAACACCACAACTTCCTGCCCCAGCAACTTGTGTCTCAATGCCTCTTGTCCAAGGAGCAACTGTGCAGCCAGGCATGTAATGGCACAGTATAATATGGAGAGGTTTCAAAAAACTCCTGCAATTTAGAGAGAACTTTTCCAGAAGCTTTTTGAAGCTCTCCCATATAAAGCCTATAATACACAAGTCTCTATAAACGTAATAAATGCCCATGATATTGGCATACATATGTACTGCCCTGTATGTTCTAAGAAATTTATCGTATAACAATACATGCATGTTTCAACTCGTAGGCAACACCACCCAATCATGTGTGCTACTTGTTTCTTGAATGCTGTAGCATGAACTGTTAAAGGCAGCAAAACCAGAGCTAACGACAGCAGCAGCAAGAGACCAAAGAAGCACCATTGCTTTGAAAAAGAAGCAAAAGGTTATTAAATAAACAACACTACGGTAGAAAATCAGAGAATGCTCCTTCTGGCCACTTAGGCATGCCCAATTCAACAACCACAGATGAGCCTCAAAATTAGAGAGGAAAAATGCTCCAGGCTGTTAAAGGATCGGCTCCACCGAAAGTTCCAAGTCCTGTAACAATGGGAGGGGGGCTTTTGGTGAATTTGTTAATGGTGAGAACAGAAGGCCATACACAAAAGCAAATCCCCCCTCAACTTCTTGAAGATCACTGCTAAGGCACCAAGCTGTTAGAGATGCTGAAAAAAAAAGCAGGTTCAGCCTACCATATGGTGTTTGCACAAGGTCCAAGTCACAACTTACTTCACAAAACATATATCGGACGCTAAGTGATACATGGCTGTATGATGAGAATGCATACAAGAAAACACTGAAACAGTAATATGGGCAAAGTTCAAGTTTCAATAAACGCCCCCTTGCCGTAACAGGTGTACACGTACGATTTCCCTAACTACTATGAGATCAGCAAGATATTCCTATCCGGGGGTTCACCGGTGCGAAACATCTGAACCTTGTCTCCTAGGAAAGGCAGCCCCGGAACCCTCCAAGCAGCCCCTTTGACGGGCCACTGACATGGTAGCTGCTCTGACACACCTTGGCTGGTGTCAGGAGCCCGACTATGTCACCGACCGCCCAGACGACACCCTGACAGCTCCCGGGGTCACACAGCGCGGGCGGTACCCTCTGCCCCCGTTCCTGGACCCTGCCCACTCCGCTGGGATCCTCGCGCGGTGACAGCTGTCCCAGTCGTGATAGGAAAGGCCACAGCGTTCCCGGGTCGCAACGACAGGGACCCCGCCAGCGGCCAGGCTCGAAGGAAACCCTCCTCCCCGGGCTGCCGGGGACCCTTACCCAAGCTTCTGTTTCTCCTCCCTGCTCATGGGCGCGGCCCCCGCGGTCCACACAGACGTGGCTGACACCAGGCAGAGCGCGGCTGTCGCCGCCACCAGGCTCCATGGCGCTCGCTGTGGGACCGCGAACCCACAATCCGGGCCACCGCCGGCTTCGCTCATGGTCCCGCGGATCCGCGCACGCGCAGCTGCTACGCCCGGCCAGCGGGACACATCTCCGGACTCCAGCGGCGAGGGAGCTGGAGGCCCAGCCCAGGGCGGGATGCGGAGTAACGCGGGCGGCCGCCGGCACCGAGCAGGTTCCCGAAGCCACGGAGCCGGTCCCCAGCGCCAGCGCTGCCACCGCCCTCCGCCCTCTGCACCCCGGGAGCGCCGCCCCCCGCCTTCCGGTGTCGTAGTCTAGGAAACCGCCTCCCCCGACGCGACTTCCGGACGGGGCCCGACTGGTGGATACTCCGCACCAATGGGGCCGCGATCTGAGCGGGGCCGCCTTCCGAGACTGGCGAGGGGACTGGCCCACAGAAGGGAGACGTGGACAAAAGGAGGAACTGGGGTGGGACCTCTCGATCAGGCCCGCCTCCGCCCAGGGAACGTGCGACCTGAGGACTACGCGTCCCAGGATACACTGCTTCCTCCGCCGCCCTCCCCTGCATCCATCTCGGAGTCGCGGGTCCAAACTTCCACTCCAGGGACGCGCTGCACCCTGGACGTGTGGTCCCTCCGAGATCCCACTTCCACCGCGCCCTGCTGTCAGCCCTCCGCCGCCGGTTGCTGACTCTCCCATTCATCCCTCATTTCTGCGAATGAAAAGGTGGCCTGGTGGCCTTCCGAGCGGTTATGCGTTGCGCTGCGATCTGCAAGGTCATCCGTTCGAAAACACCAGCCGCTCTGCGGGAGAACGATGAGGGGTTTTGCTCCTGTAAAGAATTAATGGTCTTGGAAATTCACAAGAGCAGTTCTATGCTGCCCTACAGGGCCACTATGAGTCGCCATCAGCTAGATAGTAGTGAGTTTGACTGATTTTCCTCCAAGCGACATTTCTCTGCGGACTCTAGGAGGATGAGATACTTGGCCTCCTGACCTCAAGGAATTTACAACCCCACTATCAGCAATGAGTTGAGCCGTTTGGGAGCCTTGATCTCAGGGTTTTGCCTACATTAACTGATGTACTCTATTCAGGGTTGTGATACACCGTACTCAAGTTTAATAGTACTAAGCGAAGTCAAAAAGTATTGCTTCTAAAGTTCTAGTTCATATTTGTGTCAACATGTCTCTGCGATCTGTGGGCGGCTGGAAACAAGGTCTCTTCTTTTGCAAGTTTTCCTTAGGATAGCTTCCAAAAAGAAATGTTCTTGTCAACCCAGTGGCCTCTGATGAGATCTGCTGGGGAAATTAAATTCAAAGAAATCAATTAGGTTTTCTTTCTTTCTTTCCTTTTTTTTTTTTTTTAAACTTGGATCATCTTGAAGGATCATCATAGGAATTGAGTATGAAGAAGTTTTAAGAAAGTTGAAAGCGTGTCTTTTTTCTCTTTTTGTGGCCATCACTGCACCCTGGTGGGAGTAGGAGGCCCAGCCTTGCTCCTGGAGAGCTGCTGCTGGATTTGAACCACCAACCCTGTGGGCCGCAGTCCCGCCTTTTTTTTTAAGTTGCCCCAAGGAATTTTTTTTGTTTCCATTAATACAATGTACCTGCCCCTTCTGAGAGCCTAGCAAGGGCTGCCTGTGAGAACCTCACAGCATTGACCTTGCCCCTTCTGAATTCTTCCCCACTGACACCCCCCAAAACTCAAAGAATATTGAGCAAGAACATAGGTTGAGTGGTTGGAGTATTCCCAAACGGTGGCGTTGAAATCATGTAAACTGAAAAGCTCAGAATTCTTCAAAGAAGAGGCTAGAGGGGTGGAAACACCATCTTCGGATGTGTACAGCTCTAGATGGAAGATCTAAGAAGGAGCAATGGTTTCCCATGTTGATAGCGTAGCTTTGTAAAGCTGTCTGTTCTTTTGTAGCAACACTTATTGACTCATTCCAGGAAGTCCTATATTATCATGCCCATCTTGCAAGTGAGGAAATGAGATGTAGCTAACAAGTCCTCATCAGATGACTGCTTGAATTTACAAACAGTCTGCATCGCTCAGGAACCGCTGCACTTCTTTAATCTCTGAACAGGACCACATCGGTCAAGACCTAACACATGTAAAGTGTTAACATAAAATTCATTCATATTAAGCCCACCTTAGAATTTGGCTGAAGTTTATTTTTTTGCCATTGAGAAGATTCTAAGGCATAATGGCCTGAAAGGACAGCGTAGAACTGCCCAATTGGGTTTTCAGTAGGGAGGGCTTAGAACCAGTTCAAACTAGTTCCGTCACACTGACAAAACAAAACCAGAATAGATCAAATTTTTAATATGTGCATGGCCTAGAATGCCAACCAGAATGCAGAAAATGATAGGTTGAGTGCCTGGCCTAGCACACTCAGAAGAGGTGGCATGAACTCTTCCATGAGCCCGATGTAGTGACGAGCACTGGGTTATTGCTAGAACTGTGGAACTCAACCCTCATTTAGAGCAGTGCAGTCGACCAGCATCTCCAACCCTGCACTGGTCAATCAAGAAATTTAGTTACTCTGTAGTGCACATGCTGCCCTTTATTTCTAAGAAAGGGATTGAGTTTCTAGCAGTTTTTCAACCTGCGGTTTTCCCTTTTCTAATTATGATTTTGATCCACCCACATGTTCAAAATGTGGACCTGGTCTGATATAATTCTTTTCAACGATAATTGAGCCTGGCTAGATGAATTCAGAGCCCCGGTTTCCAAGTCTTTGATCGAGTACACTGCCACATCTTCTCACATCTTTTTATTGCTATTATAAAAACACTACTCTGGTCCCATTTTCATGAAATTCTTGAGAGGGTCAGGTATAAAAGTCTTTGGAGAGCTTCACAACAATTTGATTCTCTAGTTCAAATGTTAACCTGATTAGGTGAACAGTCTGATGCTAGCTAAAAGGTCCATTGTCCCCACCAGTCAACACTCCAAAGATAGGACAGTCTGCTTCCAGAAAGGTGACAGCTTGGAAATCTGATGGCCCAGCACTAGTCTGCCCTAAAAAGTCACCATGAATTAGAATTCAGCCTAATTGCAGTGGAAGAAATAAGAACTAGTGCTGAGTTTTGATAATTGAGTCCTAGGTTAAAAAATGAAAACAAAGTTCCTCTTTTAAAAATCCGTTTTGGGCTGAGCCCTGCTGGTGCAGTGGTTGTGTGCAGGACTGTGACCCACCAGGTTGACCATTCAAATTTAGCAGCAGCTCTTCAGGAGCAAGGCTGGGCTGCCTACCCCCACCAGTGCAGGGATGCCACAAAACAAACAAAAAAAGAAATAAAGAAAAAAATCTGTTTTGTGTGTGATCATTTGAAAGGTGCTTGTCTTAGGAGTTTGAATGCTGCCACTGTAATCACAACAAGCATTTACTCTTCCAACTCAAGCATCATCTGGCTCTCTTTCTGAAAACCTATTGAAACCTAAGGGGCCTATCACTTTTTCCCCATTTCTACCACTCTCACAAATCATCCAGGCTCTTCCTTCATCGTCTCTCCCTATTGCTGAAGTGCTATCTTTAGGGCTCGACTTTTGACCTGTTCTCTCTGTCTTTTAATTACTTTCTCCTGGTGATTTCTTCTGCTGAAATGGGTTCAACTACCATCTGTTAGTGATTAATTTCTGAAATGGCTGGCTTACAAAGTTTCATAGGTAGCAGAATATATTCATAGAATTATGGTGTAGGTATTCACATAAGTATAGGGTATTTTTTAAAATGAGGGTGACACATTGAATTATATGCATTTTACTTTTATTCTGTTAGGTACAGATATGATTTTATTATTGTTTGAAAATTATATATAGTTAAAGAGTTGTGTGAAAGTGTCGAGTTGACAAGGGGTGGTCTGTGGTAACTACATAATCTGTTGTCACTTGAGACTATCAAGAGTGAAGGAATGGAGTTTAGCCTGTCAAACAGGTGGCACCTGGATTACCTCATTTAGAGGCACTAAGGAGATAAATTGCTCCCTGAAGGTGGCACACATTATACTCTCAGCAAGGCATTCCTGCTGACAAGACAGATGGAGTTTCACTAGAGCCCAGGAGCTAGAGGAGCCATGCCAATCTTTAGATGCTTACACCGTTGCTGAATCCCCAAGACTTTCCACCCACTGGCCTATGGTCTTCTTACATTGGACATGATTGCATGTGTTTCATGAGTCTGAAGAGGAACTGACAGACTGGTATCAGACATCTGGCCTCATATCGAACTTATAGACTTGATCTTAGCTGGGTTGTTTTCTCTCAATAAAAGCATTGCTATTTTATACTAAATTCTTTTTTATACACATATGAGTGTCTATGAATGTTAACCTAGTCAACCCAGAATAGCAGAATTTCTAAATCTCTATCTTCCTTAGACCCAAATCAACTCGCTGTCACCGAGTCAATGCTGATTTTCTGAGACTGAGTTTCTGAGACTGTTTCCCAGGGAGCTGCTGATGGGGTGGAAATGCCAATCACATCCTCCAGGGCCCCATAGTTCCAGATTGCCAGCTTTCTGATGGAAATCGCGCCTGGGCCACGGAGAGCTCAAGTGGACTGTGTTCCTTTTCCCACGAATGCCAGTCCCCATCTTTAAGCTTGCCTTTCTTTGCTTGTGCTAGCCCTTCTGATTCCCCACCATCTCTGTCTGTGGAAAACTCCAAGCTAGCCTAGTATCATCTCCACAAAACAGTCAGGATCGGTCAGAGTTTCTCCTGTCCTTCTAGTGTACACTCTGCCTCTGTTATTGCACATTTCACAGGCTGACACGTCCACAGACTGTAACCACTTGCAGCCTGTTGACTTTGGCTTATTAGGCATTTTCTAACACACCTTCACTGTGCTAAACTGTGAAAGATAATGAATAGTAAGTATATACATATTATATGTGTGTGCGTGCGTATGTGTGTGTGTGTATATATATACATACTTGTGCTTTGGTATCCTATAAGGTGGGAATTTTATAGTCTCTGGTTCTACTTAAATGAATTTCATACAAACACCTGAGGTCATTTATGTACATTGTTTGGTTTTATCTATTTTATAGAATGACATTGGCTCCATCCTGCATCCTCTTCAGCTGAATGATGAAAGTAGTCAAATAAATACCTGTGAGTTGGCCTTGGCACTGAGTAAGAGAATATGACAAGCTAAAGGTCAACACTAATCATCTAGTATTTGTGAACTGGGAACAGAGAACAGTAATCTAGTATTTGTGAACTGGGAACAAAGAAATAATGACTTCAGAAGTATTGCAATGTAGTCAAGTCCATTATTTGTAGTAGATACGTGGCACTAACCTAGCTTTTTTTTTAACCTTCCTGCAGTTCCAAACCTCCAAAATAAGTCAAAACTGATTGTTAACCCTTATTAAGAAGCAATATCATCAAGAAAAAGAAAAAAAACCCTTGCTTTTAGTGTTTAAGATTCTTTGGGGGGATTTTTTCCTTAAATTTCTGGTTTGTTTGCAAGCTGACACAGAAAAAATATTTTTACATATAAGGGGAACTTAAAACAGATTTTTCTGTTGAATTATCAAATACTGAGTTTTGGAATACTGAGTCTGAGAATTCCTTTGTTGGAATTCACTGATCTCTGCAAACTCTCAAGAGGGAAGCTGGTGTAGACTAGAAAATGGCCTAAAAAACCATTATGACATCTAACCCTGTTGAAGGTGCAACCCACGAAGTAAAAGGAAAATATACTCACAAAGGTTATTCAAGATGAGAACTCACTTCAGCCCCTAAATGGAAATCATTGCACTTTTTAGCTTATGAATACTAGGAGAAATATCCATTATGCTAAGTGCTACACATATGATTTCAGAACCTGTCCACTTCCAGAAGCAAAGGTGACAGGAGTTCACCTGCCCAGGCTTGGAATTAGCAGGGGAGAGCAGCACTGTGGGGGAGCACTTAAGGAGAAGAAGACCAAGGACTTTCAAAGCATGGGAATCTGATTTTAGAAGTGTAAGCCTGTGAAGAGTCGACAGAAACGAGAGCCAGTTAGAAATGCCCTTTCACTGAGTCTGAGTTTATTTGCACAGCCTTAAGGCTTATGTAATTGTGTGTGTTCACGTGGCATCCTCTTGCCTTTCCCGCCAGGATAGGATAGGCATTAGAGAAGGATAGGAACTCTGGGTAGAATCATATGGATTCACAAGCATATGAGTGAGACTTTAATTTAGTAGTATTATACAAAAGTCCTATCAGAAGGCTGGGACCAGCTGTGTGAGTCTAGTCACTGAGCACCAGTTGCCTTTAAATCACTCGAATTCTTTAGTAGACAGATCTAACTGCTCCTAAACTCCAGTGTGGAATTTGAGAAGGGTAATTTTGCTATTCCTCAAATATCTTCATAGTATGCATAATTGCAAGAGGATTTTTTCCCCTTTTGAGGATCCAATTGTACAAGCATTGAATAAAGATCATACTTATTCTCTGGTCATTTTGGCCCTAGGAAGATTACTTCGAGGAGGAGGCACTCGGTGGCTGTTGTGAACTAAGCCCATACATGGATGCGTAATGAACTTAACCAAATTCCAAGGGAAAAGAATGGGGGAATTCAAGGGATTCACTACCACAAAAATGCCTCCAGGGCTATATCCACCACTCAGAATTTGAGAGCTTCAAAATCACTTTGCTTTCCAATGATCATTTTCTCTCTTTTTTAATATTAAATCATTTCATTAGGGGCTCATATAACTCTTATCACGATCAATTCATACATCAATTGTATGCAGCCCACATTTGCACATTTATTGCCATCATTATTCTCAAACCATCCTCCTTCAACTTAGGCCCCATTTCCGCTCCCCACTCCCTCTCCCCACTCCCACTCCCCCATGAACCCTTAATAATTTAAAAATTATTATTTTTTTCATATCATACACTTTCCGATGTGTCCCGTCACCCACTTCCCTGTTATCCATACCCCAGGGAGGACATTATATGTAGGTCCTTGTAATTGGTTCTCCCTTTCTACTCCACCTTCCCTCAGAGTGGTATCACCACTGCTCCAGAAGGGATCATCTCTCCTGAATTCTCCATGTTTCTGGCTTCAGTGTACACACCCTGGTCTAGCCAGATTTGTCAGGTAGAATTGGACTCATGATAGTGGGTGGGAGGAAACATTTAAGAACGAAAGAAAAGTTGCATATTACATTGTTGCTACACCGTACCTTAACTGTTCATCTCCTCCCTGTGACCCCTTTGTAAGGGGATGTTGCTTCACCTATTGATGGGCTTTGGGTCCCCAATCTGTATTCCCCCTCACTTATAGTGACATAACTTTTAGTCCTTTGGTGCCTGATACCTGATCCCTTTGACACCTCATCGTCACACAGGCTTATTCCATGTGAGCTTTGTTGCTTATGAGCTAGTTGGCTGCTTGTTTACTCTCAAGCTTTAAGATCCCAGATGCTACATCTTTTGTTAGTGGGCATCATCAGCTTTCTTTACCACTTTTGCTTATGAACACATTTGTCTGCAGTGATCATGTCAGGAAGGTGGGCATCATGGAAAATCAATATAATACAACAAAGTGTTCTTGCACTGAGGAAATACTTGAGTGGAGGTCCAAAGCCCATCTGCTATCTTATTATTAACCCTCTAATTATATGCATGTAGATATATTTCCCCATCAGCATATATAAATATATTCACCTACATACATGCTTGTATTTAGACCTCTATAATGTCCTTTACCCCCCAGTTCTTTCCTCTATTTCCTTTGTCCCACTTTCCTCTTGTCCCACTATCATGCTCAGCCTCCATATGGGTTTCAGTATTTTCTCTCTGTTATATTACTCTCTTTTTTTTGTTATTTATTTATTTATTTTTGTTACATTACTCTTGATCAATCCCTATCAGACCTCTCACACTCATCTTGTCACTGATTTTGAATCACTTGTTGTTTCCTTAGCCCTGGCTTGGTCTACTTCATTTCCTTTCTCCCTCCTCCCCATCTCCCATGCCCCCCCTCACCAACCATCAGTCCCATTGTTTTCTCCTCCAAACTGTTCATCCAGCCTATCTTGTCAAGATAGACCTGCAGAGATAACAATATGTACAAAATAAACAAGACATCCTAAGATGATGTGATCAAAGAAAATAAAACGATGATAACAACAAAAAACCCCAATGTCCAAAAAATATATCTATAAAAAAGTTTTTTAAAAATAAAAATAATAACCAAATAAAAAACTATAAATAGTTTAAGGTCTGTTTGTTGACTTCCAGGGGGGGCCCTGGTCGAGTTGGATGCAGTGCCACACCCTGGCCCCAAAGTATATCCTTGGCACTCCCTTGGGAACTCTATACTCTCCTGCACACCCTTAGTGTTTTGCTATGGTGTGGTTGGGTCAGACGGTACAATCCCGACCCTGCTTCTCCATTGTGTTCTCCATAGGGCCTTGGGTCAAGGAGGGATGCCGTTTCATAGTGGGGTTGGCCATATGGTCATTTTACTTCTCTTAATGACACTACCACAAGCTCTCTTTCAGGAAAGAATCTTTGCTCCTTGTGTTTGGATTTTTAATAACCATTTTATAATTATATGTTGGAAACAAAGCCAAAGCATATGGATATTCACAAACAAGTGGTCTGGCTTCTGGTGGCCCCACAATGGAATTGCCCATAGTTCTTCTCTCACACTTTGTTTTGCAGCACTCTACACAAGTACTATGACTGTTCTTGCCCATAGGTGTCATTCTGTCATCTGGGATTAACAGTGACCCTTGGTCACAAAGTAGAATCACCTTGCAGGGTTTCTATGGTTCTAATCTCTATAGAAGCAGATGACTGTATCTTTCTCCTGCAGAGTCCAGAGTGCAGACCCAAACTGCCAACGTTCTGGTCAACAGCTGAGCATCTGGCCATTTGCAGGACCAGGGTTCCATATATTCATGGTATATCCACTGCTGTCTCATTTTTTGATCTAACGTGATGGCAAAGAATTCCAGCTCTAAGTCAACATTCCCTCTTTTTTTAAAATTAAAAGTATCTTATTTTAAGTTTGGAGAAAATTTTCCTAGTAAATTAGGTTCTCGTTTAGCAATTTCTATCCATATGAAAGGTTCATCCAAATCTGGGGTTCCAGTTCATACACGCACAGCTGTATTCCAAACTCAATGCATGGAAAACGTGACTCTCGACCAGCAGGTGGCTGCAGGTACCTGCTCTCCGGTACATCACCCTCACTCTTATAAGGGGACTTCAACAAAATAAGAAAACCAACAAAAAAGAGGGACACCTTTTACATCATAGAGAAACTATTTTGTGATGACCCCTATTATCAAATTTTTAACAAAACTGAAATGGACATCCTCACATACCGTTGATGCTTCTCTGTAAGTCCCTGGGACTGATGTCGCTCTTCCTGCAACAGGTTTGCGATGGATGAAGGCTGGCCAGACCATCCACCTTGACAAATCAAGAAACAGATGGGAGTCTAGAAGTGAGTGAAAGATGACCAGAGGTTTCCCTCCGGTGTGAGAGCTACTGAAGCTGGAATCTCCCACTGTTAAGCTTTTTCAAATGTGTGCAATCAGCTTTCAATGTGGTCAACTGGACCAGTTAAATTCAAGGCAGAGAGGTTGGCCTAGAAGTGTATGGTTACTGCTTTGGGGGATCCCAAAAGAGTAATACTGATAGAGCCTATCACAGAACATAGGATGAGCAGGAAAGCTTATTCCAAATAAGCTTTAGGAAAACTGTACTGAAGAAATGTTTTTCCATTATGACAATATATTGAGGCTCACAAGGCAGTCCCATGAGAGTTTGGTTGGGAAATCTTACCCTATCCACCAGACAGCCCTGATCGTGCCCCTTCAGACTTCTTTGTCAGCCCAAACTCAAAGAACATTGAAAAGGATCATGATTCAAGTCCCTTGTGGATGCCAAAACTGTTCTTTTGACTTGGTATAAACAAAAGAGAGCAGAGTTCTTCAGGGGAGGCTTGGAGAAAATGGAAATGCCTTCAGAAATGCGTAGACCATTGCTGAGGTCAGGCTTCTGACAGGGGCAGCACCTGGAGCAGCCATAAACCTTAATCCTCAATACTCAGAAGAAAACGCTGTGTATGATTCAGAATCAAGTTCCACAGCCAGTAAACGCTGGAACCAGGATTCTGACCAGGATGCTCTGTCCTCACGAGAGGATACCAGGGAACGGAAAGACCCCTTCATCTGCAGATGACAGTGTCAGTCCTGGGAATGTGGCCCAAGGTTCCTCTTGGAGATGTGGAGGTTGCCTTGGACAAAGCAGGGCGTTAGGGCCTCGAACTGCAGGCCCCAGGCATCCTGCGCAGTGCAAAGCTGCTTGGCGACGCGGCGGCGCTGCTCTACCAGCCAGGTCTGCCCTCTCACCCTCTCAACATTGCCTCTTATTAACCATGTGCCCTTAAGCAAATTACTGAATTTCTTTGTGCCTCAGGGTCCTTATTTGTTAAAGAAGGATAAGTGTAGCACTTACCTTACAGAGTTTTAGGGAGAGTACATGATTTCACTTGTTCCAAAGTGCTTAGATGGAGTCCTGGTCATATGGTGGGTTAAGTAAGTGTTCATCTGCTAACCACAAGGTTAGCAGTTCAAACTCACCAACTTCTCTGTGGAAAAAAGATGGCACATCTACTACTGTAAAGATCTAGGAGTCCTTAAATATGTGAAATCATACATTCCTGGCTGCTTCCTCCAGAGTCAAATGAAAATATCATTTTATTTTGGTTTCTTTTCCAAATTATGAATTAAAACGTTTGGGTAGTGGTTCTAGCAGTGGGATTTTTCCCCCTAGGTTTTTCATTTGTTTGTTTGTTTGTTTTGTGATGCTTGTGTCAGTTCTTCTTTTAAAAAATACCTGTCTTATTAACATATAATTCACCTGTCATTTCAATAGTGCAACAATATACTGAAGAGTTGTGTAATCTTTCCCATATCAGTTTTAGAATATTTCTTCTTCCTGTCCTCACTGTTGTTATCTCCTTACATTTTCCACCAAGCCTCCCTGCGACACTCTTAGGAAATAATTGATCCCATCATTGTCTCTGTAGATTTACCTATTCTGGATTTCATCTACAGAAAACCATACAAAATAGAAACAAAAACAGACAAACAACCGAGCAACAAAGATGGTATAAATCAGAGGGAAAACCTCAATGGAAAAGAAAGCAGAAACTGTTAAAAATGGGAAGAAGTCAGATTGAATCCAAAGGGAGATCAAATGATAAGATGTCTCGCTGAACCCTAACTACAATTTCAGCAGTCCCACCTTCCATGCACTACCTCTGAAAACAAGGCCCTTCCCATCCCTGGTCCATAGCCCGAAGGGATTGACTAGGACTTCATCCCCTTGGGAGTCCCTACAAATGAATTTTGGACTTCCATGGCCATCTACAGCCTTCTGCAAACCAGGTACTCCGAATTTAAGCTCTAATACTGCTCTCTCCTCCACATTTGGATTTTATTACTTATGATCATTGAATCACATAGACTGGTATGGACTTAGATGATGCCACACTTAGGTGGCTGCTTGTTTTAAGACAATCCTTTAAGACCTCAATTCTGTTTGATGGACATTTTCTTTTCTTTTTTTTTTTTTGTGGACATCACTGCCTCTGGTGGTCGTGGGCGCTACCCAGTGCCGCTCCTGAGAGTCGCCGCTGGATTTGAACCACCAAGCCCACAGGCTGCAGTTCCGCACTCAACCACTTACGCCACTAGGGCTCAGCCCAAGACCTCAGTTCTGATAGCCAGACACCATCGGCTTTCCTCACTGTGATTTGCTAGAGCAGCGTGCTTGATATTTCAGAAAACAGCATGGTATTTGTCACAGATGAAAAAAAGGGAAAGAATAGTCTTTTGTTTCTTTTCAGATTCACTTCAGTACACTATTGAAAACACACCATTGTACTTAAAACTTTGATATGACTTTAGATACCACATCCTTGTTGAAACTGACCAAATTTTTTTCACAGCATCAGGAAATGAAAGAAGTGCAGTTACACTATGCATGGATATGTACAATGATTGCTTTCCTATTAAAGGTGAGGATTCTTTATTATTTTCATTGCCAAAACAAGATCTCAGGTAAATGCTAACTATAAAGCCCTTCAGCTCTTCTTTAGAGCTTTGTACAAACTTAAAGCACTCTCTCTGCATTACCTGAGTACCCCACGTTCATATTCAATGGTCCTGACAGAGTTCCAGCTCAGTTTCTCTCCTCATCTCTGTTCATCAGTCCTCTTTTCTGGCCAATTTTCATCCTCACTTCACACACACATACACACCTATGCACCAGTTTGCTTTGTGCATTCCCAACAAATGAGCTTCACATCTGACAGCCAGTGTTCTAGCCCTAGATCTGCCATGGACCATTTTCTCTCAGACTTAACCCTTTTGCTTGCTTTTAAAATTCATATGGCCATGATTGCAACCCTGGCTGTGTAATGGTTACTTACCCATTGGGCTGTGATCCACATGGTTGGCAGTTCGAGACCACCAGCACTCTGAGGAAGAAAGACTGGGCTTTGTACTCCCATAAGCAATTCTTATGGGGGCAGAATGTCATGGCTTTTCCCACCGAGCTGTAGGTGGTGCTGTACTACTGACCTTCCGCTAAGCAGCGGAGCACTTGTGTTATCACCACGGCTTCTTATAGTCCTCTATGGCTTCTTAGAACTTGTTTAACTGTGCGATGTGAAAAAGGTCTCTAAAAATAGTTGAGCCAGTCCATCCTGAAAGATCATGAATTCTACCAAAGAGAACTTATTTCTTTTCTTTCTTTTAAATCATTTTACCATTTTAAATCATTTCTTTCTTTTAAATCATTTTATAGCTCTCATCACAATCCATCCATCCAACCATTGTGTCAAGCATATGTGGACATTTGTTGTCATCAACGTTTTCTTTCTATTTGAACCCTTGGTATCAGCTCCTCATTTTTCCCCTTCCTCTCCCACCCTCCTTTCCTCAAGAAAGCCTGTTATAATGATTTAAAAACCACTAATATTGACTATGTAAGTTAATTTTGACATACATAATACCAGAGAGCATACATTTTTATATTGATCTAGATAACATTGATAGTAGCTACCTCTGGGGTAGGGAAGTTTTCTGATTGGGATGCTAACTGCCATCATATAGGATAAATTTATCATTAGGACAACTGACTGCACCTGGTGTATAACAACCAAACCTACACAGAATATCATACTTTCCACCTTAGAGAATTTTAAAGTAAATGTAGACATCATCAATAATATTAATATATAAAATAATAATAGTAATATATAAGGTGGCTGTACAATGCATCAGGTACTTTCTACCCTCTTCACAAATTATCCTTGTTTTTCTAATGTAGGAAAGGAAGTTCAAAGAATTTGTCTTACTTGGAACAGACCCCAAAGCAGGAAAATGGTACAGTCAAGATATCAATATAAGTTCAGGATATTTTCACTGTACAGGGTAATCTGACTTGAATTTATGGCAGTTTCCTGCCCATATACTACTACAACCAGTGCTGAGTGATCTTCAGCAAATTTTACTTCTATTATGTGAATGATATTGCTCTATGATTTCCACGTTACCTTTTTGTTGTTGTTTTGAATGGGTGTATATATGGATCTCTTCCTGAAAGGTGGCCAGGTAACTAACTGTCTTCTAGATTTCTTAACATAAGTGAATGATACTTCCAGTGCCTCATCAGCTTATTGAACCATTTCCATCAATATTCTGTCCATTCCTGGTCCTTTATTTTTTTTTTGCTATAGCATTCAACAAAACTTAATATTCTTCCTTCGATACCACTGACTCTTGTTCATATGCTACCTCTTGAACATCTGCCAGTTCCTTTTGATATGGTGACTCTGTATATTCCTCCCATCATCTTTTGATTTTACCATTGATGCTCAGTATAAGAATGATTTCTTTGGTTCTTGCAGCTTAAGATATTTTGAGACATTTCATTTTTAATAGTCTTCTCCAGTTGCCCTTTAAAATGTTCTTTACAGCTCTTTTACTTGATTATGTCGTCAATTTTTGTTAGCCAGTCTACATTCAAAAAAACAAGTTTCAGAGTCTCTATGAGGTTTACTCTGTTGTTATCTTTCTTTTTTGTCTTTTTAACCATGCTAACTCTTCATTTCTTCTCCTGGCCCATTAAGTCTTCTGGAATTAGAGTTCAATAAGTCAAATTTTATCTTGAGATGTTCTAGTTTCCTTGAGACAGTTATAGTTTGCACCATTGTCCTGGTATCCCTCCTGATCAGTTCTCCCCTTCATTCTTAAAATGTCCTCAATTTAAGTAATAAATTATATGATCAAAATATATTATTTTGTCTCCAAAGTCCATGGCTTTCCATTTCCTAACTATGTCAAAGTCTCTCAGCTGTATAAATGTCATGGTACTCTTGCCTGGCTTCTTCATTTTGAAATGAGTCACTGGACCAAGAAACATCAAGAGGGATGAAGGGGATGGGGTATGGGAAGAGAGGAGCTAATACCAAAGGCTCAAGAGAAAGTAAATGTTTAGACAATAAGGATGGCAACATATGTTCAAATATGCTTGATACAATGGATGAATGGATTGTTATATGAACTGTAAGGGCCCCAATAAAATGATCTTTTTAAAAAAACATAAAAATAAAATGTAAAAACTATATATCTATAAAAAACAATATTCTATATCCTATATTAGTAAGTCTGTGTTGTTAAAAAACAGTTTTATTGGGCTGAGCCCCGGTGGCTTAATGGTTGAGTGCGGGACTGTGGCCCACTTACTTGGCGGTTCAAATCCAGCAGCAGCAAGGCTGGGTAGCTCCCACAACCACCAGAGGGCAGTGATGCACCCCCCTGCCCCCCAAAAAAGACAGTTTTATTGACATATAAGGAATATGTTATGCAATTCAGTAATTCAACCATATTAAGAAGAGTTGTGTGATCATTATCACAATATGTTTCAGGACATTTTCTTCTTTATTGTACTCGTAGTTGGCTCCCCGTTTCTCCTCAACCTCTCCAACAGGGATTTTAAGAGCTTGTGAGTGGTGTTTTGAGGTGCAATTGTTAGTGTATCCCCCATTTAGAGCAAAAAGGAGTGGAAATAATTAAAGATATGTGGAAGCAATTAGCTCAAAGGATGACTAGACCATGTGAACCCTCAACCTCAATGACCATGAAACCAAAATTAGGTGGTAACAGCCACCATTACATATTGCTCTGAAAAGAATCACAAGTGGAGAGCCTGGATAGAGTGGGAGAAAAATGTGAAATGAAACTCAAAATAATCATCATAATAATTATACCAGAACTTCTGGCCTGATGCAGACTAGCGGAACCTGTGAGACCTTGCCCCTTAGAGACTCTTCAGGCCTGCAACTGAATTCACTTCGTTGGATCAATCTTCAGCAGGCACTTGCCAGTCCTATCGGGTGGGCAATAACATCCAGAAGTACTTATTTATGGTAGTTACATAATTTCCCATCAACTTAAATAGGTTTTAGGGGTGGAGTTGATGCCTCCTTGTGGGTGTGGTCTTCTCATAAGGATTCTGGGAGTTTTCCTCTCTTCCTCCCTGGTAGCAGGACACAGACACTCTCTGATTCACATTCCTAATGAGACGCCACATTGAGCCATGCTGATGGCAGCCAGAGTCTTGAAGATGCTTCCACTACCACTGGATCCAGAAGACTTTCCATCCACCTGCCTGTGATCTTCCTACATTCAGCGTCATTGCATGTGTTTCATGGGTCTGGAGAGGAATTTATAGGCTAGTATCAGATATATGGGCTAATATCGGACTATGGACTTGATCTGGACTGGGCTGGGATGCTTTCTTAATATATAATTACTCTTTGATAGAAATTCTTACACACACTGGATTTGTTTCTTTAGTCAACTGGTCCAACATATTATTCCTTAGAATAACCAAACATATTAGCTCCAAAAAGAAATATTTGCCCAGGAATAAAGCTCAGAAGGCAGGAAGGGATAGGAAAGAGAGACAAATGGAAACAATAAACAAAGGAAGGAAGGGGGAAGAGTGCTGTTATGTTGCTGTGTATTATAATTCATGTCATAAAGCAAAACACATATGAGTTGTTGAATGGAAAAGCAATTTGCTGTGTAAACTTTTACCCAAATCACAGTAAAAAGTTAAATAATTCCAATTACTTACACAATCCTTAAAAACAACAACGCCAAAATTGAAGTCACACCTTATTGTAGAGTTAAGTTTATGAGTCCATTATAGGGCCTCACTGAAAATGCACTCTTCTTGGATATGCAATCAACACTCATGGAAGCAGCAGTCAGGAGATCAAGCAACGCATTACACTGGATCAAGACCTCATTAAAGTGTTGGAATACATGTTGAAATACTGGACTAAGATGCACCTGATAAGTCATGATATTTTCAATTACCTCTTAGGCATGCAAAAGTTGGACATTGAATAAAGAAGAATCAATGTATTTGGCTTATGGTGCTAGCAAAGAATATTGAAAGTACTAGAGCCTGTCAAAAGAACAGACAAGCCTTTCTTGGAAGAAATACAGCTGGGAAGTTCCCTAGAGATAAGACTCTGGCTCACATACTTCAGGCACATTATCAAGAGAGACTATTTCCTGGAAAGGGATGTATCATGCTTGGAAAAGAGAGAGATCGGAAAAAGCGGAAAATCATCAAGGAGATGTATTGACATGTTGATTGTAACAATAGGCTCAAGCATAAGAGCAATTGTGAAGATGGGACAAGACTGGGCAGTGTTTTGTCTATAGTACTAATGACAACAGCAGGGTACAAGTATATTCAAAAGGATCTCTGGTAGCATCTTGTGTTGACATTGAACAATTATCTATAAGGGCAGTGGTTCAAACCCATCACACATTCTATGAAAGATGATGCTGTCTGCCCCAGTAAACTGAAAATCTCAGAAACCCGGAGGAGCGGTTCTAACTTGTCCTGTAGGGTGGCAATGATTCAGGAATCAATTAGATGGCAGTAAGTTTGGTTTGAGACAGCACTGAACTTTTGCTGGATTGCATTCCATTATCAGACTGCATTGAAATCCTTTACTTATATGATCTTTTTTTCTGACCTGATAAGACAGCTGTCTGTGGATGCCTAAGGACCAAAAAATGTGCATGTTTTTCTTTCCCTGAGGGTGCTTTCCAGTGACTGAGAAGTGAGAAAACTTTCAGACCTGTGGGGGTATTCTGGGAGGACCTGTGGATCTGGGTGAGAGGTGTAGAAAGTGAAGGATGTTGCCGCATCTCCTGGAGTGATCTTGAAGCTGCTGGGGATCCACCCCTTAGGTAGCAAAAACTAGTGCTTGCAATAAGACCCTAGGCCAGCTCATCTCACAGCCTTCTGCTTTAAATCTCTGAAACACAGCCTATCAGAATACTTCCAACTTCCTCTCCCCCCCCCCCCAACTTCCTCTTAGTAACAGCTAAGTGATTGGATGAAATAGTTTGTGAGACAATTGGACAGCTGGCTCAGTCAACTATACCTTATTTACATAAATTGGTTGGTAACACCTCATTTACGTAGCCCACAGTGTGGACTAATCGTTTTTCACGCTGCAATCCCTTGACCATATATGGATATGTTTGGAAACCTGGAAGTACGATCTGATTGGTGAATGAAACCTATATAAACCTTGTAAAATCTGTAAGTAACTTAGATCTGTGTCATTAAGCCAGGTCTCTGGAGTCTTTGTGCACAACTGAAATTGGCTCCATCGCCCTCACTTCCCTGAGTGCCAGACCTCATGGGTCATCCCATGACAGACTTGGCACACATCAGTCAATAAAAGCTATTATTCCATTATTTTTCACAATGCTTGCTGTTCTTTGACCTTTCCATACCATTGTTAAGAAGCAACCAATTTCATTCTTTTCCCATCTCTGACATGCCCTGAAATCCTGACAACAATATGCTCTTCACAGATGCTGGCAGCAGGAACACAGAGAGAGTGGCCTTCTAAGCCAGCTAAGCAAGCTGATTCCTTCTACTGGGTCGTACATCTGGTTAAATCAAACCTCCTTATTTAAATTCTGGGAGGTCTGTGTCGTAAGTGGGGGACTTGAATTGACTACTACAGAGTCGAATTCATCCTTTTCTAGTCAACTGACCCAGTCATCACAGTGTGGGATGGCAAACTAGTCTCATGAGTAGAGTCCTTATCAAGGACAGGGATCTCCACTTGAAAATTTAGTGTTACCTGATGGTAAATCATACATCTCTTTGTTAAATTTTATTCAGAATTGAAAAGTACAAGACTGCTAGCAAAATTGGCCCTAACCAGTTTATCATTCCTCTCCACTAAGAAAATTTGACCCTGAAATTATTTTTTTAAGTATCAAGAATTTGTGCAGAGTATTTTCTTACAAGTAGCTGCGAAAATACACCTTATTTTATATTTGATAAATGAATACTTAGTATATAATAAGCATTTAATAAATATTTAGATGAACAGATAGCATTCCTGAAAGACAAATGTGGTTGAAATGCTATTGGTAAACTCTCTAAGGATCTTCAATGCTGTAGAAAGTAGTGTGTGATAACCTTGCCAAAATGTCTGATCATTTCAACTCTTAACTACCAACCAGGCATTGGTGGTGTGTTGGTTGTGGGAACATTTAGAAGTTGAGAATATAATAGAAATGTCCTCTTTATCCCATTTTCTGAGAAAGAAAACAGATCATTATCTTTTTTGTGGTTTATTAGCATTGTACAAAAACAATGGCTAGTGTTTAATGAGTGCTACAACATTCTAAAGAGCCCAGATGGCATAGTAGTTTAATCCTTGGGTTGCTAACTGCAAGATTGATTATTCTAGCCCACCTGCCATTCCACCGGAGAAAGAAGAGGCTATCTGCTCCCATAAAGATTTGCACCACTGCCTCCTGGTCCACCCAGCCTTCAGGACGATATTCTCACTCAGAACAGCTGATGCACAGAGAGGATCATATGCCTGGCCCCACGGTGAAATACAGTTTCCCTCACTGACCCAGGGCCCTCCTGAAGAAACAGGGTCAGGATTATACCCTGTCTCACCCAACTACACCTTGGCAAAACACTAAGGATATACAATAGTGCATAGTGTTCTCTATGGAGTGCCAAGGAGATACATACAAATATATATATATATATATATATATCCTTTGATATATAGACTTCAAAGAATATACCGGCCTTCAAAGCCAGCTATGCAACCTGGAACTTAAGGGGTAGGGTTGATTCCTTCTACTAGGTTGTACATCTGGTTAAATCATGCCATATATATATATGTATATGTTTAATTTACACCCTTAGCAACCTCAGGAGCAGTTCTACTCTGTCCTATAGAGTCACTGTGGATCAGAATTGACTTGGCAGAAGTGGGTTTTAGGACCATTCTGGGTCCTTTACATGTGTGTTTTCATTTTCCTAGTATTTCTATAAGTTAAGCACTGTTACTATTCTCACTTGTCAGATGGGAAAGCGAGGCACTGAGGAGTGCACAGCCTCCCAGCGATTCAAGAGCAGAGCTTCAACCCCAGTCCATCTCATCCCAGAGGCAGCAACATCCCACCACAAACAACTGCCTCACAAGGAAGCAACTGCCTAAATTCACTAACTGGATTAGCACATTCCTTTCTGCTGTCTTGACTGAAATAAAAGCTATAATTTATTTAAATGTTCAGTGTGCTGCTATTACATTGGAAAACATTACCAACTTTATAATACCACTTGTGGCAAAATTTGACTCAGAGGACAATTGACACAGTCTTGAACAAACTAGGTCTCAAAACAGTGTATGTCTGTATGTATGTCTGTATGTATGTGTATATAGAGAGAACTATTCTACAATAATATCTTAGTAGTAATAGTATAGCTGCATATATTTATTCTTATTATTCTATTCCCAGTTATTGCACAAAAGTGAGTCTTCAAAGTTTGTGGATCAAACTTCCTGACAGGGGAATGAGGATACACACATAAACTGTCATAAAGTGATTCAGAAAGTGCCATCAGAGAAACGCAAATAAAGAGCCAAAGGCGTTCAAGACAACAAAATAGCCAACTTTAATGATTTAGAGCTCCAGAGTTCATTCCCAGTTTTTTTTTAAAGTAAACATCTGTCCCATTTAAACTATGATAACATTTACCATTTTTTGGTAATGAGATGAATGTAATTGAACACCATTTATCCAACTTCAAATACTCTGATGACTCTTTTCTTAGAAATCATATTTCTCAGATTGCTGAAAGTATTGTTAAACTTTCATCCTTAATGAAATCATTGCCCAGCATGATACCCTGTTCCAATAGACCCTTAATAAGCACTTAACCTGTGTAGTGGGTGACTTGTTGGGCTGCTAGCTGCAAGGCCAGGTGTTTGCTCATCAGGAGGAAGATGATGTTTCCAGCTCTCATAAAGGTTGATAGCCTCAGAAACCCTGCACAGAGTCACATGAGTCCAATTCACCACTAAGGCAATAGTTGGAGTTTGCTTGAAGAATTTGTCTAATTAAATGAGCCTTTAGCATATTCAAACTTATGCCCAATTTACATCATCCTCCATAGTTGTTCACTGTCATCTTCATCATATTTGGCATGTCTTTTCAATCACTCATTTATATAGTCATTCAACAAACATTTGTTCAGAAGGACAATCTGAGTTGACACTTATTTCCTTATAATATGGGCAGTTAACTTCATGATGGTGCCACTTGCTATAATAAAAGAAACAAGATGAAGGAAAAGTGGTAGATGAAGAGATCAGTTTGGACCTGTTGAGATTGAAGTAGGTGTTTGATCTCCTAAGAAAGGAGTACATTAAATAGCTGAGTATGTGGGTTTGGAACTCATGGGAGACCATCAGGCTAATTATAAAAGACTAGAGGGTCACCATTGGTCATCGTTAAGCTGTGGACATGCTCCTTGGCTTGCAGAGTTAGAATAATTAGGAGGAATCCCAGTATGACAAAGTGTTCAGGCAATCCTAAAATTATATGCCACCTGCCCCTCCCATGATACCTGAACTTCATCATGTTACAAAAGAAGTACACAACTTCAAAAAGGGCTAAGAGTGAAAAAGGAAAAGAGAAGATGATTTACGAAGGAACCATGGGAATCTCCAACATTCTAGAAGTCAAGGGAGAGTAGCAAAGAGACAGCCCAGGAAGCTAAGAAACAAGTCAGGGGAAAGAGTCACAGAGGTCAAAGAGTAAGAAGGAGTCAAGAAGGAAGTAGTCAACAGAGTCCAAAAGTCACATGAGATAAGGACAGAAAAGTTCTTATCTTATTTGTAATTTCATGTAGGATGGGTTCCATATGTGGTGGATTGAATACTCAGTAAATGCTGACAGAGAAATTAAAATACATTAAAAAACTGAGGGCTGGCTACCACGACCAATGGCTCTGAAAAGGATCACTTTTTTTAGTTCCAAACCATTACCTTTTTATGCTTTCTCTTTTACCAAGTGCCTTATGATACTTAATAAGATCATGCTTGTTGTTATAAAAAGTCTTACGCTATAAAAAATTGAGATGGATAAATGGAAATCATCCATTTTGATCCTTTCATTTTGACCCAATTTTTGTTGACTTGTAGCTTGGATCACAAATATAGAATAATGCCTTCCTCAGTAGATAATATAATAAGAACCTAAATCATAATCCCTACTTGGACACAATTTATGGGTAACATTGAGAAGAATAAGAGTTCCAGGACACTTCATCATGCTCATGTGGAAGCCAGATAGGAAAGAAGAAGTTATCGTAGAAACAGAAAAAGGTACTATGTATAGCTTAAAATCTGTTTTGTAACCTTCCACTGCACTAATTTGATCTGTATGCAGGACAAATAATCTGAGAAGCTGGAGCATATGAAAAACGTGGCATGAGAGCCAGAAGCAGGCTTATTTGCAGTGTTCAGAGGAAATGATCTTGCTTACTGAAATCAAGGAGGATTTGACACAGTTGCTGATTACACCCAAATCCATTTCAGAACATTTTCTACTCATACTCGTTAGCTTCCCATTTCCTCATTTCTCTCCCTATCCAGGTACTGTCTTTTTACATTTACCTATCTATCCTGAATTTAATATACAGACAATTATACAAAACAAAATACAATCATACAAAATCATACAAAGTAAGCAAGCAACCAACCCCAACAATAATGGTGAGACAAAGTTAGAAAAACCTCAATTGAAGAGAAAGCAGAAAATAGTCAACAGCGAAATAACTTCAAAATGGGTCAAAGGGAGCTCACATGATAAGGTGAAATTTTATCCTAATTACATCTGCCATAATTGACTTTATAATGCTCTCTGTCTAACAGCAAGGGTATTTACAAATCTGGATGGTCAGAGGGAATTCACTGGACAGGTAATCTCTGTTGGAACTCTGTACATTGGATTAGGGGTATCCACTATCATCCATCACCTTCTGCAGAACAGGGGTTCACAATTAATTTATTGTGAATAAATAACATTTTTTTACAGTCTTTGGTCACACAGGTTGCTATGCTCCTTCTATGTGAACTTAGTTGACACCTCACCTAGATGGTTGCTTGTTTTAAGAAAAGCATGCAAGCTGCCACTCCCCCACTCCACCCAGATGCCATTCCTTCTGATAAGCAGGCATCCCCTTCTTTCTTCACTACACTGTTATAGCATCCCTATCTTCAGTGATCTCTTCAGGAGAACGAGCATCAAGCGGGCCATGCAATAAGAACTAATTGTTCTTAGATTGGGCTAGTATTAAGTGTGAGCCCAATGCCCATTCATTTTTCAATTGTCTGCATATGTCTTTAGTTCAGTTTATAGACACCATTGTCATTTTATGATAGAGAACATTATCAATCACTCCTCCAGGGCTCTTTCATTTGCTTGAGATATTTCCAAGACTGTAAAATAAATGCTCCTCTTTTTTTTATCTAAACAAGTTAGAGTAAGGTTTTGCTACTTGCATCCAAAATTGGATTAACCAAGAACAGTAAGTAATTGGTTCATCTGAAATATCAAAGAGAGAAAAAGTACTGGGACGAGAAGTGCAGTGCCATTATCTATAGTGACAAGTTCTTAGGGAAGACCATCTGGAGGAGAGCACACACCAGACCCTGTTCTAGGTGCCAGGTCAGCAGGCATTTATTACAAAAGAAGTGGCCCAGCCCTGGTCAGCGCAGAACACATCAGCAGCAGCCTAGGATCCTTGAACTTAGGCTCCCATCCACAGAGGAATGTTAGATCCCATCCAAGTATGTCCAGTTTATGATTTGGGAGGAAAAGTCTGAATTCCCCCATCTCCCAGGATTAAATAAGCAGCCATATCTACAGGCCAGATAGGCTGCACAATGCACAGGTGTGGAGGGAAACGAAACAATATAAGGGAGTAATAAAGGGTAAAAGGCAGTTATAAAGTTAGAAGCCCCGTGCAAGCAGTGGACATCATTTACTGGCCTTATTCAGCTTAGACTAGAAATACTGACCCCAGCAAAACACCCCCTGCTCCTTTGCCCCACTGAGATAGGGCAAGGACTTCTTCAGCCATCATCCCCTAAAGCACATGTCATACTTGATATTCACTAGCGGCTATTACAGCCATTTATATCTAGAGAGATTATGAGGGGGAATTATAGCACACCTGTGCACCCAGCTGGCGTGAAAGATCCTGCAAGTGAATAGAGGAGAAAGAAAACTTTACTTTCTTCACAAGCACCAGCCTCCTTTACTTCTTAGCACTCGTTTCTTTACTTCTTTAGCTGGAGGCAAACCAAAATGCCTTGCCCCTGTTCTCAACAACCTTTCTGTAGCATTCATTGCTGGTTCTGAGCTAATGTTTTTCTGGGTAGATTTTTGATGGCAGATGCATATTATGTGAAGGGATATACAGTCAAATTACGTAGAACAATGCCACTTACTCCCCTGGTATCTAATATATAACTATAACTAGGAGGGGGAACTATTTCATTTGAAGATGTCTCCAATTAGCTATGGATCTGCCGCATGCTAAAGAATGTGAGGCCAGGCTGCTCATGGAGTTTTGCTTTGTCCCCATAGGCTTCCTCCCCACCCCCCCTCCACTGGAGCCTAGCAACTTTATCTTCAGGTGATCTTTTCCTGCAGAGAGAAAATGACCACCTGTGGTTTTGATCTAGAAACCACTATTTTTCAAAGAATCCAAAATGCATGTTTGTGCAAAGGGTTTTCAGATGAAAAATGTAAAAACCTCAGTAGGCTTTTCAGTCTTCAAAGAGCCCATATGTTGTGCTTTTCACAGCATGTCATGTTGTGCTTTAATGATGTGTGAGATCTTTCAGGATTCACCTTTTTTTCTTAAAAAAATAACTATTTTATTTACATTATCACTCACACACCATACAATTCAACAATTCAATCTGTGACTTCTTTTCTTGTAATAGATGATCTTAGCCTATTGCCCTTAGTCATAACTAAGATCTCAAGAAATACTTTAATTAAGCTCAGTAGCCACATTCCGTTTCTAAGTCAATGCTCAGGTAAAAGTATATTTTAGCTCATCTCTTCCCTGTGACCCCTCTGGGAGGAGATGTCCAATAGTCAGGGTACAGTAATAATCCCATGAAGCGTACAACTTTCCTCTAGTTCTTTGGTGTTTCCTTCACCCCACTATCATGACCTCAATTCTAACTTACAAACCAGAACATGTGCATTGTTACGAGAGAAGAACCCATGGCATAGGTGTGGCAGTCATCGGCTTATGTTCATTTTATAACTGAAATATAGTGGTGGAGTCTGGCCTGTTAATCAGGAGAAAGCCATTGAGTAGCTGATGAGGCCTCTATGTGGGCATGGCTTTCACCTGAGACTCCTGGGAAATCTCGTGGTATTTCCCTCTTGAAGATGAGAAGCTATCTTCCCCAGTTGTTGGGAGTTAGTTTCAGAGATGCTTAATCACGGAAAAGACAAGATGCAGCCTCTGAGAAGTTGGAGTAGCCGGTGGAAAGACCACACGGCTTTGCCCTGATGAAGACAGACCTCTGAAGCTGGAGTGGCATGCTGTTGATGGACCTGAGCCCTGGAAGCGAGGAGCCATGGGGAGACCCCTGCCAGCGCCAGAATTCTGCACTCACTGACTGTGACTTCCTGAGTCGGAAGCAGACATTATAGACTGATTGCAGGCTTATGGGTTAATATTGAACTTATGACTTTGCACTGGACTGGATTGGGATGCCTTCTTAGTGTCACATTTCTTTTGTATATAAACCCTGTCCTTATACCTATATGCATGTCTCTGAAATTTGTTCCTCTAGTCTATCCGGACTAACACACATGGGGGATCCAGGATAGATAAACCCCGCAGGGCTAACAAGAAGCCTAGAGATACCAAGAGGATAAGAAGAGGGGAGGGTAAGAAAGGGGGAATCAATCACAAGGATCATTCTAGAACTCTCTTCCAGGGGGATGAACAATGGAAGAGTGGGTGGGTGATATAAGATATGAAAATAATAATCTGCAATTTAACAAGGGCTTGTGAGGGAGATGGATAGGGGAGGAAGGGGGAAGAAATGGGGAGCTGATATCAGAAGTTTAAGTGGGAAGAGAATGCTTTGAAAATGATGGCAGCATATGTGCAAATGTGCTTGACACACTGGATGAATGCATGGATTGGGATAAGAGATGTAAAAGCACCAATAAAAGTATTTAAGAAAATAAAATAAGATTAATTTTGAAAAGAAAAAAAGTATATTTTAGTTTTCCAATGTAGCAGGTTACAGCCGTGGAGAAAATTGGGCTTCCAAAGTAACAGGAAATGAGCACAACACTTGGTCTCTATTCAACAGAAAGACAGCAACAGGAGGAGGCTATGGAATGTCTGACTCCTTGCCTCAGTGAACAATGCTTTCCTTTCCAATGAGATCAGAAGAACCAGATGGTGTTCAGCTACCATCACTTAACAGTTTGGTCAAAGATTCAACAGATGGATAAAGAAACTAAGGAGCATATACAAAATGGAACACTCTGCCTCCCCAAATTAAAAAAAAAAAGTGACGAAAGCATGAATCATCACATAATATGGAAGGACCTAGAAACCACTGTGCTCAGTGAACTAAGTCCATCACAAAAGAAAAAATATTATGTGAGCCCACTACTTTAATGAGAAACACCAATTAAACAAATCTTAGAGACCAATAACTAAACAAAAAGGTAGAAGGGTACCCATCAGCCATGAACCATACATCCCCCTTATGCACACTCCACAAGAATTTCCTTGACGGAGAACTCACATTGCCTGGGGTCACTCCTTCAATAAGGGGAAATAGGGAGAAGACCATCCAGTTGAGGCTCTACAGCACTGAAACAAGTCTGGGATCAATCATTGGGTCCTCCAGAGGAATGGAAGGAGAACCTTGCTGGAAAATCAAGACCAGGGGAGGGGAGCATCTATATTTTGGAGGAGACATTGATAGTTCTGTTGGTGAGTGTGGCGGGAAATGGAGATCAGTAACTTCACATTGGGAAAGGATGCTAAACAATGATTGCAGGGAACCTAGAATAGTTATCTTGTAGCAGCATAGCATCGTCCCCCCGCCCCCTGGATCACACCAAGGGGACTCAACTGAGGCCTTTCTGAATGAACTGAGTCCTGTCCAAGGCTGACCACACCTTTGGACTGAGGACAGGGATACTCTGATGGGGGAGGAAGCAGAGAGGAATTGCCCTTGGGGCTGTGGAAGTGGTGGCTCCTGGACATGGAGTGGAACCCCTGGCAGGATGAGTGCCTAATGAAAAGGGACCAAGACAGGATTCATCATTTTTAAGTCACCTGCTGCTCTGTGGGAGAAAGTTGAGGTTTTCTATTCTCATGAAGACTTACAGTCTCAGAGACCTACAGGGACAGTTCTACCCTGTCCTACAGGGTCACTAAGAGTGAGAGTTGAGGGTTGAGCACCGGTGGCAAAGTGGTTGTGCACGGGACTGTGGCCCACGGGGTTGGCAGTTCAAATCCAGTGAATTTTGAGTGTCAAGAAGTAGTAATGGTGGCGGTGATGTCTAAAAAGAAGAAGAAGAAGAAGAAGAAGAAGAAGAAGAAGAAGAAGAAGAAGAAGAAGAAGAAGAAGAAGAAGAAGAAGAAGTAGTAATGGGTTTAAAGAAATCGCTTTGCATGCTAGACTTGCAGGGGAATCTTTACCCATACATTGCTGGGAATATTACCCAGGTACTCCTGACCCCTTCATTGGGTAGTCTGTCAAAACCTGCTTTGCTCAGGTGCCTGCCTGCCTGCCTGGAGTGGGAAGAAAGCGCCCCAGCAAGGTGGTCAGGCAGATACTGGCCCCACCATAAGAACTGTGGCAGAAAAGATTTGAATCATGATCAGAACTTCAAAGGGCAAACAGAGCCCCCCATGGAGCCAACTTGAACTTAGCAAATGTTTCTGGAAACTTGTTTCTTTTCGCTTATACACCATTCCTGGTTATACACTGTGAGTGAAGGGCCAATGAATAGGAGTAAATGTAATGCAAAATAAACTCCCTCCCTGGTAGGATTTAGGAATGCTGAGGACCCTTCTGTCATGTTTTAAATTTGACTTTTTAAAAACAATGAATGATTTAATTTTGTTTTTGTTACAGAGGATTACCCAATTCGGCAGTCTCTACAGGTCATATTAGTGACGTGGATCACAAACAGATTTTTAATGGTTGTTCTGCATTGTTAGTTGTAAACAATAAAATGTCCTCCGAAAAATTAAACTCAGCAGCATCAAATGGATTCTGACTGATAGAGACTCCATAGATTCACAGAGTAGAATTGCCCTGGGGGGTTTCTGGGACTGTCGCTGATGTTGTTATCTAATTTGAGCATTCTGCCATGTCACTTTTCTTTGGAATGGGTACAAATATGGATTTCTCCTCATCAGTTGGCCTAATCACTGTTTTCCAAATTTCCCAGTATTGACTAGTGAGTGATTCCAGTACTTGGTTATCTTTTTGGAAACATTTCAATTGGTAATCCCTCAATTCCTGGAGCTCTGTTTTTTAGCTGATGCTTTCAGAGAAGCTTGAAATTTTTCCATCAGAGACATTTGTTCTTGCTCAGATGCTGCCTCCTAATATGATTGAATGTCAACTTTTTGGTACAGTGACTCTGTGTATTCTTTCTTATCATCTTTTAATGCTTTTTATTCAATATTTTGTTCATAGAATCTTTGAAGACTGCAATTCCAGAATTTTTTCATGAGTTCTTCCAGTTTAAGATGTGCTGTGTTCTTCCTTTCAGTATTCTAACTCTAGGCCTTTGCACATTCATATTTTGTTATTTTCTCAAGCTACCCTTAGAAATTTTTGGTGTAGCTATTTGACTCTCATTTTTCCCATTTGTCTTAGCTACTCTATGAGTAAGAGAATGTTTCAGGGACTTATGATCATCCTCTTTGATCTTTTCTTTCTTTCCTGTCCTTTCAATGACACTTTTTTTTCATGAATGATGGTCTTGATAACCCCCACAGCTTATCAGGTCTATATTAATGGTCATTGCATGCAATCTATTCTTAAGATGTTCTCAAAATCCAGATGGTATAGACTCAGGATCATATTTGGGTTCTCCTGCACTTGGTTAAATTTTCTTCTGCCTCAACTCAAATGTACTGATAGCCTTTGACCTGGTTTTAACTGCTGATATTAATCTTCTCCATGGTCTTTTCCTGCAGATACAGTCAATGTGATTTCTTTGGATTCCTTCTGGAGATGTGCATGTGTAAAATCCATCTTTTGTGTTGCTACAAAAGGTATTTGCTATGAACAAGTTGTTCGTCTTGCAAAATTCTGTCATGGGATCTCCAGCTTCATTTCTATCACTGACTGTATTTTCCATTGACTGTTCCTTCCTCCTTAGTTCCAACATTTGCATCCCAATTGTCAATTATTATCAATGTATCTTGAATATCCATTTGATCAATTTCTAACTGAAGTCTTTGGGAGAAGTCTTCAATTTCTGCATCCCTAACTTTTGTGGCTGGTGCATTAATTTGAATAATAGTTATGTTTATTGGTTTTCCTTGAAGGCAGATAGATGTAATTCTACCACAGGCAGCATTGTACTTTAAGATAGTCTTAAAATGTCCTTTTTGAAAATGAATGCCGTGCCATTCCTCTTGATTGTGTTGTTCACAGCAGAGTAAACCATATGATTTTCTGAATTAAAATGGACAATGCCAATCTATTTCAGCTCATAAATGTCTAGAATGTTGATATTTATCCATTCCATTTTACTTTTGACAACTTCCAACTTTCTGAGATTCATACTTCATACATTCCAGTTTTTCATTGTCAGTAAGATTTTTGCAGCTGTTTCTTCCCATTTTGAGGTATGCCCTATCAATAAGTGTAGGTCCTGAAGGCTTTACTCTAACCACATCATTATTTTGGTCAGCTCTACTTTGAGAAGGTAGCTCTCACTCAGACTTATTCTGGGTGCTTCTGACCTGGGGATCTCATATTCTGGCACTATGTCTCACAATGTTCTGCTTCTATTTATTAGAATTTCAGTATGTCCCAACATATCTATGCTATGCATACAATTTTCAGTGGCTTATTCCCCCAGAGAGGATAGCCAATTCCTTCTTTGTAGTTTGTTCTTAGTCTGAAAGCTTTGCTAAGACCTGTTCACTTTGGGTTTTCCTGCTAGTATTTGAAATACTAATTCCATACCTCCCAATATCACAGGAACTCACAACATCTCCACAGTATGACCAACTGATGGACCAATGGTGGAAAAAACGTATGGCCAACCATGGAAAAGTGCTCCATATGGTGGAGCTTCACCTTAGTGAAAGATGAGAATTGGTGCATTGCAGGTGGTTCCCAGGCAGATACTTTGGTATATGGAGAAGAGGAAAGAAAAACCAGCTTTATACAAAAATGTATATTCTTTATTCGCACCTCTTTCATGGCATCTATTGTGACTTATGATGCCCCTTTACTTTCTCCAGATTCTTGATTTGCCCCTTGTAATGAATCTGCTAATCTTGGTTGTGATTTGACTCAGCTCCTGGCTCCTAAAACATTTTTTATCCACTACCTTGTCCATATTGGTCAACCCTTAATATGAAGCTTACTAATGTCCCTGGTGGCAGCATTGAGACATAACCTATTAACTTCAATCTCAGCCTTATCTTCCAGCTTCCATCTAACACAGTGGTTCTCAACCTGTGGGTCTCGGCCCCTTTGGGAATTGAGTGACCATTTCACAGGGGTCATCTGATTCATAGCAGTAGCAAAATTACAGTTATGAAGCAGCAATGAAAATAATTTGATGGCTAGGGGGTCACCACACATGAGGAAATGTATTAAACTGTCGAGACATTAGGAAGGTTGAGAACCAGTGATTGAACACTTGACTGAATGTTTGAGACTTAACATTTATCCATGACTTGGATGGAAATACTGATGGTGCTTAAATCAAATTTATAAACATAAAGTCAGAAGGATTTGTGTATCCACCTTTACTTCCCACAACATCTGATTTCTGTCTTCCTGGATGAATGAGTGCCGTTCTGTGCAGTGTGGTGCTATTTATGATACAGCTTTTATAGCTATGGTCTCGTAACTCCCACAAAATGATTAGATGGGACTATGCAAATAAGATCTGGAACAACCCTTTCAAGTGCTGGAAATATACAAATAAGATGCTTGTGATCCACCAGAAAATTAGTCAGTTTTGTGAGCCCACTAGGTTTACAGCTGCCATTTCCAGAGTCTCAAAGGAAATCTTAGGATCATCAAAAGCCAGAAGCAGGGCATAAACTCTGGACCCAGAGTCCCAGTGTTGAAGACGTTTTACACCTTAGAAACAGAAATACTTGTAACACCGGAGAGAGGGTCAGAGAGTGAGAAGTAATGGCAAACATGGCAGAAAGCAGTCTCAGAGAAATGGCAACAACAAAAGCATACCAGTACAAAATGGTGTGGAGGGTGTGGTAATAATATAATCTGTTGTCAGTTTGAGAAGATTAAGCATCAAAGTGTGGAGTCTAGCCTGTTAATCAGGTCACAACTTGATGATTTCATTTGGAGGCACTAAGGAGATAAATAGCTCATTGGAGGAGGGACACATACTCAGTGCCTGGGAAGCACTCTTGGTGACAAGTCACATAGAGACAGTCTGATGGCAGCCAGAACCTCAAAGCTGGAAAAGCCATGTGGAGACCCCTGCCAGCCCTGAGATGCTTACACTGCTACTGGATCCACAAGACTTCCCCCCCTCCAGCCTGAAATTATCCTGCATTTGGCCTTGTTGCATATGTTTTGTGAGTTTGAAGAGAACTTTACAGACTGGTATTGTACATATGGACTAGTGACAGAATTATGGACTTGATCTGGACAGGTCTGGGATGCTTTCTCAATATCCAATTGCACTTATATATAAACCTCTTTCTTTTTTTGGGGGGGGGGGCGGGAATCACTGCCCTCTGGTAGTGGGAGTAGGAGACCCAGCCTTTGTTCTTGTGGAGCCACTGCTGGAATTGAATTTCCATCCCAGTGGGCTGCAGTCCCACGCACAACCACTACACCACCAGGGCTCAGCCCATAAACCTCTTTCTTAAACATCTGAGAGTATCTTTGAATTTGTTTCTCTAGCCAAACCAAACTAAAAAAGTGGACTTCCTGGCTCAGAGAGCAAGGTAGCTACAGTGGGTTTTCTGACCCAGGAGTGAGAGAGCCGAGTGCCTTTGGTTGGGAGTCTTAATGACAGAGTGGGTTGCCTCCAGGCACTTACTGGTGTAAAGAAATTCCTATAACACCTGTCCAGGTAGGACCAAGACCAGATATGTGCAGGGCCTGATCCTGTTTGTAGACCCAGTTGAAGAAGAGTCTGCCTGATTGAAGAAAGGTATCCTGAGTTGCTCTTATGTTTTCCAAGTTGACCCTGGTCCCACTTCCCTGAAAAGAGAACACATTCATTGCCATCAAGTCAGGTCTAACTCATAGCAATCCTAGCGAACCTCATAAAGACAAGTGTGGCCTGAGTCCTGTGTGACCATGACAGTGAATGGTCTAAATCAGCCGAGGACAGAAAGTGACAGGAGGGTTGGCTAATGTCTGGAGAGGGGATTCTCACAGGAACCAGCTTTGGGTTGATGAGGCTGATTATCCCCGCACCTTACCACCAACCCCCAACCCCAAGGTGAAGCCAGAGAAACTTTGATGTCACCATTTTACAATGAGCAACTCAGTGTAGTGGTGACTAAAACCTCTTTTTTTAACTATGGAGAAAATGAATGCTTTGTGCAATGTTACCCACAGAGTATAAATTTCAGGTTGAACAGCAGTCCAATTGCATTGAGAGCCATGGACTGTTGCAGTAGTGTGGTCTTGATTCCATTCTTAGAGAAAAAAGCTTATGCATTGTCAAAGCACAATTAAACTTCCTGTTCAATGGCTTTCCCATGAATGCTGTCCTGATAACAGATGAGTAAAATTCCATAAATGGCAATAGTGATTTGTTTACCTTTTAATCTCTGTGAACTGTTCTTCCCAGCTCAAGGATGACACTTATTTAAAAGAAGAGACCAGTCCCATCTCCATGTGAATAAGACATCTGGATAACTCGGCATAAATGAATATTTTATTAGATATAGGCACTTGGCAGAGTAAATATGTGGTTGCAAAGTGATTTCAGTTTGATTTATACCATGACCAGACAAAAATATATATCAGTTACACTTATATTTTCCCCCCATTGAAGTTGGAAACTTCAAAAGGCAAGTCCCCAAGCCCTTTAGTATTTAGTAAAACACATGTCACCAACGTGTTTGCCTAGTGAAACCATCTTATTGCTTAACTTAAAAAAGCCCATCCTTCCTTTCTCCATGTTAAAATGGATATTTATCATATGTCACTTGGTACTTCTTAGAATAAATTAAATCCCTTTTTGTTTGGGAGTTTTGTGAAGCCCTCTAATATCATTGACACCAATCCAAAGGAATATAAAACCAGAGTTGAGAATCTTTGCCATAAAATGTGAAAGACCTGCAGCTATTCACCATTAGCCTCTTTCTAAAGCATCTGACAAAATTGTAATCTTACGAGTGTGGGTTCCAGCATGCTTTCATTTAAAAGAGTTTACTGTGCATAACACAAGCCACCACTGTCCCCTCTGTTCAAGCTAACAAGGAGAGAATAACAAGCCGATTTTCTTTAAGGGAAATGTTCTTTTGGAGGAGGGGTGAAATGTCAATAAGTAATATTTGGGGTTTGATGCATCTCTAATACATTTCCCCAGAGAGGAGAGAAAACCCTCATAATAAACCTGCTCCATCCTGGAAAAACCTCTGCATGAGTTCATATTAAAAGGCAACCAAATGCCCAGTAATATAAAATTTGCCTAGCGGATTTGTGAAAACAAAGTTATAAAATAATGTTACAAATAATCTTTACTGGAGCAAAAAACTGCATCTTTCTCCTGGAAAGCAACCAATGAATTCACACTGCTGACCTTGGTTAGCTGTCCAACGCACTCTGCTTTTAGGGCTTCTGCTTGACCGTAAGGCCACAAACAGTCCATCAGAGGTGCATTCAGGTCCAATTTCCCGAGCAGCCTATCATTTGCCAATTCTGTGCTAAGTCCTGGGGGTGTTAAAGGACTTGAGGACCACTATTGAAGGTGGTGCTTCCATTCAGCAGCAAGTATGCAGGATGCCTAAAACTTAGTGTCTGCCCTGAAAGGCAGGAGCTCCTGGTAGAGACAGGCAGTAAATAAAAACTCCATTCCCATGCCAGGTGCAAGGCTTTGAGGAAACCCTGGGGGGTCTACTTTCTTTCTTCATGATGGGATCCTTATTAGAACTGAGGATCTGAACACCCTCCTTAAAAATAGTTGAGGCAATTCAATATGGGAGTGTGCTGATGCTAGTTTTCATCTTTTATGATCCAGAAATCCAAGTATGAGTGTGGTGGAGGGGTGGGGGAATATTTCAGTTCCTGGTTAAAGTGCTGGACTGTGGGATAGAGCGACAGAAACTGCATTGCTGGTGATGCCCCTCAAAACAAGTCCTAAGGACACTAAATTGGGTTCTGGTATTAAATGTGGACTCAACCTTGAACATGTAACACTCAGGATGGAAGCTTTTAGGAAATGATCTAGTAGTTGTGTTGTTTTGTATTTTCCTCTCGAGGAAAATAACACAGTATTTTCCCCCCAATCTCTCACAAATAAGACTCTAGGGCACCATTAGCCAAGGCTGCAGGTCATGAGCCATCAGAAAACTGTTATGTCTATTTCCACCAAAGTGTAAATTTCAGGAGGAAGGGAGTCATGTCATCACAGTACCTCCCCCCAGAGCCTGGGACTCCATGAACTTGCTGAATGACTGAACCAACAATTGCTACTTTGGGTAACCGATTTTGGGACTTGATGGTATATACTTTGACTTTTTAAAAATATATATGGTACCTTCTGGAAATAAGCCAGTATTGTTACAATGAAAAGACAGATAACTGTGCCATGGTTTGAAAATTGACACTTTGTTTTCTTCCAGGTTAATTTCCTGGGACCTTTTCATTGAGACCAGACAATATACCTAATCTATTTTTAATCATGATTACTTTACCTAATACACTACGTGGCATACAGTAACTCTTCAAATAATGCTTGTTTAACTAGTGGGTGTTAAGCCTGTTCATTGAGCGGTGCCTTTTCTCTGCACAGTCTATCAAGGATGTGCAAGGCTTTCAGGCTGAACCTTGTCAATGACATTTTCTTGCCCCAACTGAGTGCTCCCCCCAAAGGTGATTAATTGATAAGGGACAAGAAACTTAATTAGCACAACCAATTATTTGAGAGAAGAATTAAGAACAGACCCAGGCAGTTCCATAGTCGGTGAGCTTCCCTCCCTAATCTGCTCAGCTTCTCCTGAGATTCAATGACCAGACTGGCTCTGTGGAGCTTACCCACAACAGAGGTGAGTGGCGTTTGCCACCTCTCCCTTGGTGTGGCTTGCCTGGCTGAGACTAAAGAGAGAGTGAAATTCGCTTGGAAACCAGTGAAGTGGGGCTTTCTATAAGCATTCACTTCTTACATAAAAGCCTTCCAGTGTCCACCATCACTGGGAGCAGAGGGCCCTGAAAACCAGGCTCCTCTGCTAGTCTTTAACCCCAACACTTCATGGTCTGTGTAATCCCTATGGGAATGCCCCAGCAGTAATTCATCCTGGAACAGTTTAACCCTTGTGCAATTCCTAAGTGAGCCACCCCCCCCCCCCACCCCCCCCCCCCC